>BSBK01006182.1:0-600000 GCA_027943335.1 Chamaecyparis obtusa | reverse complement strand
AAGTTTGTTCAAGACTAGATGTAAAGTTTCAGATGAAGTTTAGAAGGTAATCATTAACATTGGTAGTTCTAAGAATTTGGAATCCGAGGAAATGGTTAGAAAGTTACAATTGAAAAGGTTGGAACATTGAAGCCCTATCAGATTTCATGGATCAAAGATGAGCATACACTCTTGGTAAGTGAACAATGTTATGTGAATTTGAAAATTGGAAAGTACTATGATAAGGTGTTATGTGATATCATGCCTACATATTGTTGTCATATTTTGTTGGGTAGACCTTGGCAATATGATAGACATGCTATATATGATGGGAGATTGCATAAATATACTATTTGGGCTGATGGAAGAAGACATATCTTGTTACCTTTGATTGAAGAACTTGTTAATAATGTTTGCACATCTGTGACAGTTTTCTTGATGGAAGGAAGAAAGTTTTTTAAGGATTTGAAGAAGAATGATGTATGTTTTGCTATGATTCCTAACAAACTGAGTAAGAAAACAAAGGATAGTGTCTCTGAGGAGATTGATAAAATACTCACCAAGTACAGTGAGATCATTTCTGATAATGTACCTAATGGTTTTCCCTTGAAGAGAAGCATTGATCATTGCATGGATCTAATCCATGGAGCTAGTTTACTGAATAAGGCACCACATCGGTTGAAACCTACTCAGAATCAAGAATTGAACCGATAGATTCAAGAATTGTTGTAGAAAGGTTTGATCAGAGAAAGTTTGAGTCCTTGTGCAATACCTACTATATTGGCACCTAAGAAGAATGGATAATGGTGGATGTGTACTAATTCCAGACAAATCAACAAGATAATAGTGAAATATAGGTTTCCTATACCGAGAATGGATGATACAATGGATAGTTTGACTAGAGAAAAGTATTTTACCGAAATTGATTTGAAAAGTGGGTATCATTGGATCAGAATCAGAGAAGGTAATGAATGGAAGATTGCATTCAAGAAAAAAGAAGGTTTGTATGAGTGGTTGGTTATGTCATTTGGTTTAACTAATGCACCGAGTACTTTTATGAGGTTGATGAATGAAGTTTTGAAGAAATTCTTGGGTAAGTTTGTGATTGTATACCTTGTTGATATTCTGATATTCAGTAAGACTAGATAAGAACATTTGTTGCATGTTAAACAAGTATTGTAGAGGTTGAAAGAAGAAAAGTTGCTGATAAATTTGAAAAAGTGTTCATTCATGAAAGAGGAGATTGTGTATTTGGGATTTATGATTTTAGCTGATGGTTTGAAGATGGATCCTGAAAAGGTTAAAGCTATTTTGGATTTGCCTACACTTGAGAGTGCTAGTGAGGTAAGATCATTTCATGGTTTGCCAAGTTTTTACCAAAAGTTCATTAGGAATTTTAGTTCAATTTGTAATGCTATGACTAAGACTATGAGTGGAGATAAAAGAGAATATAAGTGGACACATGGAGCTGATAAAAGTTTTAAGACTCTGAAGTAGAAGGTTGCTGAATTCCTTGTTTTGGCATTTCTTGATTTCAATAAGGTATTTCAAGTGGAATGTGATGCAAGTGGTAGTGCAATTGAAGATGTGTTGAGTCAAGAAGGTAAACCTGTTGCTTTCTTTAGTGAAAAGTTGAATGATGCAAAAAGGAAATACTATGTGTATGATCAAGAATTCTATGCTATTGTTCAAGCAATGAAGAAATGGAGACATTATTTGATACCGAGTGAATTTGTGTTGTATACTGATCATAAGGCTTTACACTATTTGGGTAGTCAGAATAAGTTGAATCAAAGACATATGAAATGGTTTGAGTATTTGTAGAGTTATACATTTGTGATAAAGAATAAGAGTGGAGTCACTAACCGAGTTGCTAATCCATTGAGTAGAAGGTGATCTTTGATGACTGAGATGAAAATTGAAGTTCTTGGCTTTGATGACATGAGAGATTCTTATGAATTTGATCCTGATTTTTTTAAGTCATGGAGAAAGTGCAGAACACCTATTCAAGATCAACCGAGTACTAAATGGGTAGAATATTTCATTCAAGAAGCTATGTTGTTTAAAGGTATTCAATTGTGTATACCGAGAAGACCAATGATAACTAATTTGATAAAAGAGAAACATAGTAGTGGTTTGGCTAGATATTTTGGTGTTGATAAAACATTAAATTTGCTTAAGGAGAAATACTTTTGGCCATAGTTGTATAAAGATGTTCAGAAATTTGTGAAAAGTTATGGATTTTGTCAAGTTGCAAAAGGAGTAAGTTAGAATACTAGATTGTATGCATCAATTTTTGTTCCTGAGAAACCTTGGTCTGATATCAGTATGGATTTTTTTGTTGGCTTACCGAAGATAGCAAGAGGTAATGATTATATATTTGTTGTTGTGGATAGATTTTCTAAGATGGCACATTTTATACCTTGTAGAAAGACATTAGATGCAGTAAATATAATAGATCTTTTCTTTAAGGAAATTATTAGATTACATGGACTACCAAGGAGTATTATCTCTGATCGAGACAATAAATTTGTTGGATACTTTTGGAAGACCCTTTGAAGAAATTTTGGCATCGAGTTGAAATACATTTCTACATTTCACCCACAGACTGATGGATAAACATAAGTTGTGAATAGAAGTTTGGGAAATCTTTTGAGATGTTTAGCTAGAGACACACTGAGTAATTGGGATTCTGTGTTGGCATAAGCAAAGTTTTAATATAATAATTCAGTGAATAGGAGTACTGGTAAAACACCTTTTGAGATTGTAAATGGTATACAATTGAGAGGTATATCAGATTTGAGGGATATTGTTGATGAAATAAAGAGAAGTGCTGAAGGAGTAAATTTTGTTGAGTACATGAAGACATTGCATGAAGATGTGAAACATAAGCTAGAAATGAGTAATCAAAAGTACAAAGATAGAGCTAAGAGATCAAGGAGACATAAGACTTTTGCAGTTGGTGATGAAGTAATGGTTCATTTGAAGAAAGACATATTTCCTATTGGAACATATGGGAAGTTGAAAATGGAGAAGTTTGGACCTTGTAAGATTCTGAAGAGATTTGATAGTGATAATGCTTATGAGATTGAGTTACCTGATGACATGGATATATCACCTATTTTCAACATTGCTAATTTATATGAGTATCATGAGTTGGATGAAGAGATGACATTACCAAATGATTATCCTAAGAAACCAATAGAAGAAGTTGAGCATATTTTGGAGCAAAGAATTGGCAGAAGTGCAAGAGGAAAACAATATATGGAATATCTGGTAAAGTGGAAGAATAGATTGATTGAAGACAGTTCATGGATTTCACCATCTGAGTTGGATGCATCTTGGATCTTACCTATTTCATGATTCAGAGAATCATTCTCAAATAACCTCAGGTGTTTGATGCAGGAGCATCTCGGGTCCTTGGAAATTCTGTGTCACCAAAAACATGTTTGTGTTTTCCTATGTTGCTTGGTTCCTTCTTTGATTGAGTTGGTTTGGTGTTGCTTAGTTTCCTTTGTTTACCAATGTTGGTCGGTTACCTCTTTGGTGCTCGGTGATGCTTATCTGGCGCTCGGTGATCCTTGCTTACCGAGTTATTTATTTTGGAGTCCTATTGATGCTGACTCTTAAAATTAATTTTGGTCATGGATTTAATGATGGTATCTATCATTGGGAAGCATGTGGACCTAAATCTAGTCATTCCTTCCATTAATGGTGGATCTAAAGGCTGACTTGTTCGCTAGCCTCTTGTATAAATGTAGTTGTTTGGTTAGAGTTTAGGGAGTCATTTTTGGGGATAGAAGCTAGAAGATTAGAGATTATTTGCAGATCCTCACATGTTGGAGGACTTCTATACTTGATTGTAATAACTGGCCTAAATCAGGAAGGCCTTACAGCCTGACATGTATGAATCTAATTGAAGATAATATTTGAAAGATATATGCATTCTCTCTCTCACTTGTGTGTTTGTTGCTTTCGCGTGTGATCTCTGCAAGGTGGACCTAGTTAGGGTGTTCCTTTGGCCCCTTTTTATATCCTCCCTTGTGTCAAATCTTGTGCATCTTAGAAAACATGTGTGCCAGCAAGCACTAACCCCACCTAAGCTCTGTAGGACTCACCATTACATGCTAAATCATTGGAGCCTAGTCCATTAGGAGACCATTCTGTTGATGGCCTAACATGATGATCCCCCTGATCATACCTACAATGATGCACTCTAATTGATGGGTCTGCCCATATCCCTATACAAGCACCTCTGAAGAGATCTATTACACAATTTGCTCATCTGCGCCAAACAAAGTACGAAAGGTCTCCAAACTTGTGTTACCTGCACTAATATAGTTCGGGTGAGGGCCATGAAAGGGAATACAAAGAATCCCATATACATTCTCTAGAGTAACTTTAAGCTCCCCTATCTAGAGGTGAAAGGTTTGTGTCTTTGAATGAAAATAGTTAATGAGCATAGTGATCAATTTGTGCTTCACCCAAATATTAGGCAAACTAATGAGATACTCAAAACCACACGCTACCAGGTGCACTCTCATCAAATCAGGTAGGAACATGCAAAGTCTCTATGTGGCTAGATGGGATATAAAGACATGGACATCTAGGTACAAGACCTACACAACAAAAAAATGGGACAACTATCAAAAATTTGTTAAAAAATCAGGCTATATGCATGCAAAACAAGAAAATGAGCATATCAATAAGTGCTTTAAAGGCTGTAAAATTCAGTTATGGAATCAAAATTTTTGAAAATTTGGCCTAAGGACCTAAAAAATTCTCTCTATTTTCTATACAACAATTCAGACTAGTGCCAATTGTCGTATGACAATGTACAACTACATAGGCTCTCACACTACACTTGAGGGACCCAACGAAATGTCTTACGACAAATGGGTGTCCCCCATATGAAAAAATACAAGAACAAGCACGACACTCTATTTGGACTTGGAATGTCATATGAGTCCTCGTAGGTTGTCGTATAACAATACGTAATTCAAAAATCAAAAGTTTCAAAAATCATCCTAAAGATCCTAAAAAGCATAAAAACATAGAAATTTGAATTCACAAAGAGGCATAGAGGTCCACTTACTAGATTAGCATATTGCCAAGGTCTTTGGAATCACCTCGAGCGCTCAAATTGATGAGAAGACACATGAACTTGCATTTTGACTCTCAAAGGGCTCCACAAGCTTTTAAAAGTCAAAAGGTTAAAATGAATTGAAAATGACTCTTTTGGGCCTTATATAGGTTTTGACCTAATTTTTCAAAGTGCTTTGTTTTACGTGAACATTGCATCCTTGGCTAATTTTGACATTCTAAACCCATTTTTGGGATCAAAATCAAAATCAGAGATCATTTACTTTGTAGAAAAATGCGATTTAAATTTTTTTGGACCTAGAATGACCGACTACTTGCATAATCAACCTTTGTAACATCACAGGAATCTTGTATTCAACTTAATTGATTATCTCACATCAAAATCTTCACATTTCAACTAGAAACCATGGTCAACTCATGGTCAAACCTATTCAAACTTGGTCAACAAGACCTCTAAATGATGCAAAATGCATCCCTAGACGTGTATAACCACTTCTACAATCGATGACTTTGCTTTTAACCATTTATTGCTACCTTTCTTGCCAAATTTAAATTTTCATCCTGAAGGGGGCATGGTATTACACATCATTAAACAATTCTATCATATCAAATTTCCTTCAGCGATTAAGATAACAACCATGTCTAGTTGTTGATTCATCAAAGCCCTCGTCGCTTGGGGCATATCAGATTCATCAAAATTTATATCAATTTGATGTTCTCTTAATCTTCTCAACTATATCAACTCTTCAAGACCATCGGTTCATTAGTGTTATTTCCTTGATTCTTCATAACTGAAGGGTTTAGATTCGACATCCTTTCGATTCTTTTGGACAATGAGGTTTGGAGTCAAGACAGTCACTTCCTTGTAATCATAGGTTCAAAATTAGGTGTTTTGACACTTCTTCATAATCACCAGTTCATTGTTGGTACTATTGACATAATCTTGATTCTTTGGTCAATCAGGACCTGAATCAACATCTTCAAAACTTTCAATCAGTTTCTATCTCAGAAGTAGTTAATATCTCATAATCAGTTTTTCCATCACATAACTAAGTTCAGATCTCATAAAAAATAGATTAATGTTTAAACCCTCGTGGAAAATTGAGCATATAATAGAAAAAATAAAATTATGCTCTTAAATTTGAAAGATTCCACTTTACCCATGACTACCGTGAAACCAACATGGTTGCAGATGGGCTTGCTAATATTGGGGTTACAAATGATGTCACCCGCAAGTGGCTTGGGATGGACAATATTAATGATGATATTAATAAGTTCATTTATTATGACAAGATTAACCAAAAGGAGGGAATCACACAAAGTAATGATGATATTGAATGATATGAAGTAGATTTTTTGTACTCATGAAATGAATTGGAAATCAGAGTGCAATATCATTAAGACTCATCCTTTCACACATGCTTTATGGGTGTTCAAAATGGCTCTTATACCGAAGGTGTTTTATTTTGTGCTTTGCATGTCCTTTATTCTGGTAACTCTTCTCTAGAGCCTAATTGCATGAAGGAAGATATGGGAGGGGATCTAAAGAGAGAAGAACCCTCCAAATACAAATGGGTTTAGGAGAAAAAAGTTTGGAAGAAAATTAAGAAGGGAAAGATTGATCAATATCTTGAGCACCTGCATGGTAATGATAAAGACATAACTAAGGAGTTTACCTCTTGCTAGGACAATGGTGTGGTGCACATTGGGGATAAGTCTTTTCCTTTGACTATGGACCTTATTATAGATATTATGGGTCTCCCACTTGATGGTATGGATTACTTCAAAGATAGGAAAATTGGTAATAAGGCGTCTAATGATTTTCCTCAAACTGTTGAAGAGAGGGCTATGCTTGTTAAGGGAAATGTAGATTATGTTAGTATCAAAAAAATCAAGCTCATATGGGTGCATGTCTTGAGGGTTATTATGGAATACTTCACTTTAGACAAAAGATTCACTAGGGTTTATAATTTCCATTTTGTTCTTGTGAACCATTTTCATTATAATACTAGGGTTTCTTTCCCTTACTTCCTATTGAGTTCTTTGAGCTAGAGTATCATGGATAATAGAATCAAGTTCAGTTCTCCTATCCTTTATGCAAGGCTGATTTTTCTCATTGCTGAGTATTCTAGAGACAAGATTTGGGAACCTTTGCCAAAGAAGATTGGTAAGTAGAAATAAAAGTCTATTGAGGTTAGTTCATGGAATAAAGTTAACTCATCTCCTAACAAGAAAATAAAGGATATCCTGCTAAGAAAGAGGAGCCCCTTTCTATTTTGATGATGTGGAGGCTATGAAGTCTGATGATGAGGAGGAGGACAAAACTTCTAAGGAGGAAAGTCCAGAAATAGAGGAGCCCAAAAATAAGGAGATTTTTGAGAAGGATGCTACTCTAATGGTGGTTGAAAATGAAGAAGAGGACAATAACATCTTGGTGATTATCCCTCATTCTCTAGATGGTACTAGTGATATTAGCCCTAAAGAGCTCAAGGAAGTTTCTGGAAAGGAATCCCACTAAGAGATCTCTGAGGATACGATAAATGTGTTGGATGAAAACCAGTCTATAGAAAATAATGCTCAGGATGGGTATGGTGAAGACAAAAAGAAGGGAAACATGGAAGATGATAATTTTGATAGGGAAACTAATAATGGGAATACAATTGACAATGAGGACATTGGTGAGATGGTAATGCATGATAATGTAAAGGGTTCTACCCTTCTGGAGTCTCTTACCAATATTGTTGACTCTACTATCAATTGGGTTGTTGATGCTTGTCAAAATACTTCTACTAAGAACATGAATAGTGAGGATAATATTGAGAAGGGAAAGACTATTAAAAATTAGAAAAAAGGGGATTCTACGGCTCTTGAGGAACAATATTTCAACACTAAAAGAGTTACCAATGTGAGCATCCTGAATTCAGCCAGAAGCATAGGTATCCTATCTTTCAACCTGGATAAATGGGCCTTTCATGAAATCCAAGATCTAAAAGTTAAGTATAGAGTGTTGGATGCTAGGAATGAGGTCTTCAAAGAGATGGGGGATAAAATGAGGAATGATGTTGCCATGTAAAATAGTAAAGGTAAAAATGTTTTTATTGGGGATTTTGAGAATACTAGTTTGCTGGAAGAAAAGATTAATAGTATCATCAAGGAGAAGCTTACCCCCATCTTTGAAAGAGCCAATAACAATGATATGATGATCAAGAATATGTTGAACCTTAGCAACAAGGGCATCAAAGCTACTGTTACTAATTTGAATGCTCTATATGCTCTGCTAGAAGGTAATCAATTGGACACTAAAGCCATTGTCATTGATGATGTTACTGCTAAACAAGATGAGGAGGCCTCTGGTCCTAGATATAAAACTAGATCTAGCACAAAGAAGAAAACAACTTCTCCACCCAAGGACCTTTCAAGTCTTAAGGACTCTATCCAGAAGATTCATGCCCTCTTGGTGGACTTTGAGGAGTTCCTCAACAAATTGGACTAATTTGTGTTATTGGGCATTTTATTGTGTCAGTTTGCTGGTCAGTGTGCTGGAAGTTTTTTTAATCCTTTTGAGGATGGAGCTTTTATTGTAATATCTTTGGGTTTTCCCCTTTTGGTTTTGTCATTTCCTTTTGGCAGTAGTTATTTTGTTGTTGCTTTTAATGCCTTATCTTACTTCTATCTTGTAAAGGGTTTTGGGGTTCCTTCAAAACCTGTAGTTACCTCAATCAAAAACTATTTCTGATGAAAATAAATAAATTATTTTATTATTTATTTCCCTCAAGCATAGTTAAATAATTTTTTGAATTTATTTAATGTTAAGTATTCCTCTAGTTCCACTTCTTTAACTAATACTGACTTTTAGTCTGACTAATCAATCAATTTAGTCTTCTCAATCATGCAATCTATCTTTGGATCAATTTATTTAGTCCACTCCCAATCAACCAAGTTATTTGTTCAATCACAATATGGACCTAACAACTAGATACATAATGCTATAACTAATAGATGGATTCTGAGGATATAACTAGATAAAAATTTCTCCCAAAGACCAACATAAGACAACATTCATCTATGCCCAAGGAAACTATTGTTGGAACATAATACCTTTTGGGTTGAAGAACACATGAGCCACATATCAAAGGGAAATGCAAGCAATATTCCATGATATAATGCATGATCTTAGGGAAGATTACGTAGATGATATTCTTACTAAATCAAGAGAAAGAGATGAAGATTGGCCAATCCTATGAGTTCCATTTGATAGCTTGGAGAAGTACAAAGTTTATCTAAACCCTACATTTTTTTTGGGTAATATTTGGAAATCTCCTTGGATTCATAGTATCACATCATGGGATAGAGGTTGATCCTTCCAAGGTCAAAGTTGTAATCAACATGCCAATGCCCAACAACATTCAATAGCTTAGAAGTATACAAGGAAAACTAAAATCAATTAGAATATTCATAACATAGTTAAAAAATAAATATAATCTATTGCAATATTTATTACATAAAGGAATTTCATTTATATGGACTAAAAAATGCCAGGAAAAATTTGAAGCAATAAAAAAATACCTTCTCTCAGCCCCCATGTTGATGTCACCTATACTAGACAAACCTCTCGTATTATACATATCAACAGCATCATACTCTCTAGGAGGACTCTTGACACAACATGACATAGATTGAAAGGAACGTGTCATTTATTATATTAATTAAAAATTAGTGGCATATGAACTTAATTACACAAAAATAAAAAGAGAACGTCTAGAAATTACCTTTGCTTCAAAAAAGATTACACATTACATGTTGATTCATAAGACATTATTAGTGGAAAAAATTGATCCATTAAAGTATCTCCTCAATGAATCTACATGAAATGGGAGACTATCTGAATGGGTGATGATTTTGAGAAAATTTGACATTGAGTATGTAGACAAAAAACAATTAAGGGCCAAGGAATAGCAAATCAATTTTTAGAAGCGCCAATAACAGTTGAACATCCTATATTGACTAAGTTTCCAAATGAGGATATAAAAAATAAAACTCTACATTGATGGTTCTTATACACAATGGATTTGGTGCTACCATAGTATTCATCGCACCACAAGGGGATGTTATTCCTGTGTGTGCTTGAATGTGACCTCTAAATCAACCACATACGCAACATAGTCATTACTCCTATGGTCAAATTACGAAAAGAATATGAATTATTCAATCCGAAATTCGTGAGGAAGCGACCTGTTGCCTCCTATGCAGGCGGGGGTGTATAATTGCTCTCAGATTGGAGAACCAACAACCATCAGACCGCTACTACAACGGAGGATTTTCCAAGAAAGCTATAAAGATGATATGCAAAGCTAGAATCAAACTAAGATGAATGCAATTAATCTAAGAATACTTGAAAGAAGATATGAAATGCAAGTTTTTTTAGTTGATTTTGGAATAAAAATGATCTTAATCTAAGAACAATTAAGCAAATTTAATTTAAATGAGAAATGCAATTACACTAGAATGAGAAATTAAACTAGTTGCAAATGAAAGCTTGGATTTCAATCAAAAATTCACTATAGTGCCTTTACTCTCAAAAAATTGTCCTCTCGAATGAGAAAAAGAGGTCAAATAAAAAGAAGAGCCAAGAGGAGGAGGAAGAGTTTCTTGATTCGAAACTCCTGACCCTTCGTATCCCTTTTTGGACAAATAAGCATGAATTGCTTTATTAAAAGAATGGAAAATGCCACATGAGGACCTTTCGAATATCTCAAATTATTAATTCAAGAAAAAGGTGTCCATTCAAATAACAAGCAATTATTAATTCCTTTTTATGGGTAATTAGCTAAAGAGGGTGGTTTGATTTAATTTAATTTAAAGCGCATAGGACTTTACAATTAAATTAATGTATCATAGGGGTAATTTAGCCAATTAAGTCAAAGACTTTAGGAATTAATTTAGCATTTGATTATTGCAATTTATGGTCTTTGCAATTGACATCAAGTCAAATTAAGTCAGATATGAGAGAGGAAATTCCCTAGGGAACTAGGACTTTGGTGATGAAAAATTGAGATAATGCACCAAAATTGATGAAATTAAATAGGTGCCAATTTTGGGGTATTACAATTCCTAGGTCCTATAGGATAAACTTAGAGTGTCTTAATAATATTTTTGAATATGAAGCCCTTGTCATAGGTTTAAAGATAGTTGATCAATGGAAGATAAAATATCTACATTTCTATGGTGATTCACAACTTATCATAAACCTAGTTAATGACAGTTATGATACAAATGATGAGAAACTATTGTCATACAAAGAAATGGTGGAGGAATTAAAAAGTATGATAATTGTATCACCTTTGACTAGATCCTTATAGCACATAATAGAATATTAGATGCCATATAAACTATAGGATCCCTATTACACATTGTGATTTCTTGGTAGCAAAGCTTATGGTTCTGTCTTTTAAAGTCTTAATGTTAGATTTCATGCATGAAATTTTTGTACTTGACTCCTCCTAATATCAAGACATATATAACTATATATAAGACCAATACATATCCCCTAACTTGTCCTAAAACTAAAAGAAAACCTTTATTAGACAAGCCTCATGATATGTTAACATTGTTGATACCTTATATAGGAAAGGTCTATATGGTACACTTCTTAGATGTCTTGAGTTTAATGAAGCACAAATGTTTCTACAAGAGGTACACAAAGGTATTTGTGGTTCCTACTCTAGTGGTCCCTCCCTAGCCAATAAACTCCTTAGAGTTGGGTACTATTGACCTACCACAGAGAAAGACCCATACAATTTTGTTCATAAATGTTAGAAATGTCAGATACTTGGAGATTTAATTCATGTTCTAGTACCAAATTTGAAGCCTCTCATGTTGCATTGGCCCTTCTCTCAATGGGGACTTAATCTCATTGGTAATATACACCCACTCTCAAGAAATGGTCATAAATACATCATCACAACCACTAAATATTTTACAAAGTGGATTGAAGCCATACCCATGACTTACACTACTACTAAACATATATCCAAGTTCATCCTAAATTAAATTATATGCCGGTATGGAATACCCCAAAATCACAAAACTATACTGCTTAAAAAATGAAAATGAATGTGAAATTTGTGAGAGATTCTATATCCAACAATGCTTTATCTCATAATACTATCCAAAAAGTAATGGTCAAGTTGAGGCATATAACAAAACCATATTAAAAATTCTTAGAAATATTTTTTATGATGTTGGTCATGATTGGCACATCTAATTTAATCCTACCTCATAGACCTCCCAAACTAGCTTATGAACCCCTACTAGAGTCACACCCTATTCTTTAGTCTATGGAGAAGAAGCCATTTTTCCAATTGAGGTCGAGTTACCTTCATTGTGAGTATCACTACAAAAATGATAGAATGCTTTGAATAGTTTGTAGGCCTATCAAACTTGTTTCCACAAAATTTATAGTAAGAAGGTCCAAGTCAAATCATTTTAAAGAGAAGACTTTCTATTAATGGAAAATTAGAGAAACTTGGTTGACAAAGAAACACCTAAGAAGTTTGAGTCTAATTGGCTAGGTCCTTATGTCATCATAATAGTTTATCAGTTAGGTTCTTATCAATTTCTCACACTAGAGGGCTAGCTTCTAAGAGACCCTATCTATAGCTTTCACCTATGCAAGTTCGACACCTAATTCTCAAAGTATCACATTTTAGAAATGTCCTGAAAAATACAAAAAATAAATTAAAAAAGTCAAAAATACAAAAAGAAAAGAAAAATAATTATCACCTTGATGAAAACATAACAAATAGGAATCTTGCATGACACCAAAAAAATAGAAATAAAGATAAATAATTTATCCTATGGTGAAAACTACTTTAGTGGTGCCTTGGGCAAGTACTATGGTGAAAATTGGCTAATTTGACACTATGTGTGTAAAGACTTTCACTCTACCATTTGTCTTCACATTATCTAATACAATTGCCATAATCCCTTCATGCTACATTATACATCCATACAATAAAAACCTTGGTTTACTATCGGTGGCTTGGAATTCATCAGCCATCCTTGTCAATCATGTCTCCTACCTTACTATTGTCACAAAAATTTTCACTCATGCTTGGGTACGATGCCCAAGAAACCTTATGAAACATGAAAATAGCCTCAAAGTGTGGAACTTGTGCATGTGAGGTTGAATCTCAAGAGAAGGTCAGATTCCTTACAATTAAGGTGCATCTAAACTAACACTTTTAAGGGGAAAGGGAAGAAGGAATGCATGAAGGGAAAGGGGGTGATACACTAGATTGAAATTTGATTTCTCCTTGCATGTAGTTGTACATAACACCAATAAAAATCCCCAACATACATAAATGCCAACTCTAATCTACCTCTCAAGAACTCATATGCAGGTGAGAACTAATGAGATACTACAAAGAAAGATGATCTTCAAAATATGGAATTCATGAGAATATTAGACACAACACATAAACCAAAGAAATAGAGAATAAACATTCACCATAAGGAAAAATACATACACAAGATAGCAGAATGGTAAGAGAATGTAAAACAGGGAAATTTATTAATGCAACACAAAGGAAATTATAGTTGTAGGACATAGCCACTACAAAGAACTAGAGAAGAACCACACAAAAAATATGTGTACATAGAAATTTCCTTGATAGAGTTTAGGCATAACTTAGATTACAACCTTTGAGTTCAAATCCCAACCAAAGTGTAATTAGATTACAGATGCAAAAATAAATGAATATTAGATAAAAATTTTGATCTTTGCATGAATATTCATCCATGAAGTGACAGGAAGGCCAAAATTGAATGAACCAATAGTTGAAAGGGATAAAATATCATTGTATGTAATAAAAAGGCATGGAGTGCATTTGCAACATGTTACAATGCCAAAAGAAGTGGTTTGACATTAAAAACTTAGTATTGGTGCCATATAATGGCTGAAAATTGTCAAATCATGATGCTGGCAAAAGATTGTCAAAGCAGCAAACATGTGTTAACCCACCCTCCACACTTGTAAGAAACATTGCCACATGTAGAAATTAGACCTAGGCTACCAGTTTAAATGTGAGTTGTTGATGAAGATTTTGATCATAATGGGTGGTCAAGATGTGGTGCAAAAGTCCTCCAATGTAAGATTAAAATACAACCATTGATGAAGATTCCCTTAATTAGATGGTTGGCATGGCTTCACAACTAAGACCACTAAAAATGATGGAAGAAACTATGAAATGGAAAATTTTTTCCATTTCACAAGGTACCATTTTGTCCCTTCCAAAATCATGAAATAGGGAAAACACGACGTGTTTACCCACCCCGTAAATGTTGATGTGGCATTGACCTACTAAAGACACAGTTTCACATTTAACTCTAGTAATAAAAAAAGAGGAAATTTGAAATGGAAAAAAATCTAGAGCCATTTATCTAACTGAAAAATCCCAAGCCATATACTTTTAAGAATGAGGGTTTTAGGCCCACCGAATGTGACATAACCCACGTGCTAACTGGATCCATGTGGCAAAATGTTATTGGTTTTACCATTTCACACTTAACCCCAAAGAGTAGGATGAAGAGAATTGTGAAAAGGTGAAAGGGATAACATGATGTGTTGGACCACCAAAGCAAATAACATGATGTATTATCCCAACCTATTTTTAGCCCATGAGGAATTATCTCAGATCACTTATTTGTGATGGGTTGATGGTGGAAAAAATAGCCAACACTTACCACAAGTCAGTCCAAAATGTCTAAAAATTGCCTTTTGTCCTAACTAGGGGCAAGTACCATGTCATGATCCTAAAATATCCTAAAAAATCCAAAAAAATGATAAAATAACTTTAAAAAATCCAAAGAAAAATGACAAAAATGTCTTGGAAAAATCCCTAAAAATATTAAAACATAAAAAATCCTACAATAAAGTTTTTTTTTGTTAATTGTCCATCATCAATAAAATAATTTGTTTACATCAATATGCATTGAAAAGATGCTAAACACAAAAAGCCTCACAAATTGTGTATTAACTAACAAACCCATCATCTGGTCCTCAATCAAATTGGTCATACTGTCTTATCAATCTATCAATTATAATCAATCCTTTTGTCATCTAGTCATTATGTCTTATACAAAGTATGGATAGACTCAAAACCAAATGTGTCATTCTTATACGAGGCATCTCATTTCTAAAACTAGACATCATTATTATCATCACTGTCATTTTCAAAGAAACACATAACACAGACATAAAATCAATATAGATTTTGGCTTGTTGGTTAACTTAGTCTTATCGTATTTTGATTTTTGCAAGTAATGTTTCTATACATCTCTAGGATATCCACAAGTGATTAGAGATGACAAGATGGTTCATGGATTTATTTTTCTTTGTCTTCTATTTGTGGGATATTTTTGGGTGTATGTAATAGGCATGTTCACATATGAACAAAGTATCAAATGTTGAATTTTTTTTGCAAAGAATAACAATGCTCATGACCTCCTCGACACATACCTCGACCCTTAATGCCCATATCCTTATATGGATTATCCAACATTACTTGTTCTTTCTAAGTGTCTATTACATGCAAAGGGAACATCCCATCTTGATATGTTAATATCTTGACATGGACATACCCATTTTGTTTAATAAAAATGGCTCAATGATGAAAATAATTGCTCAAAAGGCTTAGGTGAAATTTGCTATTAATGAGCTCTAGATTTCAATTAGTATTCATTGTCATATACTTTTATCTAGTCATGTTATTCACTTCCTATCTAATAATTCTATCAATCAATCCTAACAGTCATTAATGTATTGTATTTTGGCACAACCAAAAATAATGCATCCTACATACATAACATGTTATTACATAAATCATAACCATACAATGCACATTATCATAGTTCTCCAATGCATAATATATAAATGCATAGAAAATACAAAAACATAGCTCATAATCTCTCATTAAGTGCATCACATATCATAATTTGCATTATTGTCTCATAGGTAATATAGAAACAACATGAGCATATCACATAAATTTATAAAAGAAATACAAAAATATAGATCAAAATATTTCATAAAGTGGATTGCATATAGATATCCATATACAAATCACATACATCATCTAGGAAAACATAAAAACATATCATAACATAGACTAGAATATGCATCATTATGAACATCATGGCATAGATCATCATACATATTTATAACCATAAAAAATAGAGATCATAAACTAAAGTATATGCATCAAATAGGACACATCATAGATACGCCCATCAAAATTGTATATCATATATATATCTCAAAAAATGTGTCACAATATGACATCATAATGTTTGATTGACAGAGCTCACAAGCTTACAAAATAAATGTAAAAAGTGTCTACATTATAAGGAAAAATAAACTAGTTCTCCCTCTACCCTCTAATCTAGTGGGCCTAGGATGAGCAGTTGTAGAAGGTCCTTCCTTAGGATACAAAATAGGTGAACCCACATCTATACGTGGTGGGCTTAGAGACTATGTCACTACATTACTACCCTATAATCTCTAAGATATATGTGTCCCATGAGAGGTTGTGTAGCTAGGAACTCTTTGATCAGGGGGACCACACTCTCATAGTGATATCTCCAATGTTGTATCTCCTATCCTATCTCCCTCTCTTCCTAATACATTTTATCTATAGCTCATTAAAGAGTTAAATGTTGTACCCTCCCTGATAACTAGTGTCTCTTAGAATATAATGTTGTGGTCCTAGCCTCTTCTACCACTACCCTTGCCCCCACCTCTCTAGCCCTAGTCTCTACAACATCTAACCTTTATTTTAGTGATCTGAGTGGATCCCTCATAACACCCATCTATAATGTTTGTACACGTGTGTTAGGAATCTTCCTAATGTCCTATCCAATAGCCACATCTTGCAATTGTTCCTCCTCCATTTACTCATCACCACCTACAAAAACATCCTCCATCTCTAAATCCTCCTCCTCATCCTTCTCATCCTCCTCATCCTCCTCTAAGTTAGAATCATCTCTAGTGGAACTACTGCTAGATCCAGTCTCTAAAATTCTCCCAGTAATGCCCACATCCTCCTCCTCCACCATTGACTTATTTCCCCCTACAACATCTCCTCCTATGTCTTCTCTACTCTCCTCACCACCTATTGGGGAAATTATTGGGGTATGTGTAGATACTGCATCACCACCACCACCATCTACTTCATCATCTCACTCATCTAGGTCCCCTCTCCCTTGACCATCTTGACCTCTCTCTCTACCTTGACCCCTCCCTCCATCCCTCCCTCCCTTGTGGATTCCATATCCCTCTATACCCATCCTCCTCTATAAATGTCATAATTTTTTAGCCATATCAATAGGAATAAGCACTTAAGGATTAATCAATGGCACTAGTAGTGTTGTACCCACCACACATCAAACTTTAGACTCACACCTGCATCAACTACCTATGAACCCCAATTCTATTATTGAGTTGTCAACCCATCAATTGTGCTACTGCAATGTCCATAGGAATAATTGGTACCCACCCTAACACATCCCTAGTATGTTGTGAAAATTGTGCATATCCTATAGATACCTCTTATCTCTCTCCAAACTACCATAATATCCTATCTAGTAGTTAGATCTCAATGATCCATGTGACTATGTCACCCTACCAATCAAATAT
Organism: Chamaecyparis obtusa; assembly: GCA_027943335.1. Taxonomy (NCBI): domain Eukaryota; kingdom Viridiplantae; phylum Streptophyta; class Pinopsida; order Cupressales; family Cupressaceae; genus Chamaecyparis; species Chamaecyparis obtusa. Next base: position 582,224 of record BSBK01006182.1, on the reverse strand, counting down.
TTGTCTTGCTAAAAAATGTATAAGTTCTTTGTCTCTCCATCTCATGACACATAACCAATGTAGGGACACTAGGTGAATTTCCTCAAAATACTAAACTAGTGTCATCAATATCTACTATGACCAACCTATCTCTATACAACCTCCTCATAGTAATGTATAAAAGGTTTCCTTGGCCCGATGGATTTCCTATGAGAAATCAAATTGTACACAAATATGTTCTCTCATGCCCAAACCTGTAATAATTTATTCCTGCATCCCAAAGACTATGCACCATGATAGGCAATGTCATGTATCTAAAAGTATAACATGACTAGCATGAAATTTCCCCATACAAAGGTAGTACTCGCTATCCACATATTTGATACCATAGCACCCTATCTTACAAGAAAACCATGGCCTTTCCTATGTAGAACCAATACACCCACAACTATAACATGTAGTACATTAAAGAAATTGCCATAATCATCTACTATGTCCCACCATTTGATCTCATAGTTTCTAATCCCCATCGCTACCTCAATAATCTTAAACAAATCACACAGTTCCCTAACCCCTACCTATGGTACATAGACAATATTCTCACCCCAAATAGGAAGCCTCAAAATCCTATACACATCCTCTAATGTAATTTTGCACTCCCTTGTCAACAAATCTAAAGAAGAGGTCTTTAAATTCACATCTCGCATAGAGTAGTAATGAGTCCCTTGTTAGCTCTACTCTCAGGCATAAATATCACATGTAGTAATCTTAGGGTCTCTAAATGGTCTCACTCCTCCTAATCTAGTCTATGTCTATTTGAAAGAGTCTTAAAATTATTCTCTCGAGTAATCAATACAAAGTCTCTGATCTAAACATGAAAATGCAGTTGCAAATTTAATCATAATGAAAGTACTACAAAAAAATGCATTTACACTACCCCTATTTTATCACATGTCAAAATGCATAAAAAAATTACACACCTACCAAGAAAATGTAAATGTGTCAAATTACTCTAATTAATGTTTTGACAATCAATTATGTTGATTCATTTATGCACATATACATCAATTAAACCTAAGACTAATTCACAACAGTGTCACTTTATTCATTCACCTACATCAACATATTTGTGCACTTTCATTGTATAACACATAGTTGCATATCGATTAAAATTTTGTTCCTCATACACTTATATCACTTGGTCATCAATTACGGTCACTATGATATATAGATGCGTCATTTCAATTTGATTCAACCTAGACCTAGTTTTCAAAAAGCACACAATATAAGAAATAAATTGTGTTATTGAAAAAAAACTCACCAGTAGTCATTAGTATGTCCTGACCCACTTGCTAATTTGTACATCATCTATGTCAGCTTCCATCACTCCTCACACATGCTCAGAAACCTCTTCTTCTCTTGTAATGTCCCAAAGGTGATTTTGGTCAGGAGGTGTTTTCAGTTTTGGAGATGATTTCTGTCCGGAGGTGCATTCTATCCTGAATGTGATTTCTATCCAAAGGTGAATTCTGTCCCAAAGGTGTTTCTATTTTAGAGATGATTTTTTTTCCTGGAGGAGATTTTTGTCTAGAGGTGAATTCTCTCCCAGAGGTGTTTTTGTCCCAGAGGTGATTTTTGTCCTGAAGGTGATTCGGTTAGTAACTAGACTGGAAGAAGTAGCATATGTAGGGAAAAGTGGCCGTACAAAATAGAAAGAAGGTGGGTTGATAGTGGTATGTGTTAGAAAGTAAAGTCCACCAAGATAACTGAGAGGGGGGGGGGGGGGGTGAATCAGTTATTTGATAATTATAACTTTTATCAATTTCAATAACATTAGACCATGTAAGTAATATAATTACCAACCATAGAAAGATATTCATACACAATAACACAATGACACAAGATATGTTGACTAGGGAACCTCTTAATCAAAGAGTAAACCCCAGTGGGAATGATGCTCACAAAAGATGCACTAATATGAATATTCCTTATGAAAGGATGGACTCTATTAGGAGTCTTATGAAATACATTTAGTACATATGAATCCCTGTTAGGAGATTTTGAATCCCTGTTAAAAGATTCTAACCCTGTTAAGAGTTATGGAAGACAGAAGGACCCACTGCCCAAATAGCTTCAAGGGAAAGATCATTGAACACACTATCCAACTAATCTCTAGATTATTCAACAGAATAATATGTTACCTCTTCTTTGACTATGCCAAACCGCACTCATTGTTACACCAGATCTCAATTTTAGATCTCTGTACTTCGCATATCTTCCTTCAAAAATTTTCTTTCACAACTGCATTAGCTCTTTTCTTCACTTCATGCATACATCAATGTTATGTATGTGGAGCCTAATCAGACTTTTCTATGGGGTCAAGGGGTAGAGCCCCTTGCGCGGTCTTGGGGCAGTGCCCCAGGCGGGGTCAAGGGGTAGAGCCCTTGATGGGGTCAAGGGGCAGCGCCCCTTGCGGGGGAGGGTAGGGTCGAGGGGCAATGCCCCTCGATGCCAAGAATGACTTAATAATATTGTAAAGGGTTGGCCATCTATTTTTCTATTAGTTAGAGTATTTTTGCCCTAATTTCATTATGTCAAAAATACTTGTAAAAGGGCTTAGGGTTTGAGATTCATGGTAAGATGGATTTTGTAGCCTCTTGTGATAGTATTGAGTTGCAGGTTTTAGATTATAATTGCTAGATAATAATAAAGATATTGGACTCACTATTGGTGGATGTAGCCCAGGGATTGGGTGAACCACGTTAAATTCTGTGTTGTTGTGTTCTCTTATGTTTGTTAATATTTGCATTTTCTACTTATTATCCTAACAAGTGGTATCAAAGCAAGGTTATTTCATTTGTTTCTTCATCTATTCTCTGAAGCAAGTCTCATGAGTTAGTGGGAGAGTCTCTTAGTTAAGTGGGAGAAATGGTAGATGAGGGTAGGTTTAAAGTTGATAAGTTTAATGGGCAGAACTTCCAGTTATGGAAGATGCAAATGGAGGATTGTCTCTATCAGAAGGATTTATGGCGGCCATTAGAGGGAATAGCCAAGAAAGAGGCAACAATATCTTAGGAAGATTAGGATATTTTGGACAGGAAGGCACTGGGGAGTATTCATTTATGCCTATCATAATCAGTGGCATTCAATATTATTGGAGCAATGAAAGCTAAAGATCTGATGGACACCCTAGCGAAGTTGTATGAAAAGCCTTCAGCTTCAAACAAGGTATTTCTTATGAAGTGTTTATTTAATATGAAAATGGCAGAAGGTGGATCAGTCACTAATCATTTGAATGAGTTTAATATAGTTACAAGTTAGTTAACCTTAGTTAAAATTACTTTTGATGATGAGGTTAGGGCTCTCTTGATTTTGTGTTCTTTGCCAGAAAGCTAGAATGGCTTGTTAATGGCTGTTAGTAATTCTAATTTTGGTTCAAATACCCTAAACTTTGATGATGTTGTTGGTGTTATATTGAGTGAGGAAATTCATAGGAAAATCTCAGGGGCATCCACATCAGGTAGTGTATTGAACGTAGAAAGTAGAGGCAGAACAAGAGATAGAGGAAACAACTCTGGAAATCATGGGAAATCAAGAGGAAAATCAAAGGGAAAGAGGTCTAAATCCAAAGGGCCAAATGATTGCTGGTACTATGGAAAACCAGGTCATAAGAAGAAAGATTTTTGGTCTTAGAAGAAAGATCAAGGAGACAAAAATGATGGAAACAAGGAGGCAAATGTGGTAAGTAACAAATCCGAAGAGGATGCTTTTCTCTTGTCTTTAGAAAATGTTGATGATTCATGGGTGTTAGATTCGGGGGCTTCATTTCATGCTACACCCCATAGAGGTTATTTTGTTGATTATGTCCAAGGGGATTTTGGGCTAGTTTATTTGGGAGATAATGAACCCTGTCAAATTGTTGAAAAAGAGAAAATCAAGATTAAGTTGAATAATGGGAATCATTGGCTACCACAAGAGGTAAGACATGTTCCAAGGTTGAGTAGAAATTTAATTTCAACAGGGCAACTCACTGATGAGGGTTGCACAGTTACTTTTAATGATAAAAATTGGAAGGTTTCAAAAGGTTCCTTAGTAGTAGCAAAAGGTGTGAAAGTAGGCACCTTATATCTTTGTACAGGTCATACTGTTCCCTCTACTTTAATTGTTTAAGAGAAAAATGAATGTTCAGGAACAGTTGCTGTAGTTGAGCAGGTAGAACAAGAGACAGTAGTTGGAGATTTTGAAACAACACTGTGGCACAATAGACTGGGGCACATGAGTGAAAAAGGTATGAAATTAATTCATTCAAAGAAAGCTCTACCAGGTTTGACATGTGTTAATATGGATTTCTGTGAAAGTTGTGTGTATGGAAAGCAAAAGAGAGTTAGTTTTGTAAAGAGTGGGAAGGAAAAGAAAGATGAAAAATTAGAACTTGTGCATATATATGTATGGGGTCTAGCTCAGGTATCTTCCCTTGGTGGCTCTCAGTATTATGTTACATTCATTGATGATGCAACTAGGAAAGTATGGATATATTTCATTAGACAGAAATCTGATGTATTTGAAACTTTTAAGAAATGGAAAAGCTTGGTTGAAAATGAGACTGGAAAAAGATTAAAATGTCTTAGATCTAATAATGGTGGTGAGTATTGCAGAAAAGAATTTGAAGATTATTGTGCCTCTATTGGTATTTGTAGGCAGAAAACTATACCAAGGACTCCACAAGAAAATGGAGTGGCTAAATGCATGAACAGGACAATAATGGAGCGTGCAAGGAGCATGAGGTTGCATGCTAGGCTACCCAAAAATATGTGGGTAGAGGTTGTGAAAAATGCTATTTATTGAATCAATAGAGGCCCCTCTACTCCTTTGGACTGTGGTATTCTAGAGGAAGCATGGAGTGGTAAGAAGGTGAGTTATTCTTTTCTCAAAACCTTTGGTTGTGAAGCTTTTGCACTTATAGATTCTGAAAATAGAACCAAGCTAGAAGCTAAGTCAAAGAAATGTGTATTTGTTGGATATGGCATTGATGAATTTGGTTATAGGCTTTGGGATTTTAAAAATCATAAAATTGTAAGAAGCAGGGATGTCATATTCAATGAGAAAGTGTTGTACAAAGATCTATTGCAGCAACATGAGAAGAAAGAAAATGATTATGTAGTGTTGGATGATATTCCAAATGCTAATGTTCCAAAAATTCCTTATGCTCTGCAACAACAACAACAATAAATACCACACACCCTAGTGAATGTTAGACGATCAACAAGGCTAAGTAGACCTCCAAATAGATTTTCACCTTCTTTGTATTCTATCTTATTAATTGATGCTGGTGAACTTGAATGTTATAATGAAGCTATGTAGGTGGATACAAAACTTTAGTGGGAGTTTGCAATGACTGATGAAATGGACTCCTTAATGAAAAATCAGACTTGAGATTTATGTCAGTTACCTGCAGGAAAATGGGCTTTGTAGAATAAATGGGTTTACAGGTTGAAAGAAGAAGATGGAGGTAAGAAAAGATTTAAAGCCAGATTAGTCATAAAAGGATTTGCATAGAAACATGGTATTGATTTTGATGAGATTTTTTCTCCAGTTGTTAAAATGACTCCTATCCATACTATTTTAAGTATTGTGGCTATTGAAGATTTGCATTTAGAGCAGCTTGATGTTAAAACAACCTTCCTTCATGGTGATTTGAATGAAGAAATATATATGGTTCAGCCATAGGGATTTGAGGTCAAGGGTAAGGAGAGTTTAGTGTGCAAATTGCAGAAAAGTTTATATGGCTTGAAGCAAGCACCTCGGCAATGGTATATTAAATTTGATACTTTTATGAATGAGAATGGATACACTCGATGTAATTTTGACCATTGTGTTTATTTCAAGAGGTTACATAATGACAACTACATTATTCTATGTTTATATGTTGATGATATGCTTGTAGCTAGATCTAACATGGATCATATTAAGGGGTTGAAACAACAGTTAGCAAAATCTTTTTCTATGAAGGAATTGGGGGCAGAAAAACAAATCCTTGGCATGAAAATATGTAGAGATAGGAAGAATAGGAAATTAACTCTATCTCATGCTGATTATGTTGAAAAGGTGTTGCAGAGATTCTACATGAAGGATGCCAAAGCTGTCACTACACCTTTGCTTGGTCACTTGAATTTGACCATAGAAATGTGTCCAAAGACACCAAAAGAAGAGGTAAAAATGTCCAAGATACCTTATGCTTCAACTGTAGGGAGCTTAATGTATGCTATGGTATGTACTAGGCTAGATATTGCACATGCAGTGGGAGTCGTTAGCCGGTATATGAATCACCCTGGGATTGAGCATTGGAATGAAGTCAAATGGATTCTTAGATATTTGAGAGGTACATCCAATAAGTGTTTACACTTTGGGGGCTCTTCTACTACTGTTCATGGCTATGTTGACTTAGATTTGGATGGAGATATTGATACCAAATGGAGTACTATAGGTTATGTATTTACTATTGGTGGGATAGTAGTGAGTTGGATTTCTCGGTTACAAAAGGTGAATGTTTTATCTACTACAGAGGTAGAGTATGTTGCTACTACAGAGGTAGCCAAGGAGATGATATGGCTTCAATTCTTCATGGGAGAATTGGGACATCCACAGGTAGATAATTATTTGTATTCAGATAGTCAGAGTGCCATTCATCTTGCAAAGAATTTTTCTTTGCACTAAAAAACAAAGCACATACAATTGCGATATCATTTCATTCGGTCAGTTTTGGATGATGTACAGTTAAGGTTGGAGAAGATACATACAGATGATAATCTAGCAGATATGTTTACAAAGGAAGTTACAAGGGAGAACCTGAATTCCTCTTCGGCTTCGGTTGGTCTTCTAGATAGAACAAAATAAAAGAACAGCTGAGTCCAGGGTGGTTTCATTATTCCAGTGGGAGCTACAGGTTTTGGTCGATCAGTGTCCAAGTGGGAGGATATTGTTGTGGAGTCTAATTAGTCTCCAAGTGGGATATTGTTATGTATGTGGAGCCTAATCAGACTTTTCTATGGGGTCAAGGGGCAGAGCCCCTTGCGGGGTCCTGGGGCAGCACCCTAGGCAAGGTCAAGGGGCAGAGCCCCTGATGGGGTCAAGGGGTAGCACCCCTTGTAGGGTAGGGTGGGGTCGAGGGGCATCACCGCTTGATGCTAGGAATGACTTAATATTGTAAAGGGTCGGCCATCTATTTTTCTATTAGTCAGAGTATTTTTGCCCTAATTTTGTTATGTCAAAAATACTTGTAAAAGGGCTTAGGGTTTGAGATTCATGGTAAGATGGATTTTGTAGCCTCCTATGATGGTATTGAGTTGCAGGTTTTAGATTGTAATCACTGGATAATAATAAAGATATTGGACTCGCTGTTGGTGGACGTAGCCCAGGGATTGGGTGAACCACGTTAAATTTTGTGTTGTTGTGTTCTCTTCTGTTTGTTAATATTTGCATTTTCTGCTTATTATCCTAACAATAAACACATCCAACCATATTCAACCATATCACAACAAGGAAAAAAATTCCTTCCTTTATACCACACTCAAGTAATTACAAATGAGTCGACATACAATTACAAAATAAAAGTTTCCACACGCTACATCAAAATTACACAAAACTATCGGCCTCCAACTACAATAATTCTTCACTCGTGCAACCTCAAAGTTTTTGCTATCATCCACATCACTAACAATGTGACTTCAACTTCCCTTTAACTCCAAAAAATCAAATTCCATCCCGATTATGAGATATCATCCGATTTCCACAAACCGCTACTCAGGAACACTGCTTGAATACTGCTTCCACCAAAATGCTCATAACTTCCATGAATAAATGAATTACTATCTGCACTCTTAATCATAGACATATAACATATGAAAGAGTATAACCTCAACATTACATAGCTCCAACTACAATATACCACATGCGCTAATCCAAACACTGTTTGCTTCTCTTCAAGTCTCTGGTAAATCACTGTGTTGACATCAATGACAATCATAGTCATGAATGCAACAACAATTGCTATAGAATGGCTGCCAAACATTTAGCATTCATTCCTAACAATCTCCCCCATTGACATTGATAGCAACATAGATGAAAAAACATCCAATGTTCCAAAAATCCAATACTGCAACACTGCTGCTTCAAGAAAATATTTCAAGTCCTCTTCATCAATCAAATCTTGCTTCATTTTCCTGTTTAGATAGTACAAATAATTTTTTCATGTACACTTCTCCCCCATTGACATCAATGATAGAAATCTCATCATTATGTCAACAACAACTCCAATTTCAAAAGACACTATTCAGAAAATACATTCACTATAGTCCTCATGACTCAGCTCAGATACGCATACTCCCCCATAGAGGAAGTACCAACATCCAGTCCAAAAGAAAGATAAGGCTCATATACCACTAGACGGATGCAACCAACTACATCACTACTCAAAATTAGGCTAGGGCATAACCCCAAGCATACCTCTTAAATACTCAAATGTATCCTTAGGCAAAGGCTTTGTAAATATATCCGCTATCTTCTCCTTTGTACTTATGTACTCAAGTCTGACTTCTTTCTCAACAACTTTCTCTCTTACAACATGATACTTAATCTCTATATGTTTTGTCTTAGAATGTAATACAGGGTTCTTAGACATACTAACTGTGTTGGTGTTGTCACAATGTATGACAACAGTTTCAACAAACTTTATTCCAATATCCTTCAGCATTTGCTTCATCCAAATTATCTGGTTACAATTGTTTGTTTCTGCTACATATTATGCTTTTGCTTTGCTTTGTGAGATACAATTCTACTTCTTTCTTAGCCAAGAAACCAATCTTCCTCCAAGGAAAAATGCTCCACCACTGGTTCTCTTCTTATCATCAACACTGCCTCCCCAATCAACATCTATATATGCACACAGGGTAAAATCATCAAATTTTTCATACCACAATCCATAGTCCATTTTTGCCTCTTAAATATCTCAGTATCCTCTTTACTGCTACATAATGTGATTCTCTAGGTTCAGCTTGAAATCTTGCTACAATTCCAATTGAATGTGCTATATCAGGTGTTTTATATGTCAAGTACTGTAATCCTCCAATCATAGATTTGTATTTCTTTTGTTCAATTGTTGGTGTTTCATCTGTGCTAGATAATTTATGTCTAGTTACCATAAGTGTTCCAACTGGTTTACAGTTCTCCATTCCAAATCTTTTCAACAATTCATTCAGGTACTTTGTCTGACTCACAAAAATACCATCATTGTTCTATGTTATTTGTAATCCCAAAAAGTATTTCATTTCACCAATCATACTCATTTCAAATTTAGTCTTCATTTCATTAGCAAATTTGTCACTAGCTTCATCTTCTCCTCTAAAAATAATGTCATCAACAAAAATAACTATAACCAACAAACCATTTTCAATTTCTTTTGTATATAGATTGCTATCAGCTGTTCCTTTTGTAAATCACAACTTTAACAAATACTTGTCCAATCTTGCATACCAAGATCTAGGTGCTTGCTTCAGTCCATATAAGGCTTTCTTTAGTTTACATACCATATCTCCTTCTTGAGTCAAAGGAAAACCTTCAGGCTGCTCAGTGTAGACTTCTTCTTCCAATTCTCCATTCAAAAATGCTGACTTCATATCCATCTGATATACTTTGAATTTCTTGTAAGCTGCATAAGCCAAAAATATTCTTACTACTTCAATTCTTGCAAAGGTGAAAAGGTTTCTTCATAGTCAATTCCTTCTTTCTATGAGTATCCCTTACATACCAATCTTGCTTTGTTTCTTACTACTTCTCCTTGTTTATTCATCTTGTTTCTGAATACCCATTTAGTTCCAATAACATTCTTGTCTTTAGGTCTAGGGACCAATTCCCATGTCTTGTTCTTCTTTCATAGCATTAGTCCAACTTTCATCTTCACAAGCTTCACTACTAGTTTTAGGTTCAATTTGAGAAATCAAACATTACTGTTCTTGTACCTTATTCCAAGTTAGAACTCCTCTTTTGATGCTTCTAATAATTTTCCCAATAGTATGATTTCTTGATAAACTCTTGTTAGGTGTCACTGTCTTAGATCTCACTTCAGGTGTAGGTTCTTCAATGAATTTATTGTGGCTTTCATTCAACAAATCACTATCAATCTCATAAAATAATTCAGTAGATCCAATGTTAGGTGTAGGATGAGCTTCTTTATCTAATTCATAATCAAGCATTCTTTCTTGAATTTTGAACTTTTCATCAACTTTAACATTTGCGCTCTCAACAATAGTCTTAGTTCTTTTATTATAACATCTATAGGCTTTTCTTTTCAAAGAATATCCAAGAAATATACCTTCATCACTTCTAGGATCAAACTTTTCAATATCATCATCTCTCTTTATATAACATTTGCTTCCAAAAATTATGAAATACTTAACTGAGGGTGCATGTCCAAACAATAATTCATAGGGTGTCTTGTCTGTGTCTGCTCTGATTTGTACTCTATTCATTGTATACACTGCTGTGTTCACTACTTCTCTCCAAAATATATTCACCAAATCATTCTCAAATAACATAGCTCTTGCTACTTCAGTGACTGATCTATTTCTTCTTTCTACAATACCATTTTGTTTAGGTGTTCTAGGGGTTGAAAACTGTCTCTTAATGCCATTTTCTTCACAAAAAGTGTTAAACTCTCTAGAAGTAAATTCTCCACCTCTATCAGATCTCAAACATTTAATCTTCATTCTAGATTCATTCTCAACTTTATTCTTAATGATCTGAAACTTATCAAATGCTTCAAACTTTTCTTTAAGAAATGAAATCCACATCATTCTTGTAAAATCATCAACAAGAATTATAAAATACCTTTCTCCATAGAATCCTCTAGTCCTGGTAGGACCGCTCAAATATGTATGAATAATCTCCAACTTTTCTACAAATGTAAACTTCTTACTGGGAAAAGAACTTCTCTTCTATTTAGCCATCACACATTCTTTGCAAATCATGTTAGTAGGCTTCATAATTTTAGGGAAATCCCTTACTGCAAGTGTAGTACTTACTTTCACAATGTTGTCACAATTTATATGACAAAACCTTCTATGCCATAACCAACTGTCATCAATTTTAGTAATCAAACATGTCATCTTAGTAGGATTCAACTGAAATACATTACCTCTAGTTCTAGATCCAGTTCCAATCAGATTTCCATCTTTATCCTTTATCACACAAGTTTTCTTAGTAAACCAAACTTGATATCCCTTATCAACTAACTATCCAACACTTAAAAGATTATGTGTCAATCCATCCACAAAATAAACATAATTAGTATTAGTCTTTCCATCAAGAGTAATAAATCCTATACCTTTAATCAAGCAAGGTGCATTGTTTCCAACTCTAACAATTCCTCCATCTTAATCGTTAAACTTTATGAACTTTTTCATGTCTCTAGTCATATGATGTGAACAACCACTATCTATAATCCAATCAGCTTTCTTTTCAACTTGAGCAACTAAGGATTTTTCTTCCTTAACATCAGTTTTAGGATTCTCTTCTTTGATTGCTACAAATCCTATGTCATCATCATTCTCAGTATCACTTTCACCCAAAGTTCTCTCTATACTAGTTTCAAGATATTCATCATTAACATAATAACATTCTTTAGATCTTCTAGGTTTGAAATTGTTTCTATACTTTTTAACTCTCTTAGGACATTTAGATGCAAAATGACCATATTCTTGACAAGTCCAACATTTAAATTTTTTCTTACCGTCTAGTTCTCTCTTCACAAGCAAGGCAATACCTTCTTCAATCTTCTTGTCTTCTTCATTTCTAAATCTGCTATTGCTAGCATAATCTCCGCTCACACTAATGCTTCTTAAAAAAGTAGGGTGAACACTAAGAGCATTGAATGCTATCTCCATTCTAGGAAAGTCTCCTGATAACCTCAGGTTCATCTCTGCTGCTTCCAATCTTCCAAGAAGAGTCTCTCTTGTCAAGTTTGTAGTACAAGGTATAACTTGTTCAATCATCTGTGTTGTCTGCTTAAATACAGGAGTCAATGTTCTTAGAATTTTCCATATCACTTCATTCTCTGTCTTTGTTCCTCCACAAGATTTTATGCTTGTAACAATTTCTAACATTCTACCAATATAGCTTCTAACAGATTCATCTTCCATCATTCTTATATCTTCAAATGCACATATCCAATTATGTAATCTTACTTTTTTTGCATGTTCATCACCTTAAAAAGTAGAGTGTAAAGCTTTCCAAATTTCATAATATTTTTTCAAACATTTTACCTGACTGTATTCATTCTCTAGAAGGGCTGTCAAAAGTGCTTCTCTTGCAAGTATGTTACACATGAATAGATCTCTCTCATCGGCAATACATGTTTCAAGATTGTCCTCTTCAATGATAGTCTTATCATTCTTTGTAATCAACCAATAACTTGGTCCTAAACATAGTAGTTGTGTCTTCATCTTTTCTTTCAAGCTGTCAAAATTTACTCCATCAAACTTAGGGCTTTCTTTTCTAAAATTCACCATGGATCTCCTTAAGCTGTTAAACTTCTTTTTCAAGGACCTGCCGCTCTAATACCAATTGTTAGAAAGTAAAGTCCACCAAGATAACTGAGAGGGGGGGTGAATCAGTTATCTGATAATTATAACTTTTATCAATTTCAACAACATTAGACCATGTAAGTAATATAATTACCAACCATAGAAAGATATTCATACACAATAACACAATGACACAAGATATATTGACTAGGGAACCTCTTGATCAAAGAGTAAACCCCGGTGGGAATGATGCCCACAAAAGATGTACTAATATGAATATTCCTTGTGAAAGGATGGACTTTGTTAGGAGTCTTATGAAATACATTCAGTACATATGAATCCCTATTAGGAGATTTTGAATCCCTGTTAAAAGATTCTAACCCTGTTAAGAGTTATGGAAGATAGAAGGACCCACTACCCAAACAGCGTCAAGAGTAAGATTGCTGAACACACTGTCTAATTGATCTCTAGATTATTCAATAGAATAATATGTTACCTCTTCTCTGACTGTGCTAAACTGCACTCACTGTTACACCAGATCTCAATTTTAGATTTCTGTACTTCACATGTCTTCCTTCAAAAATTCACTTTCACAACTGCATTAGCTCTTTTCTTCACTTCATGCGTACATCAACACATCCAACCATATTCAACCATATAAAAAAAAGGAAAAATATTCCTTCCTTTATACCACACTCAAGTAATTACAAATGAGTCGGCATATAATTACAAAATAAAAATTTCCACACGCTACATCAAAATTACACAAAATTGTCGGCCTCCAACTACAATAATTCTTCACTCATGCAACCTCAAAGTTTGTGCTATCATCCATGTCACTAACAATGTGACTTTAATTTCCCTTTAATTGTACAAAACTAGATTCCATCCCGATTAGGAGATATCATCTGATTTCCACAAACCACTACTCAGGAACACTGCCTGAATATTGCTTCCACCAAAATGCTCTTAACTTCCATGAATAAATGAATTATTGTCTATGCTCTTAATCATAGACATATAACATGTCAAAGAGTATAAACTCAACATCACATAGCTCCAACTACAATATACCACCTACGCTAATCAAAACACTGTTTGCTTCTCTGCAAGTCTTTGGTAAATCACTGTGTTGACATCAATGACAATCATAGTCATGAATGCAATAACAATTGCTACAGAATAGCTGCCAAACATTTAGCATTCATTCCTAATAGTACGATGGTTGAGAATTCCTTCCAGTCATTGGATGATGTTCGTTTGTTCCTTCATCAAAAATTAAATGTGATTGTTACAGAACAATAATTCATAAGTCGAAAGACATAAGATGAATTAGTAATGATAGTACAAGAATAGATGCCAGGTAGATGGTCACCAAAACACTAGAGATGATAGAAGTAATTCAGATTTAATAATATTAGTGCTATATACACTATAACAATGAATGCCAAGTATCCACAATACCACAAGATGTATTAATACCAAGGATACAAATAGATGTATACAAAGATGATGTTTTAGAGTTGCCAGATCTGAAACAAATAAGCACAATAGTTTTGGCGCACAGTGAAATATCAGAATGATATTTCCAATGACATACTAGGGTAGCTGTGAACCACTTAAACTACAACAAACCAAATAGGGAGGATCTTTCACCTCTAAAATGGTAGCCAATAGAATCCCAATAGGAATTCATAAATACAAATAAAATATCAAATCTCAACATGAAAAATACATCCTACAAACCGGTCATAAATACCCCTTTGGAGAAAATCCTGAGGGTTTACAAAAGAACACTGATGTAGAAAATATCTATAGACAATACTGATAAAAATGCCCCCCCCTTTATTAATTAAAGGTCCATTTATAATATTATTTAAATTCTGGGACCATTAATTAATTAAAAATAATTTATTAAAAATGGGGACATTACAAATCCTCACCACCGAAAGATTATTTTCCCTTAAGCAATCCATCATCAATACTCCAGGATTCCAAACTAGGCACAAACACTGATAACTATATCCACTGGAACCCTCAAGCCGTAACATGACCACACACATGCACCTGGCAGTAAGAAAGAAAAGTAACTCTCCATCAAGCTTCCACTGCTCCACTAGGATATAATTTTCTCCATGCCCAGAGTCACCAAGATCCTAGTGAAACCAAACATTAAACACATCAATGCTCAGATACCAAGCCAAGTTCAGAGGTTGGTAGCAATATCCATTGAAAACTTGGTGCTGATTCTGGGCCACATGTACATAGTTAGATTTAGTTGGGATTAGTAAACCATCATCAAGCTTTTTTTGTGACACTTTGATATAAACATTTCCATACCCTTCACCAGGATCCAAACAACACCAATCGATGAAATCTTTCATGCCATCATGTTCAACAATCTCTTCTGGTATGACCATGAGCAAAAATGTTGACATTGACATGAACTTGGCCATGTCTCCAACCACAAACACAATGATGACAAGGGGCACAGACAAAGACACCACAACAATTGACATGGCCTCGATAGTGGATAGAGCCTCGATGATAGACATAGGCTTGACAGTGAATAGAGTCTCGACAACAACTGTGATGGTGATGAAGAGAACCTCGATGGTGAACAAAGTCTCGACGAAGATAGAGAGAAAATCGGCAAAAGATAGAGCCTCGATGATAAACAAGACACATCTTCAATGGTGGATAGAGTCTTGAAGGCTACAAAAATGAAGAGAACCTTGACAAAAAATAGAGTATCGGTGACAGACACAGCCTCGGCAACAAACATAGTCTCTATGGTGACGAAGACAAACAAAGCCTCAGTGACATACAACTTCTTGATGATAGACACAACCTCGGTGACTGACACAACCTCGATGATGAGTAGGGAATCGATGATAGATACAAACTCAGCAACAAACACAACCATGATGATAGATAGAGCCTCGATGATAGACATAGTCTTGTCAATAGATGGAGTGTCAATGACATAAATAGTCTCAGTGGCATACATTGCCTCAGTGATAGACATAGCCTTGTTGATAGACACAACCTCGACAATAGATAGGGCCTCAACTATAGACACAATCTCATTAATGGACACAACCTTGATTATAGATAGAGCCTTGGTGATAAACACGGCCTCGACAATAGATAGAGTCTCAAAGGTTATGGTGATAGATAGAGCCTTGGAAATAGATAGGGCCTCGGTGACAGACACAGCCTCAGTGATTGATACAACCTCAAAAAATGACAAAACCTCAGTGATTGAGACAACCTCAGCAATGGAAAAGGCCTCGATGACAAACACAACCTTGACAATGGATAAAGCCTCAATGATAGACACAACCTTGATGAGTGATGGAGCCTTAGCCACAGACAAGTCTCGATGACAAACACAACCTTGGAAACAGACACAACCTTGGTGGAAGATAGAGCCTCGATGATGCACACAACCTTGGCAATAGACATAGCCTCAGTGACAGACATAGTCTCGATGATAGATAGAGCATCAACGGTAGACACAACCTTAATGATGGGAAAAGTCTCAGCAAAAGACAAAGCATTGACAACTGACACAACCTCGATGACAGACAAGACCTCGATGACATACATAGCCTCAGCAATGGATACAACCTTAGAAACTAACAAAGCCTCAATAATTGAGGGAGCCTCGATGACTGAGGGAGCCTCGACAACTAACAGAGCCTCAAAAATTGACACAACCTCAGTGATGGATAGAGCCTCGATGATAGACATAGCCTCAATGGAAGACATAATCTTGGTGATGGACACAACCTTGATGTTGAGCACAGTCTTTATGATAGACAAAGCCTCGAAAATAGACAGGGCCTCTGCAGTGGACACAGACACAACCTCGGCAACAAACATAACTTTCTGCACATAAGGAAGGGCTCCATACTCAATGCACTAAAGGTCTGGCTCATGAAATGGAGTAGCTTCAGAGCTTATGTCACCTTGATCTGTCCAAGTTATCTTGGCAAGATCCATGCAAATAACTTCTTTATTTTTTAGGTTCTCTCCACACATAGAAAGATTTAGCAGATCCTCCTAGACCAGCCTTGTAATCATGCCTTCACCCTCCTCGTGTAATGCATCACCCTTATTACTGCCATCTACTTTCTCCTACTTGTGAAAATGAGATATTAGTTTTTCTTCACAATGCTTGAATACATTACTGACCAATCTATACGCTGCCATAAATGGGACACATTCTAGATTATGAACAACCCACAACATAGATATGATAGGTTGGGATATTTCATCCATCTCTTTAATTCACGAAATCATAAGGCTCTCCATAGCAACCAAAACCTTAGTATCATGACACTCCTTGATTGTGACCAAGAAGTGATGAAACATATGATGGATCAAGTCTTGCAACTCTAGATCTAAGAGGAGGTTACTTACTTTGACATTTGCACAATTCTCCAATATTGTACATCTCCTTCCAAAAGGGTCACCACTGAATTCATCAAGACTCTAAAAGTTATCAATGATAAAATGAAATATCTCTATCATGGTGTTGTCATCATACAGTTCTCTAGGAGCCCAAATTCTCAAAATCTCACTGAGACATGCTGCAACCACCAACTTCATTTCCTTGTCATGGGGTCTCAATAGCCTAGGTTGACTTAAGAAATCCTTAATTTGAGAAAGGATCCTTTGTATAAATCTTGAAGGTAATTGGTCAACCTTACACAAACATACTTCCAATATATCTAACGGAAGATCAACACCCTCACTAAGCTATTTGTCAATCTTTTGTAGTTCCTTCAACCACCACTATCCATCACTGTTGGGCACAATGGTGTGATCCAAATCCAAAAATCTCTCAATCATCCCAACAAGCTAGCAATATCACCAGCTCTGATACCACTATAATGTCCTGAAGGTGTTTTTGTCGCAAAGATAATTTCAGTTTGGAGGTGTTTTCAGTTATGGAGGTGATTTCTATCTAGAGGTGAATTATGTCCCAGAGGTGTTTCTATCCTGAAGGTGATTTCAGTGGGTAACTAGAGTGACAATAGTAGAATATGTAGGGAAAAGTGGCCGTACGAAATAGCAAGAAGGTGGGTTGATGGTGGTATGGTGGTTGAGAATGCCTTCCATTTGTTGGATGATGTTCCTTTGTTCCTTCACCAAAAATTAAATGTGATTGTTACAAAACAATAATTCATAAGTTGGAAGATGAAAGATGAATTCGTAATGATAGCACAAGAAAAGAGCCAGGTAGATGGTTGCCAAAACATAAGCGACGCTAGAAGTAATTCAAATTCAATAATAATAGTGCTACAAACACCAGAATAATGAATGTCAAGTATCCACAATACCACAAGCTGTATTAATTCCAAGGATGTGAATAGATGTATATAAAGATGGTGTTTCAAAGTTGCCAGATCTGAAACAAACAAACACAACAGATTTGGCGCACAGTGAAATATCAAAATGATATTTCTAATGACAAACTAGGGTGGCTGTAAACCACCAAAATTGCAATAAACCAAATAGGGAGGATCTTTCATCTCTGAAATGGTAGCCAGTAGAATCCCAATAGGAATTCACAAATACAAATAAAATATAAAATCTCAACATGAAAAATACATCCTACACGCCGATCATAAATACCCCTTCGAAGAAACTCCCAAGGGTTTACAAAAGAACACTGACATGACAAACACCTACAGACAATACTAATAAAAATGCCCCCCCTTTTATTAATTAAAGGTCCATGTATGATATTATTTAAATTCTAGGACCATTAGTTAATTAAAAATAATTTATTAAAAATAGGGACATTACATCTCTCCTTTGATTTCCAAAGCTCAACGTGCACAAATGAGTTTGAAAATGAGTGTTAGGACCTATTTATACCCTCTACCCCTCTTCGGTGGATGTCCAACCCATCCTTTTTGAACTAGCTACGTAGACTTTTCCCTTTCGATGTCCATAAATTCTGCCACACACCTCCATTTTTTGATCTATTTGTTTCGTTAGATTCTTAGTCTTTTTGTCAACAAATTGAGTTCATATCCATATTTTTGCACAATTGTTTGAGGGGCATCATATTACCTAGTCACTATTGCAATCCTACAGGAGCATACCAGGGCATATTTTCACTAATTATTCTTTGAAACAACACCTGAAAATACATTATCTCAAAGAGGGGCAAAATGTAGACACTAAGAATTGTCCTATCACTTACACATGATAATTTTTCTAATATTCATCTTAATTAATTAATTAATTTTTATTATTTAATTAATTTGTGTTATTCTTTCTAATTGAAATTTTAAAATTCATAATTTCTCCCAATCCAATAATTGAATATCTTAATTAATTATTTAATTAGTTAGCTTATTATTAATATTCTGTCAAGATTCCCTAATTATTCTTCTAAAAAATTAATTAAATAGCTTTTATTATTTAAATAATCACTTTTTTCTAAGTTTAATTAAATGATTATATTATTTAATTAAAAATATGCTTCATTATCATTACCACCATAATTAAATGATAATTCCAATTACTTAACTATCTCTTCAAAAATTAAATAAATTATTAATTTATTTAATTTTTCATTTCCCGTAGGCTAACTTCTTCTGAAAATAAATAAATAATTCTATTTTTTTATTTTTTTTGGTAAGTTATACCATTTATGGGTGACAAAGCCCTATATTTCATTCAATAAATAAGATTACATTGGATTGGATCTATAGACATCTTAGAGAAATCACTGACTACACACTGCCCTTAATGCCTACCCTATTTAACATACCTGCTTAAGATACTAGAATGCTCCCACATTACAAACCGAAGACAATCAAGTGCTGTATACACCTAAAAATGGTCAAGAAAAATCAGAATGAGCAATCAAGGACTAAATCATGAATTAATTGAAATCAAGGCTATTAGATTAATTAAATTACAAAGATCAATTAATTGTACAATTTATTTAATCAAACTAATTGTATAGTTAAATCAAATCAAATCCAACCCATTTAAGGGTACACATGGCTAAGATAAATCAATTAAATCAATTTATTAATTCCTATTTTCTTCACTAACCACATATGGACAACATCAAAATCAACCAATGGGAATTAAGCAATGAGCTCACATAGATCAAAGCTAAATCAATTCTCCATCACTCATCTTGGAGATGCATCTTGACCATTCATTTTGTATCTTTGTTCCAAACTTTGAGAACAAAATATTTACTTTGTACCAACATTTTAAACCATTAACTTGACTTAAACTTAATCATAATTAATCTTACTCTACCCCTAAGCTTTGGGAAAATCTATAAATAGAGGGAAAAATTAAAAGAAAAGGATCCACTCTCATTAGTTATTAATTGCATCCATATTATAGGCATTTTAGATTTGAATTCTTAGCATAATTGAGCATAATTTGAGTTAGATTAGCATAATTGCATCATAGATAATTAATTCTCATTCTAAAGTTGTCTTTAATGAATGCTAAATCTGAGAGTATTTTCTTTAGCTTTTCTAGTTAGAGATCCATAGGATGTTTATTGTCATTATTTCCATTCAATTACTTTAAAATTGTCATATTTTCCATGATTGATTTTGTATTTTTATGAACTAATCCTATAAAGTTATTTTACATACACAAAATGGCATGCACCATGGGGCATTGGCCTCAATTTTTATAAATTTGTTAAATGTTTGTATACTCATGTTTTTGTTTTGCAGATTTTGATCTTTTGCGGGTAAAGAAATGTGTTTAAAAGGAGAAATAGCACATATGCAGTGAATTTCAATACCTTTGCACAGAGAAGTAACATGTGTACACCAAAGTTTAACGCCTTAGCACAAAGTTTTGACATGTGCACGGTTTCTTCTATCTTTTGTCTATATTTATTTTAGCACATACAATATACCTTTATGATGCCTTTATCATTTTGTTTTAGTGTGTATAATTTGTCAGTCATTTTAATAGCGCCTAATAGAGAGTAGCACATTTAATAACTTTTGTATCTTGTATTCATAAAAATTGTAGCCCGTATACAATTTCCTATAGTGTAGCTATGTTATTTTCAAAAGTTTAAGTTGTATCAATTTGATGATTTTAACTCTCTAGTTTTCTGAAGATAGGTCATAAGAAAGTTCAAAAACTAGAATTGCGAGTTCATAAAAAGGTAGACAAGCAAAAAGACAATTGAAGAAGGATAATCAAATTCATTTAAACAACCTTTTGGAGGATTCAAAACAAGAAGTGGAAGCCTATGAAAGGTCCTTGAGGGTAATCAAAGCCTATAAAGATAAATATGTATCTCTTAATTGGAACTTTACTCCTTGAATTAACAAGCTTTTGATAGCTTTGGAAAAAAAGGAAATTTAAATTTTGTTTGAAATTTTCTTCTCATTTGCCTTGCTTATGTTGAACTAACATTTGTGAAGAAGGATGGTAAGGAGCTGAAAAGATCGCCACTAGGTGAGTAAAAATGAAAAATAATGAAATAAAAAATGTGTCTAGCCTTTGCTAGCTTTGAAGAGATATGCCCAACACCTTATGTTTTTGCTTAAATTGTGGCCTTTAAATTCAAAATCTAGCCTGATTAGATTTAGATTTGAATCTTAAGTAAGGCATTAGGGATATTCTCTTCACTTTTATAGTGAATCAAACTCCTAGAAGTTCTAAACTTGAGAGGAAAAATGAGCTAAATATTGAACAAAACACATAAAACAAGCCTTGTTGTTTGTGAAAGAAAGCATTAAGCTTATTCTCTTTACTTTTATAGTGAATCAAAATGCCAAACATGCTCAAATTCTATTAGATTAAAAGGCTTGGGAAAGAAAATTGTTAATCATTTTTGGAAGTGAGAAGGTAGTAGGGATATGCTATTCACCATTTTTGTGAATCAAACTCCTATACCTACTTGATCATTTCATTTCATTACTTTCATGGTATATGTTAGAGCTTTAGTGGGCCCACCTCCCAAGAACATACCTTAACAAGGCTGGTGAGAGAGATGACCCAAAGTGGGAACTAGGTGAAGCCAACCTATTCCACGCACTATAAATAAATACCTTAGTTAAGTTGAAATTCTTAGAGGGAACAAATATCAAATGCCTAGACTTGTAGGGCTATAGGCCTCAATCATGTGTGCATGACTACTTGCTCCTTGTATGATTCATTTGATATTTTTCTATGGGAACTCGAACTAAAATTCCAAATTAATCTAGCAATCCCTACCTTTAGAGCCATGTTAAATGTCAAATTTAACCTTAGATAGATTTCATGAAGTGGCTTATTATGAGAGACCCATGTAAATATTCTAAAAAACATGAATTTTTGTGTTTAGAGGTTAGGGTTAAAGACAAGTGTTTTTGAGCTTGTTATGGTTGATGATACATGTTGTAAGAAGGAAAAATCCCTTCAAATCTGATAAATCTTTTAAAAGTATTCCCAATTCAAAAGAGTGACCATCAAAAGGGAATAAATTCAATCCACTCAACTCTTGTTAATGTTAGTTTCCACTATATCTCATCACTTAAAGATATATTTTCAAGAAGAAAAAATGTGCATTAGACAAGAGATTCCCTATGAAGTTGAAATTTTCCAATCTCCATTTGATGAAGAAAAAGAACAAGAGGATATAATTCCTAATCTATTTGAAGAAATAATTAATCCTATGGCTGGAAATAATTATTGCCATGACCATAACCAAGATCGAAACCATGAAAATAAAAATGACAATTAACATACAAATCAAAGGAATGAAGAAGAAACCAAAGCAAGGGTTAATGAAGTATCCCAAGATCTCTTATTCCTCAAGGTTATGAATAAGATTTTAGAAAGGGATAAAGAAAGACACTTTCTAAATTTAGCTTGATTAGGAGTTAAGCTTCCTCATGACTATGACACATCAACCTTGAAGAAGGATGAGGAAGTATAAAATCCATCAGGGGCTATGAATAGACAACTCAAATTATTTCAAGCCCAAATTGATAGCATGAAGAAGGCAGTGGAACCTAAACCATTTTTTATTAAAGAAATATGTCCTTTTCCTTTCGATAAAAACTTGATCATGGCACCTTTCCTCCAAATGTGGTATTTCCAAGATATGAAAATTACATGGGTAAATCAGACCTACAAGACCACTTAAGAGAATTTTGTGCTCTAAGAATTGAATTCATGCTTGATACACCATACCTAATGAGATTATTTCCAAGAATCCTTGGAGGGAAAGCTATGGAATGGTTTTCAAAACTATCCCCGGACATAAAAACTTTTGAAGAATTAGCATCCAAATTTGTAACTCACTACTATACATGAAACATTGAACATGAAATTAACATGTTGAATCTCTGTGATACCAAACAAAAAGATGGCGAACCTTTTCTAAGCTTCCTCCAAAGATGGAGAACAATTTTTTCTTAATACCCAAGAAGTATACCTAAGAAATAAAAGATGGAAATCTTAATGAATAATTTAAATATGGAAATGAATTATCGGTTGAAAGTTCAATGTACCCCTACCTTTGAGAAGATTATTGAAAATGAGATCAAAATTGAAGAGGTTTTAGTAAGGAAAGGAGAGATAAATCTTTTTAAAGAAAACAAAGGTTTTTCTAATACTAATAATAATTTTAACAATAACATGGGTGGTAATAAAAAAAATAAGAAGCCTAGGTTTTGGATAAATAATAGCAACAAGAACCTTGTAAATGACAGGGTTGTGGAAGCTAACAACCTTAAAGCTAATCTCTTTAATTTATCAAGTGGGTCCAATCAAATGAATAATGTTAATCAAACATCCAATACCATTTTTAATAATAACAATAACTCTTTCAATAATCAAGGAGCTAATAAGACAAGAAATTTCTTTAACACAAAACAAAGAAGGAAGTTCACACCCTTGGGAGAACCTTTGGATAATGCATTAAGGACCCTCATTTCTAATAAAATCAACATTTTACCAGAATCAAGACCCTATGTATCGCAAGTCAAACCATCATGGTGGAATGATGTCCATCATTGTTAATGTCATAGAAACAAAGGGCATAAGAAAAATGAGTGCATAAGACTCAAACATGTGGTTCTAGACTTAATAGATGATGGTAAAATAAAAGTTTATGGTCCCCAAAATAACAAAGATCATATGACCTTCAAGACTCCTTTCCTAAATCATGAGAAAAGTGAAACATCTAATTCAAATCAAAACAACAAAAGAGGAAATGATAAAGTCAAATTTTCCCATACTTATGACAATAATATAAATTCTTTATCAGGGTATGAAAATATCATTAATGTCATAGTGGTAAAAGAGAAACAACAAGAAGAAACCTCTAATGTTGTGACTAGGGGGCAAGCGTCAAAAATCACCTTGCAAGGGACTACCCCTAAAATTATTTTACCAAGTAAAACATCATCATCTTCAAAAAAATACAATCTTGTGGACCAACTCCAAAGAAAACCTGTGCAAATATCAATCTTGGAGTTGTTGAAACTTTCATCAATCAACAAATAAATCTTGGAAAAAGATCTTGTTGAGACTATTATTCCACAGAACTTGGATGTTGACAAATTTCAAAACATGGTTGGACACCTCATTGCACCACATTTTTTTTATCTTTTTCCGAACAAGATGACATGTATTTGAATCATCCTCAAAATATTTATTACATATAAAAGTTTTGATACACAAGAACCATGTTACAAAATCCCTTATTGATGGAGGGACCGACCTAAATATCTATACCTTGGGTCTTGTCAAAGCTTTAGGATATTCCAAAGAAGCCATTGATCCTTAAAAAAAATTACTATCAAAGCTTATGATGATGAAGAAATATCTTCTAAAGGAATAGTGGTTCTTCCTAGTTAAGTTGGTCCTATAAAAAAAGAAATAGTTTACCAAGTGCTTGATCTAAAATTGACATATAATATTTTTTTAGGGATGCCATGGATCCACAAAATGCAAGCAATGCCTTCAATGTATCATCAATTTTTAAAATTTCCTTATATGGGCCAAGAAATCATGGTGAGTGGGGATTTGAATCTATTCCAGTATTACAATAGTATTAAACCCCTGAATGACTCATTGGTTCCCTATAATAGTGAATTTACTACATCAAGCAAATCAAAAGAAATAATTCGAGGTCAAAGTTCATATGATAGCTCTCTAGCAAAAGGAAAAAGAAAGATGGAAGAAGAAGGTATCATTGGTAGTGTTGGAAACTGCAATTGAAGCAATTGTTGTGTTGTCATTGATGTCAAACCTTAACTGGTAAGACTGTTGCTACTTAGGAAATTACTATATCTATTGTATTGTTTTGAAGAAGGGAAAGAAAGGATGGTAACAATAGCACTTAAGGAAAGGTTGAGTTATCTTGATACTACAAAGTGTACTTGACTATGTTGTACAATGATGAGACAATGTATTATTTATCTTAGTAAGATTGAAGACTAAACTGGTAGGCTTGACCAAGAAAAAATGGAGAAATCATGTTTAAGCCAAGTAATTTTAGTGTCGACTGAGTTAGTATATGCTGATTAAAATTCTAGTGTCGACCGAACATTAGTTAATTGCCGAGAAAGACAGTATAAGCCGAGGAAACATTTTTAGTAATGACCAAGCTTTCTACATGAAGATCAAGTAGTTGATCATAGTATTGACCGAGCATCAGTATTTTTATATTTGAAGAGAATTCAGATTTGGGGCCAACATTGTTGAATTCTTGGATTATGTAAAATGTGTTGACTTTATTTATTGATTGTTTAAAAGCATTTAATGCACTGAAAAACATTTTATTGTAAATCTTTAAGAGATTTGAGATGTTTCTAGAAAAGGAGCCGAAGAACATAAAGTGGGTAGATTCAATGAATTTGACCTAACCCTAAGATCTACGAAGGAGATTGAGCGGCAAAAGATGAGTTAACCTAATTAAGGAAGTATTAAGGGAACCTAAGCATAAGGTATGTGTGTGCATGGGTGAAAAGAGGATGCTAGAAGATTAGTAGATGTTATTGAGTATATAAGCAGAAAAGGCTGAAGGAGAAGTGTGGTGATTGCTTGAAGAAAAGTTCTGAGCAGATCAGAGATGGAGATGGCAAAGTTACAAAGTTAGTAAACCAACATTTGTGTATGGAATTAGATCTAATATTTTCAAAGTGAGTTGTATGTTTTTCACAAATAATAGGAAATACTAAGAGGGGGGGTGGGGGGGTGAATCAACATAAATCCAATCACTTTTTCTCAACTGCACTACTGCTCATCATCAATCAAATCTTGCTTCGTTATCTTATTCAATCTCTCCAAAAAATGTAGTTCCTTAATGTTTTTCATGATTCTCTCCCCCATTGACATCAATGACAAAAATTCTATCACTACGTCAAACAATAGCTCAATGTCAAAAGACACTATTCAGAAAATACATTCACAAGAGTCCTCAATGACTCAGCTCTGATACCAATTGTTAGAAAGTAAAGACCACCAAGATAACTAAGAGGGGGGGGGGGGGGGGGGGTGAATCAGTTATTTGATAATTAAACCATTTATCAACATTAACTTCAATATCAACTTCAATAGCTTTAAACCATATAACTAATGTAGTAACCAACCTTAGAAAGATAATCATACACAATGACACAATAACACAAGATATGTTAACTAGGGAACCTCTTGATCAAAGAGTAAACCCCGGTGGGAATGATGCCCACAAAATGATGCACTAATATGAAAGTTCCTTGTTAGAGGATGGACCCTGTTAGGAGTCTTATGAAATACATTCAGTACATATGAATCTCTGTTAGGAGATTTTGAATCCCTGTTAAAAGATTCTAACCCTGTTAGGAGTTATGGAAGACAGAAGGACCCACTGTCCAAACAGCTTCAAGGCAAGATCTATGAACTCACTGTCCAATAGATCTTATGATTATTTAATAGAATAATATGAAATATGTTATCTCCTTCACACTATGCCAAAACTACACTCTCTGCTACACAAGATCACAAATCCAGATCTCTATACTTTGCAAGTCTTCCTTCATCACTGAATTAGCTCTTTTTTTCACTTCATGCATACATTCACATCAAAACTTTCACAAATTCATATAATAACTATTAAAATCCTCCTATAACAAGGGAAAAATTCCTTCTTTTATACCACACTCAAATAATTACAAATGAGTCGGCATGCAAATACAAAATAATAATTTCAACACGCTACATCAAAATTACATAAAACTGTCAGCTTCCAGATACAATAACTTTCCAATCATGTGACCTCAAAGTTTGTGCTCTGAACCACATCACCACCAATGAGTCTCAAACTTCCCTTTAACTACACAAAATCAGATTTCATCCCGGTTAGGAGATATCCTCCGATTACCAAAAACCGCTACACATGAATACTGCCATAATACTGCTTCCACCAAAATGCTTATAGCTTTCATGAAAAAATGAATTTCTTTTTATGCTCTTAACCATAGGCTAATAACACAAAAAATAACATACCATCAACTGCACATAACTCAATCTTCAATATAACATGTGCGCAAAACAAAACTGTGCCTGCTTTTCTGCTAAACTCCAGAATATCACCATGTTGACATCAATGACAATCATAGTCATGAATGCAACAACCACTGCTACAGAATGACTACCAAAGGCTTCAACATTCATTCCTAACAATCTCCCCCATTGGCATTGATGGAAACATAGATGAAAAACATCCAATGTTCCAAAAATCCAATCACTGCTGCTCAACTGCACTGCTGCTCATCATCAATCAAATCTTACTTCGTTATCTTATTCAATCTCTCCAACAAATGTAGTTCCTTAATGTTTTTCATGATTCTCTCCCCCATTGACATCAATGAAAAAAATTCTATCACTACGTCAAACAATAGCTCAATGTCAAAAGACACTATTCAGAAAATACATTCACAAGAGTCCTCAATGACTCAGCTCAGATACACATACTCCCCCATAGAGGAAGTACCAACATCCAAT
Source organism: Chamaecyparis obtusa (assembly GCA_027943335.1). Lineage (NCBI taxonomy): Eukaryota > Viridiplantae > Streptophyta > Pinopsida > Cupressales > Cupressaceae > Chamaecyparis > Chamaecyparis obtusa. The sequence goes on along the minus strand of BSBK01006182.1, from coordinate 554,670 downwards.
CCAGAAAATAGATAGGGCCATAAACCACTACATCATTACTCAAAATTAGGTTGGGGCATAACCCCAAGCATACCTCTCAGATACTCAAATGTCTCCTTAGGAAAAGGCTTAGTAAATATATCTGCTATCTGCTCCTTTGTGCTTATGTACTCCAGTCTGACTTCTTTATCTACAACTTTCTCTCTTACAACATGATACATGATCTCTATATGCTTTGTTTTAGAATGTAAAATTGGATTCTTAGACATACTAACTATACTTGTATTGTCACAATATATGACAATAGGCTCATCAAACTTGATTCCAGTGTCCATCAACATCTACTTCATCCAAATTATCTGATTACAATTGTTTGCTGCTGCTACATATTTTGCTTCTACTATACTCTGTGAGATACAATTCTACTTTTTTCTCAACCAAGAAACTAATCTTCCTCCAAGAAAAAAGGCTCCACCACTGGTGCTTTTCTATTGATTGTGTTAGAAATAGGAAATACTAAGAGGGGGGGGGGGGGGGGGTGAATCAGTATTTCACAAACTTTTACTTTTGCCCACTTATGGATATAATAGATTACTTTAAAGCATAAGAAACTAAATAGCAAACATAACAGTAAATGTAAAGAACTCATAACACATGATATGTTCTTGAGGAAACCCTGGCCAAGGGAAAACCTTGGTGGGGATGGTACCCACAAAGATCCACTAATCAAAAGATATCTGATTAAGGATGTTGACTCTATTAGGAGCCTGTTACAATCATATAGTGTATCAGTCCTTGTTAGAAGCCTCAACCCTGTTAGGAGTTGTAGATACAAAACTTGATTACCAGATGAGCTCACTGCCCAAACAAGTAATAAAAATGTTTTTTGATTACAATATGGTACTGCTTACAACTTTGCATCAACAACTTTCATTGCTATCACAATATACAACTATCACAAGTTACATATATTCCATGTTACATTTCAAGTATGTTTGGTACATCTTTATTTATACAAGATACACACATAATATCTTTCTTCTGCCAGCTTGCATATCTTTATCTAAGAGTAAACATCTAGGATTGCATCTCTTTATAATATAAAGTCATTATTTTGACAAGCAAAATAATCCCTTAATTCATTTACTAGTTTTGTCTTCAAAACTGCTCTGTTGGCTGTACTGTATCATCGGTAAAACAATCATAACTTTGTCTGTACTATTCCTACTCTTTTTCACACTGAGATGGGGCATCCTTAGACACCATAGAGTCTATGTTCAGCTACACAAACTCTGATCATGCTCCAGTGAACATCAGCAAAACAAACTGTATCGGGTGCTCTGTCAGAAACACTATTTCATACTTAGACAATTTTAGTCTGCGATCTTCCATACTTACTTTCCAGCTTATGCAATCTTCATAGGAAACATATGTTTCCATAATGACAACATCTATGTACATACCTCAGCCAAATTACCAACAATCTCCCCCTTTGTCATTGGTGGCAACATATGAGAAAATTGGCTAAGTGTACAAGTCAAAAACTCAAAATTTGTATCAAAATTGTGGCCATAGTATAAAATAAGTATACTATCCTTATATCTCCTCAAAATATATACATAATCTATAACACTTCATAATACTCCATAGAACTCCCCCTATGAGTATCCTTCCTCATCATATTTATAGACAATTTTCTAAGTATCTCTCCCCCTTTGACAACAATGACAAAATAAAGGGTGGAAAGGGATATACAAAATTGTGTCAAAACTTTTACCTTACTATCTTATTGCAAAGCTGGTAGGCTTGCAACACAATCTACAAAATCTATCTTCCAAGTCTCAAAATCTTTCTCCCATGCCTTCTTTATTGATTCTGCTACATTGAGTAAAGTACTCAATCCGTATGCTGCAATCTGACAGGCTTGAAGGGATTCAAAATTAAACTTTTGAAATGATGTCTTAGCAGTAAGACATTCTTCTAGCTGCTCTTCTATTATAGTCAACTTGATTGAGACATGCTCTCTCAAGATGTTTATTTTGATAATTTTCTTGTTCTTCTCATCATTCAAAGTCCTTATCTCATCACATAATTTTTTGATCTTTTTCTCAACTGCACTGATCTTTATGTTTAGGTTGGCCAAAGAGTTTGTCTCTGCTGCAATTCCATCTTGTTTCTCTTTTATCTTCTTCTCTTCCTCAATTAAAATATTTTCAGATTTTGTACATTGAATGTACAAACACTTTCCAGTCTCAAGATGTTTCCTTAAGTTCTTATTGTGTCTGTCAAGGCTGTCAATGTCATTTTTGATATTTTGACTTATATTCTATAACATCTCAGCTTCATAAGCTGCCTAAGCCTTAACCTTAGCAATATCAGTCAAATTAGTGAGCTCAACATCAAAAGAATTAATTGCCATCTTTGCTCTTTCAAGTGGATTTGAATCAAAGACTTTTGTAGATATAACACTTTGTAGCTTCTTAGTCAAATTTTTTAGAATACCTTCCAAATTCTTAACTTTCTTGTTCTTTCCACTAATTTTGTTCAAAGAAGTGATCAACTCTAATTGATCATTGTCATCAACTTCCTTGCTCAAATCTTCAATCAATGTTCCTATTCCTTTCTCCTTTCCAGTCTTAGGAGTAAGACTGATGTCTTCTTGTGGTTCAGTAGGTTTATGGGCCTCTGTTTCCATTTGCACTTCAGTTCAAGTAGTCTCTATTTCAATACTCTTTTCTTGCTCTCCCAAAACCAAATTGTCAACAATGTTATCCAAACTGTTGAGTATCACATCATCTGAATCTAAAGTAACTTTTGTTCCTTCAATGTCCATAAATTTTGTGCCAATGTTTATAGAAGAAGAGGGAATATGTTTAGCTTCAACTACCTCTGCTGCTACCTCTGCTTATTTTGAACTCTATTTCTCTACTGGTTCTGCAACTGATTGATCTTTGCTATCTTTTCCTGCTACCAAGTTTGCTAGCACTTGCACAACTGCCTATTCAGTTTCAATCTTTACATGTTCATACTGACCTCCCATTATTTGTATAATTCTTCTTTTGGTTCTTAATAGGGTTTCAAGTGGCTTGAGGATCTGTTTAAGGTGGTCATCATCTCTTATCTCACAGAACTGTCTAATCACATTCTCTCTCATTTTAGTATCTTCTTCTTGTGCTCTCATCTTTCTTCTCACAAGTCTATTGTACAAATCTTCTGGTATCTTTCCATGAATAGTATCAAATTTCTTGTTTGTCAAAATCATGTGTAACCATTGCATTCTCTAGATTTAATCTGTCAGAGGATCCATATAAATCATAGTATCTCACTTTACCTTATTGCTTCTACAGTCTTTCTTGCAATATCAAATTCTTGCTCACTCATACCTAATTCTTCTAGAATTTTCTTTATTGTAGACTCCACTCTCTTCTTTGATTGTTTTTCTTCCTTAAGTGTCTTTACTGAATCAAGGTTTTCATCATATGTTCCAAATCTATTGCCATGAGCATCAACTTTACTTTTCAACAATCTACTAACATATCCTTCTATTTCAACTTTAGAGATTTCATAGCCAAGAGGGTTTATGAATTCATGTCTAGGTTCTACTGCCTCAATGTAAGTGAAATTAGTATCAACCATAAAACATATATCATCTTTGTATTTCTCAACTAGGGATGGAGGAATTCTTGATCTATTTACCACAATGTTCTGAAAAATTTTCAACACTAACTTTACACTGTCATTAACCTTCTCAATAAGATGTTTCATGTAAACTTTATTGATTCTTGCCATAGTATTCTCACCATCATTCCATTCAATAGTGTAAGGAAATCTTCTTAGCAAGTGGAAGAACATGTAAGTAACCAATGAGGAAAATCTAAAGTGAGCATATTTAGCTTTCTTTATCTTTTCCAAATTCTCAAACAACTGTATTCTCAGAATTTCACACATATCCATAGGCTTCTTCTCCACACACATCAAATAAGCAATGTGTACCATACCTACTAGCATATCATCTTCTCTAGAGCTTCCACAGAACTTTGTTGTCAAAATCTTACACAAGTATTTTACATCATCTTGCTTAATCTTACTAATGACTATACCTCTGCCATTGTATACTGAACTGGTGTTTTCAATCATAATCTTTCTCATGTTTTTCTCATTCAGTGGAATTGCACCAACTTTTGATAATCCAGTCACATCATGAATTAGGTCTGTAGTTATGTCTATAACTCTATCTTCTAACCAAAATTTACCATTATGTATCCTACTCAAAATGATCTTAGTACACTCCTCATCATCAAATTCATATTTCATAGAGTACTCAATGATTTCATTGTTTTCTAGATGTTCATAACCTTGTTTCACTGACATATCATTATTGTACAATTTCTTATATTCACCATTAAAATCACTCTCCCTTAGGGTTTCATACTTGCATCCAAGATAACTTTTAACATTCTCTAAATGAAGAACTCCGTTTGGTACAGATGATAAGGCTAAACTAGCATCTCTTTCTGAGGGTTCAACTGGATCTTTCTTAGTTCTAGGTCTATTTTTATCCTTTATGTTGTGAATCAATGATACATCCATGATTATATCTGATTACTTTAAGCTGATTCAAGATCTTAGTCAGATAAATACCTTAAATTTGCAAAATTAGGGCTTTCACTTGATTGACACTTCAAACTTCTGCAAATCTCTTCCAAACTTCTTTCTTCACTTCCAAATCACTTCTAATCACTTGATAATCACAATAAATTTGATTTCAATCTTTTAATACTTAGCATTTACTCGATCTGACATCACATTCAATTCTTTTGCCGCTAAAATGCCAAAAAGTTGATTTTGTAAACCTGCAACCATAAATCTTCTTGCGACCTCGCAAAACATAATATTTTTTTTTGCACACTTAACCATAGCATTAGTATAACATAAAAAACCTTCATCTAACTGCGCAAAACTTAACTCATTCAAAATCTAATTCTATACTAATTCTAAGTTCCTAAACTACATAAATTTACATAATTTAAGTGCTTAAAGAAGGGTTAGGTAAAGACTCATTCTTACCATCAGATACATTACCTTCCTGATTACCTTCAATGCTAAATATACCTCCTTGATCTGTGCCTTTAACAAATTTTACTTCATCTTCATTGCTACATCAACCTTTCTCTTTGTTTCCTACATTTTCATTTCTTCTTGCATAGTTTCTAGAGTTAGGGTTATGATGATAACCTCCATTGTTCATTCTGCAAAATCTTACTGTGTGTCCAATCTTGTTACATATCTGACAAGTGATTCCATTGGTTCCATATCTAGGTGTTTGATGATTGATTTGTGTCCTACAATTTCTAGCAATATGTCCAATTTTGTTGCATCTAAAACATATTATTCCATTTCCTCTTTTCATGTCTTCAGTTGATCTTTGATCTACATTTTTAGTATTTCTAGGCATTCTACTATTGTAATTATTCTCAATAACTTTAGATCTTCTACATTCAATAGCTCTATGTACAAAACCATGACAATTATAACAATATCCATTAAGAGGTTTGAATTGTTTACCTATACAATCTCTCTTCATATGACCAATAGTATTACAAGAAAAACATCTACCTTTGAAATCTCTTTACATACCTTTGGATGATTCATCTTGCTTCGGTGGTTCTTATTTCTTTGGTGCATCTTCTTGCTTAGTTGCATCTTCAGATTTGTTCTCATTTAACTTCTTTTCTTCACTGCTTTCACATTCATTCAGATCTGGTTTCTTGCTTTCACTAACTATCTTCAATATGTTTAATCCAAGACTAGTTTTTTCATAGAATGGTTTTCCATAAGATACTTGCTTATCAATCTTTTCACTATTTGAATATAGCCTCTCAAGTTGTTGTTTGGATTGAGTTAATTCACCTTTCACAATTTTGTTATATTTTCAAGTTCATCATACTGCAATTTGACTTTATGAAATTCAGATGTCACCTTGCCAAGTTTAGATTTTAGATCTTCATTTTCATTCTTTAAACTTTCATTCTTAGATCTCAAATTGTCATTTCCATCTTTCAAGCTAAGCTTCAGATTTGCTATCTTCAATTCATGTTTAAGGATCACATTTTCTTTTTCTAAATCATCACAATCTTCAACAAGAATTTCAGATTCCTTGTCAGATTTCAGATCTTCTATCTTACCTTTCAATTTGTCAATAAGATTCTTTGCATCATCATACTTTCTTTTTAAAGTGTTTCTTTCATCAGTAAGCATATCAATTTTCTCAAGAGCTTCTTCAAGATTCTTCTGTAATTGATCCATATCCATAGAGATCTTACTCAAGCTGCTAGGCTTTCCTTGAATGTTTCTTCTCTGAGTAACTATGCTTTGATACCAATTGTTAGAAATAGGAAATACTGAGAGGGGGGGGGGGGGGGGTGAATCAATATTTCACAAACTTTTACTTTTGCCCACTTATGGATATAACAGATTACTTTAAAGCATAAGAAACTAAATAGCATACATAACAGTAAATGTAAAGAACTCATAACACATGATATGTTCTCGAGGAAACCCTGGCCAAGGGAAAACCCCAGTGGGGATGGTACCCACAAAGATCTACTAATCAAAAGATATTTGATTAAGGATGTTGACCTTGTTAGGAGCCTATTACAATCATATAGTGTATCAGTCTTGGTTAAGGGACTATAGGCCTTGTTAGAAGCCTCAACCCTATGAGGATTTGTAGATACAAAACCTGATTACCAGATGAGCTCACTGCCCAAACAAGTAATACAAATGTTTACTAATTACAATATGGTACTGCTTACAACTTTGCATCAACAACTTTCATTGCTATCACAATATACAACTATCACAAGTTACATATATTCCATCTCACATTTCAAGTATGTTCGGTACATCTTTATTTATACAAGATACAAACATAATATCTTTCTCCTGTCAGCTTGCATATCTTTATCCAAGAGTAAACATATAGGATGTCATCTTTTTATAATATAAAGTCATTATTTTGACAAGCAAAATAATCCCTTAATTCATTTACTAGTTCTATCTTCAAAACTGCTCTGTTGGCTATACTCTATAATCGGTAAAACAATCATAACTTTGTCCATACTATCTATACTCTTTTGTGCATTGAGATGGGGTATCCTTAGACACCATAGAGTTTATTTTCAACTGCACAAGCTCTGATCATGCTCCAGTGAACATCGCCAAAACAAATTGTATCGGGTGCTCTGTCAAAAACACTATTTCATACTTAGACAATTTTAGTTTGCGATCTTCCATACTTACTTTCTAGCTTATGCAATCTTCATAGGGAACATATGTAGCCATAATGACAACATCTATGTACATACCTTAGCCAAATTGCCAACAGTTTCTAGAAAAGGAGCCGAAGAACATAAAGTGGGTAGATTCAATGAATCTGACCTAACCCTAAGATCTACGAAGGAGATTGAGTGGCAAAAGATGATTTAACCTAATTGAGGAAGTATTAAGGGAACCTAAGCATAAGGTATGTGTGTGAATGGGTGAAAAGAGGATGCTGGAAGATCAATAGATGTTATTGACTATATAAGCAGAAAAGGCTGAAGGAGAAGTGTGGTGATTGCTTGAAGAAAAGTTCCGAGCAGATCAGAGAAAGAGATGGCAAAGTTTCAAAGTTAGTAAACCAGAATTTGTGTACGGAATTGGATCTGATATTTGCAAAGTGAGTTGTATGTTTTTTAGATGAGTACTGCTGCTACTTTCTAACCATTATAATAGTCAAAATCTTTTTAATAGAGGTTGACCTAACAGTCATATGTTTAAATCCTTTGAACAAGGTTGCATTCTAATGGAGTGCATGTAAGTCCTATAACAAGGCTCACTTCTAATAGAGTGATTGAAATCCTTTAACTAGGTCACACCTAATAGTGTGTATTGTAACCTTTGACAGGGTTGGCTTTTAACTGAGCTCACTTCAGAAGAGTGAAAATAATAGTAGCATGTTACAAAGTGGTTTTTCCCAGATTGGGTTTCCACTATAAATCCTAGTGTCAATGCTTGTGTGAATGTTTTGGTTTAAACATTTATGTATTTTATAAGTTAGATACAGCTGGGTAGTGGACTGCAATGTTATATGTTTCTATTATAGAATCAGTGATGACCGAGTTGGTTTTGGTTGTTAGATCTAATTTAAAGAAAAGTTTTTGAAGTTTATTTTATACATCTGGACCTGAGAACAACTGAGTCACCCCCCCTCTCTGTTGTTCTAAATCATATTAACAATTGGTATGAGAGCTATGTTGCTTATTATTGGTGTTTATAGAAATCAAGTTTAAAGGGACTTGAAGCAAATGATTAGGATGTATAAGAAGGAGGTACCGAAGCTAAATAAGGAAAACTTCCTTGCATGGAAAAGCTTGATGAAGTTGCATTTGGCCAGTATTGGTGATTCTATAAAGTACTACATTGAGAATGACTATGTCTCACCTATCACACCTTTGGCTACCAAAGAAATGAGAGCTAAGCAAGAACATAATCAAGCAATGCTGGAAATTGCATCTGCCCTAAGCTATCTAGAATTTGAGGACATTAAGGATTGCACAAGTGCTAAGGAGATGTGGGACACTCTTGCAAAGATCCATGGTGGTGACATAAATGTACTAAAAGCTAAGGCTAAGAGTCTCAAAGGTAATTTTGATGAAATGAGAATGCAAGAAGGTGAGAACATTGCACAATATTGTGGTAGAATAAAAGAAGTTGTGAATGGTATTAGAGGAGAAATAGGGACTATTGATGATGAAACTATAATTGGAAAAGTACTAAGAACTCTGCGTCCTATATATGCTATTAATCTAGCTATTCAGGAATCTAGATGTAACTCTACAAATGTACTTACTTTGGAAAGTTTGGTTGGCAAACTGACTGCTTTTGAACCCTCTAACTATGATAACTTCACTATTGGCAGTGTTGGTAATGTTGAATATGCTTTTAAGTCACAATTAGTTTTGAACAAGCCAAAGAAAGAAAAAGAAAGATGCATTATTGAAAGTGAAAGTGAAAGTGACACTTCTAATGAAGAACTTGAAGATCTAGAAGCTCTTATGGATAGAAGAATGAGAAGGGGAAAAGGAAAATATAAAGGTAAACTCCCTATTATATGTTTTGCATGTAATAAAGTTGGTCATATAGCTGCTAGATGTCCTGACATGAATGATAAAGATGAAGAAAGAAAAAGTAAAAACAAAGACATAAGAGATGACAGAAGCTACCGAAGGCACGGAGACTACAAAGGAAAAGGTAAGAAATCTTGTTACATTGCTGAAGAAGAAATTGACACTGATAGTGATGATTTTGAAATTGAGGTAGTCTATGTTGCAATGAAAGATGAATCTGATGAGGATGAGAAAACTGTATTGATCTCCTATGTGAACAAGAATGAAAAATGGATTATTGACAATGATTGTTCACATCACATGACTAGTGACAAGAGTAAGTTTGAGACCTTACATCATTATAGAGGTAAAAGTGTAAAATTTGGTAATGATGCACCATGTCCTATTAGAGGAAAAGGTTTGAATAAACTGACTAATAAGATCTCTTGTGAAAATGCATATTGGGTTGAAGGTCTAAATTATAATTTGCTAAGTGTTGTATAGCTCAACAACACTGGTTACCAAGTGGAATTTCATCACAAGAAAGCTAAAATATTTGATGCTACTGGTGAATTGATCAGAAGTGGAGAATAGACTAGAGGTAATTTGTTCTATCTTGACCTATCTGAAGAAGCACATATGGTTTCACAACTTGATGACATTTGGTTATGGCATAAGAGGCTATGCCATGTTAACTTTGATAATCTGGTAGAAATTAGTAAGAAGAAGAAAGTAAGAGGTCTACCTAGATTGAAGAAACCTGAGAATGTGATGTGCAAGGAATGCCAGTTAGGAAAAATGGCAAAGTCAAGTTTTAAGAGAAAATCTTTTAATTCTAATTTTTTTTAGATTTGGTTCATACTGACCTTTGTGGACCTATGGATGTACAAAGTTACTATGGTGCTAGATATTTTATCTTGTTTGTTGATGATCATACCAGGATGATGCATGTAATGTTTCTAAAAGAAAAATCTGATGCTTTTCAATTCTTTAAGTGGTATTTGGCTAAAGTTGAGAAGAAGACAGGTAGGAACCTAAAATGTCTTAGATCTAACTGAGGTGGAGAATTTACATCAAATGAATTCAATCTGTTTTGCAATGAAAGAGGAATCAAAAGACAGATGTCTGCACCTAGAACACCTCCATAGAATGGTATAGCAGAGAGAAGAAACATATCTATCTTGGATTGTGCAAGGACATTGATGATTGAAAAGAATGTGGCACAAAAATATTGGAAATAAGCTATAAGCACTACTGTCTACACTCTTAACTGGGTACAAATCAAGAAAGGTACAAATCTAACACCCTATGAATTATGGCATGGGCATGCACCGAGTCTTAAATACTTTAGAATCTTTGGAAGCAAGTTCTATATATTAAAAGACAATAGGGATGGAAATTTTGATGCTAAAAGTGATGAAGGCATATTCCTAGGGTATTCCACAAAAAGTAAAGCTTATAAGTGTTTGATCTCTAACACTAACAAAATTGTGGAAAGTGTGAATGTTAAAGTTGATGAGTATGCAGAAAGAAATGAAGTTGACAGCAAAAGAGAACCAGAAGATTATAGATCTTTTTTGTATATTGAAGAAGAAGAAGAGGCAAGTAACAGACTTGCACCTGATGCCAAGTCTCAGGTAAGCAATGCTGAGCAACAGGAAAATGCTACCGAGCATTAGGAAAAAAGTGTCGAAAGAGAACAAGAACATGCCGAGCAACATGATAATGCTTCCGAGTATCGGGAAGAGGTTGCTAAGTATTTAGAAGCTAAATCTAACAATCTTACTGAGGAACCTGATGAAATAGAGGAGAGAAGAGCTAAACCTATTTTGGAAAAATATGTAAGAAGACATCACAAGCCTGAACAGATAATTGGAAACAAACATACTGAAATTCTGACCAGAAGTAAGACAAAGGATCCAACATGTTTACTATGTGAATTTGAACCTAATTCAACTAGAGAGGCATTAGAAAATGAAGACTAGATACAAGCAATGAATGAAGAAATAGACCAGATAGAGAAGAATGATACTTGGACTTTGGTGCCGAGATCTGAAAACAAAAATGTTATAGGAACAAAGTGGGTGTCCCAGAATAAGTTGAATGAAAAAGGTGAAATAACTAGGAACAAAGCTAGGTCGGTATGCAAAGGCTATGCACAAGAAGAAGGAATAGATTATGGGGAGACATTTTCTCTTGTAGCTAGATTGGAAGGAGTAAGAACTCTGCTTGCATATGCTACTTATAAAGATTTCAAGGTATATCAAATTGATGTGAAGTCTGCATTTTTAAATGGTATACTAGAAGAAGAAGTTTACATAGAACAACTAGAAGGTTTTATTGATCCAAATAGAAGACACATGATATGCAAACTGAAAAAGCACTATATGGATTAAAACAAGCTCCCAAAGCATAGTATGAGAGATTGCATAACTATTTGATACAGATTAGATTTTCAAGAACAAATGACACAAACAATCTATACATGAAAGATGAAGAAGGTAAAGGTATCCTGTTGGCAAAATTTTTTGTGGATGATATTATTTTTGGTGGAAAAGATGCTTTGTGTAAAAGATTTTCAAATGAAATGCAAACTGAATTTGAAATGAGTATGTTTGGTGAGATCAAATTCTTTGTTGGTTTACAAGTATATCAAATGAAGAAAGGAATTTTCATTACACAATCTAAGTATGTTAATGAAATACTGAAAACTTTTGGGATGGAAGATTCTAGACCAGTGAGTACTCCTATGGTTACTGGACAAAAGTTATCTAAGAATGATGATGCTGCTGAAGTGAACCAGACTTTGTACATATCCATGATTGGAAAATTGCAGTATGCTATACATAGTAGACCAGACATTGCACTAGCTATTGGGATTGTGGCAAGATTCTTTGCCAATCCTAAGGAAACACACATGATGGCTATGAAAAGAATTATGAGATACTTGAAAGGGACTACTGACTATGGGCTATATTACAAGAAGGATGAAATATTTGAACTAAGAGTATATACAGATGTTGATTGGGCAGGAAATGTAGATGACAGGAAAAGTACTAGTGGTGGAGCTTTCTTTCTTGGACAAATATTAGTCTCCTGGACGAGCAAGAAGCAAAATTGCATTTCCCAATCTACTACTGAAGCCAAGTATGTTTCTGCTACAATAAACTATTCAAATTTGGTATGGATAAAACAATTGTTGGTAGGCATGAAAGAAGAAATCACTGAACCTGTTGTTATTTTCTGTGACAACACAAGTGCTATCAACATTTCTAAGAATCCAGTGATGCATACTAAGACCAAGCACATAGCAATCAAGTATCACTACTTGAGAGAATTGGTACAAGATAAAGAAGTTTGAATGGAATATGTGAATACAAAGGAATAATTACTAGACATATTCACTAAAGCTTTACCTAAAGAAGCACATGAGTATTTGAGAAGTCAATTAGGGGTCCTTCCCCTAACTGAAACTACCTATTTAAGCTAGGATCATTGCATCAAATATGCTACAATAGAATATTTGACAGATTGATGTAGAATATTGTCACACTTTAGGACTGGCCTAGAGTTGTGAAGAAGAGCAAAGACAAGGAATTAGTCATAAGCAAGATGACAAAGGGAGAAACACTAAGCTGCATAGATAATATCTACATCTGATGGATGTATGTTTTAGTTGCTGCTTTGGCATTTTTTGTCAAAGAGGGGGATGAACTGAGATGATATAATAACACATGACACTGAAAAGAAAAGTAAGGAGATGATGAAATGAGATGAGGGATTAGGATAGAGGGAGATCAGGATATTTATGATGGTCATAGAAGTGAGGCTAATAGATTATGAATCAGAATGAAGCTAAGGATATTACAAATTTTTTTTCTGATGGACAGATAAGTTTTTTGCATTGGTTGGTAATCAACCATGTGTTATTCAAGTGATATCATATGGTGTTGCCATCAATTCCAAAGACGGAGATTGTTGGAAACTACAATTGAAGCAATTGTTGTGTTGTCATTGATGTCAAACCTTAACTGGTAAGACTGTTACTACTTAGGAAAGTACTATATCTATTGTATAGTTGTGAAGGGAAAGAAAGGATGGTAACAATAGCACCTAAGGAAAGGTTGAGTTATCTTGATACTACAAAGTGTACTTGACTATGTTGTACAATGATGAGACAATGTATTGCTTATCTTAGTAAGATTGAAGACTAAATTGGTAGGCTTGACCGAGCAAAAATGGAGAAATCATGTTCAAGCCAAGTAATGTTAGTGTCGACCGAGTTAGTATATTCCAAGCAAAACTCTAGTGTCGACCGAACATTAGTTAATTGCCAAGAAAGATAGTATAAGCCGAGGAAACATTTTTAGTAATGATCGAGCTTTCTACATGAAGACCAAGTAGTTGATCATAGTATTGACCGAGCATCAGTATTTTTATATTTGAAGAGAATTTAGATTTGGGGCCGACATTGTTGAATTCTTGGATTATGTAAAACATGTTGACTTTATTTATTGATTGTTTGAAAGCATTGAATGCACTGAAAAACATTTTATTGTAAATATTTAAGAGATTTGAGATGTTTCTAGAAAAGGAGCTGAAGAACATAAAGAGGGTAAATTCAATGAATCTGACCTAACCCTAAGATCTATGAAGGAGATTGAGCAGCAAAAGATGAGTTAACCTAATTGAAGAAGTATTAAGGGAACCTAAGCATACGGTATGTGTATGCATGGGTGAAAAGAGGATGTTGGAAGATCAGTAGATGTTATTGACTGTATAAGAAGAAAAGGCTGAAGGAGAAGTGTGATGATTTCTTGAAGAAAAGTTCCGAGCAGATCAGAGATGGAGATGGAAAAGTTTCAAAGTCAATAAACCAACATTTGTGTATGGAATTGGATCTGATATTTGCAAAGTGAGTTGTATGTTTTTCAGATCAGTACTGGTGCTACTTTCTAACCATTGTAACAGTCAAAATCCTTTTAACAGAGGTTTACCTAACAATCATATGTTTAAATCCTTTGAACAAGGTTGCATTCTAATGGAGTGTATGTAAGTCCTATAACAAGGCTCACTTCTAACAGAGTGATTGAAATCCTTTAACCGGGTCACACGTAATAGTGTGTATTGTAACCTTTGATAGGGTTGGATTTTAATTGAGCTCACTTCAGAAGAGTGAAAATAATAGTAGCATGTTACAAAGTGGTTTTTCCCAGATTGGGTTTCCACTATAAATCCTAGTGTCAATGCTTGTGTGAATGTTTTGGTTTAAACATTTCTATGTTTTATAAGTTAGATATAGTTGGGTAGTGGACTGCAATGTTATATGTTTCTATTATAGAATCTGTATCATCTTTAAATGGAAGTACTTCCATGATAAGAGCATTTAGCCCTATGAGTAAGTGGTTTGGGGTCATGTCGAATGCCTTGAATGGATATTCAACTTGGATCTGGCTTTTCCCCTTGGTCTGCCCCATTTTCCACTTCTTCCTAGCATTTTCTTCCATCCTGAACTATGAACTTGAGATTCTTGACCATAAGGTCAAGGTCGACCTTTTTAGGTCAAGGTTGACCTCGACCCTAACCTAGTTAGGGTCCACCTTGACCTTGACCCTAGGGTTTGGGATCTTTGGTGTTAGCTTCCAGTTGCAGGATCTCATCAAAATCTTGCATTTTCCCTCTTCGGGGCCACTATTTCTCGGATTAAGTGTCAAATTATCAAATTAATATTTGAGGTAGACCTTTCTCAATATTTGTATAAGATTCCTAATTTATTATTGGAGATTAGCCTTTCTCAAGTTTTGTCCCTAATACTCAAATTAACTTTCGGGTTGGCCTTACCTCAAATTTTGTAACAAGGCTCTTAAATAATTATTTTATTTATATATTAAGGGTGGTCCCCTTCTAGAGTTTTGTGTCAAGACTTTAATTTAATTCCCTTTCCATGTGCACCTCTCTAGATTTTTGTGCCATAGGCCCTTAATTATTTTTTTCTATGAGGGCCCTCTTGTGCCCTAGATCACTATAAAAGGGAGCCTTCCTCTCTCATTTTCTCCATCAAGTTTGGCAATCAATCATCTCATCTCACAATCTCTCAAGCTGTCAAGTGAAAGCAAGCAAGAAGATCAAGCATTCAAGCCTTCAAGCATTCAAGTATCCAATTCATCAAGGAGATCCATTAGTAGCCATTGAAGGATTCAAGCTCTATGGAGCTCTCTTGTTGAAGATTCCTCCATTTCCATTCAAGCCTCTTCCAAGTTCAAGATCCATTCAAGATTGGTGTTGAAGATCTAAAGACAATTGATTGGAGACATCCTACATTTGATTCTACATTCATCCATTCTTATGGATTCAAGGATTCGAATCCTCTACAAGGGTTTCAACTCAAGCAAGGTGAATTGTTCCATTTACTTTGTTTACTCCGGCAATTTCAATTCAATTTCAAGGTTAATTCCTAAATTGGGGTTTGACTGAGGTAAACCCCCTCAAACAAAAAACCAAAAACCCTCTTTTTCTTGTAGGTATACGTGCAAAAGTTTGGATCTGAGAGTAGATTTGGATACCCTTTTCGCTGAACTTTTGAGATCCACGAACAAAGTCAAAGTTGACCTTCATTTTCCTGAGGTCATCCTTGACCTTTTAAAAGGTCAAAGTTGACTTGATCAAATCTAGAAAAAAGATTTCTGGGTTTTGTAGATCTTGCAGTTTCAATTCAAGATTATGAGAATCAATAGTTTTTGAGATCGTTTGATGGGGTAATCAACCGATTCTTTTTCGGAGGTAAGTACCTTTATTTCTTAATTTCAATATTAATCATCTACATTTACTTTCTATATCAATACAATTTCATGTAAGTGTAAAATATTGGCTTTGGGGTGTCTTTTATGTGAAAGCCATTATTCTAGGACCTCATACACTATTTTATCCTCTACATTTTGGTGAACCTGACATGCTTACCCTCCTTCATTTTGTGGATTTAGATGCTCTATTGCGTTAGATCTTCCTTTGCATTATCTTGTGTGTTCAGCTTCACTTTACATTTTGGTGAGCCTGACCTACTTACTCTCCTTTTTTTTGTGGAATTAGATGCCCTATTGTGTTTTGTGGTGTTATATTTCCTTTATATTATCTTGTTGATGTTAGATTTTCCCTTTGTGTTAAATCTTGCATGGTAATTAGATTCAAAAATATAAAAAAATTGTAAAATTTCTTCAAAAATACAAAAAAATTTCATTTGAATGCATTTAGATATATCTAGATCTATTTTATATGCATTTCTTTATGCGTTATCATGTTGCACAAGTTATCTCAAGCGTGGTTTAAGTGCTTTATTGAACCTTTGGATGGGGATGTTGATTTTTCTCTTCCTCATAAAACCATTGTAAATGAACCCTTCGATGAAGACATTGATTTATCCCCTCCTCGTGAAGAAGCTTTAATACAAGAGGGTGATTTATTACATGATAAAAACTCTTTTCCTAAAATACACTCCCCTTATGCAGACATTTTAGTGAAAGACGATGATATTATAGATGCTTTACCTCCATTTGAGATTCCTTCTAGTGATGAGGCATTAGTGGAGAATGATATGAATTCCCTCAATGCTCTCCCTTTTAGTGATGATCCTATGGAGAATCAAGATCTTACCTCATCTCCTCCTAGGATGTCCTCTTTGCTTCCTTTATATGAATCTATTTGTAGTGTTGAGATGACTAATATGGGGGTGGTCCCACAATAGTGTGTCCCACTTTTTTAGACATGCTGATTTTTGCTGAAATAATACATTTTTAATAAAATATGATGATTTAAGCCTTGAGAGATTCCATTTGAAGGAATTAATTACAAATGGTTAGCTCAAATCCTCTTAGATTAAAAAAAACATTGATATAACATCTATACTCCTCATTCATACCTACAATGGAGTCCCCTTCGCACCTATTAAAATGCTAAGAAAAAATCACTTCGACTTTATGTTTTGGTAGATCAAATGAATCCATTTGAAAAACCTATCTATGTAGTATGATGCTATTCTGAACAAGCTTTCTAATGAATATAATTTTAATACATATTGAGTTCATTATTGCTTTTAAATATTACTTTAACTAAACATAGGTTGTTTGGTCATTGAACAACCTGACTCTTCAAGACTTTGGGAAAAATAGTAAATTACAAAAAAAAAATTATGAAAAATATTTAGGAAAAGAGTATTTGTGTTACCTTTCTATAAAAAAAGAAAAAATGAATTTCGATATACACAGATCAAGTTAGAGCGATCCAAGTGACCTTATGTCTAAATTACAATTACTGTCACTTTAGAACTTAATAAACTATGAAATATTGACCCAAAATGAATGAAACTAATTGCATCCTTTAGATATTGAAGTTACAAATATAATCTCAAAAGAATTTCATCGTTATCATATTTTAAAAAAAGTTATGTTGATCCAAGTGATAGTAACTCCTTAAAAACACAATTTTTCACACAAACCAGTTTTCAAAGGAGAAGGAAAAATGAATTTTAATTTTTTTAAGAAAAATATATTTAGAAACTAGAAAGAAAATTCTAAAAGACTCTAGTTTACATCATCTTCAAATTCCTAATAGTTTTGTGGCAACAGGTGTTTGAAAGTGAAGTGTTTTCTCAGAATGTTGATCTTTGTGTCAAAGTTGGCCAAAAAGTGGGACACGCTATTGTGGGACCACCTATGGTTTATCCTAAACCCTTGTTGACTGTCAAAGGTTGTCCTCGCATTACTGTCAAAGGTAAACCTATGAAGTCTTTCAATGATCAAGATTCTATAGCTCACACATATCGTACAAGGAATAACCCTCAACCTAATCTAGTGGTTTCTACTTCTTTGCCACCTTCTCAACCTATTCTTCCTCCTCCACCCCGTCTTCCTAGCAAGGAGTATGATTTGATAACTCAATTGCAAAATAGTCCTACCAAGATTTCTTTATGGGAGCTTCTTCAAACTTCACCTACCTACTATGAAGCCTTGCAAAAAACTCTAGCAACTCTTCCTACTCCACCTCCTAATCAAGAGAACATCAATAACTTCTTACAATGCATGCATGCTACCCTGGGTCCTCCTGACATTATTTTTACTCAAAAGGATTTACCTTCTAAAGAAGTTCAAAATCAGTATGATGCTCTTATGGTTGTTGTAACTATCAATAAAAGTATCATTCATAGGACCTTGATTGATAACAAATTTGGGCTTAACATTTGTAGCATGGACATGCTCAAAGTGATTAATGCCGATCTTTCAACTATTCAACCTAACAATGTTCCTATACGTGGCTTTGATAACATTGCTAAGAACACTTTAGGAATCATTACCTTACCTATCAAAGTAGGACTAGTCATACTGAATACATCTATTCATGTTATGCTTGGACCTCTCAATTATAACCTTCTTTTGTGTAGACCTTGGTTGCATGAGATGCATGCTGTTCCTTCCACCCTTCACCGTAAAGTCAACTTTATACATAATAACAAGATGTATTCACTTCATGCGGATGATGCACCTAATCCTTGTCTTAATATTCAAAATCAAACTATTCCTATTTCTAATAGTAATCCTCCTTCCTCTAATGCTCTTCCTGGTGATGATTGGGGAACCTTGGATTTTACTCCTACCTTTATTGGAGAATATAAGATTAATGATCTTGATTTTATAAAGAAATAAAGAGAGTTTGAACATCAAGTTTTTACATCTAAACCCCTTTGTTATAACTTTTTCCCTGCTCGTACCCACAATTAATCTATCAAATCTACTAAGGATGATATTGTGACTATTGAAGTTCCATTGTCTTCTTCGGATATGGCTTCTCGTTATGGACCTGGTTATCACTTCCTAGTTAAACAAGGATTTAATGCTCAAGGATGTGGTCAGCATAAACAAGGAATTCAAATGCCCTTACATACTGGGGGGCATGAGAATTCTTATGGATTGGGATTTAATCCTTGACAAAAAATCAATGTTAACAACATCTCCAATAACACTTCAAAACATGATGAAACTGTGAAGGAATTTGACCAAGATGTTCTTTTGCCTAAACTCCTTTGTGCTAAGATGATTACTAGACCTAAACACAAAAAGAAACGTAGTCCACACTTGGAAACTCTTCCTTTTTGTTTATATCATAGATTTCATGATCACTCTACTAATGAATGTCATGCTTTACATTATAAGATTAGGCAGCTCATTGATAGTAAGGTTATTTATATATCATGTGACAATGAGTTGTATTTGAATCCTAGTTTCTCTAAATAACATTTATGTTCCTATTATGGAGCTCCACACTATGTAAACAATGGTAGCTTAATACTTGGGGGCTCGTTGTCTTGCATAGTGTTGCGAGTGATATAATAGGTCTCCTTTCATCCTTGTTCCTACACTTGGGGGGCAAGGATGTCATTTCCTTCTTTTCTATCTTTCCAAGATTCACCTCTTTCCTTGGTTAAGCAGTATATATCTATTATGTGATATCCAATCATACATGAACATTTTGGTTTGCATTGAGGATCTTTGTCCTTGATCACAACCTATTTCATTTTTTGACATTGGGTTTCCATGGTGGATAAATCTCTCACCTTGGAAGCTGAACAATGTGCTATCCCTCACAAGGGTTACTTTTTCACTTCTTGCATGATATCTCTTTTCATTCATCCCTTCCATGGCCTCATAGGAGTTGTGACCTTCTTGGCTTGGACTGGGTGTTGTCTATGGATATTGTCTTGATGTTGAAAAAGGCTTTATCCTTGTTCTTTTCTTTCCTTAACATGTCAAAAAAGTATGTTTTTGCCATATTAAGGAGGGGGGCATATGTACGGCCTCCCTTGCTCTATATTATGTATTTTTGTTCTAACCTTTTGTTTTGCAGCATGCTAAATCTCAGAAGGTAATGCACATAAGTTGCTAAATCCTGAGGAGACACACATTTTTCAATATGCTAAATCTTCCGAAGGTAACACACATAAGTTGTTAAATCCCGAGGAGACACGCATTTCATATTCATGGTGATACAAGAAGGTGGATCCATGGGTACTTTACAAAATCTATCAGAAGATGCACTACATACATGCACAAAGCCACCAGAAGGTGCACAACATTATGGGGTGACTATCAAGTGTTTTCTTGGTGGGCCATCCTATCCTCTTTGTGTTTCACAGTGAGATATACACATCTTACTGGGCGAGCTAGCCACTCCTCTCTTCCCTTTTCTATCTTTTTCTAGTGATGTCTCTCTTATTGCAATCTTGGAGTTGACAAAGACTCGAGTCCCTCAGGGCTTGGGGATTGCTTTGTCCCTTTGATTTCAATAAGATTATCTTTTTCTTTATGATCTCCTTTACCAAGAGTTTGCATCGAGTCCATACTCTTGCTAAAGTGGGGGCTTAATGTATCATCTTAAAATGGAAGCACTTCCATGATAAGAGAATTTAGCCCTTTGAGTAAGTGGTTTGGGGTCATGTCGAATGCCTTGAATGGATATTCAACTTGGATCTAACTTTTCCCCTTGTTCTGCCCCATTTTCCACTTCTTCCTAGCATTTTCTTCCATCCTGAACTGTGAACCTGAGATTCTTGACCATAAGGTCAAGGTCGACCTTTTTAGGTCAAGGTTGACCTTGACCCTGACCTAGTCAGGGTCGACCTTAACCTTGACCCTAGGGTTTGGGATCTTCGATGTTAGCTTCCAGTTGTGGGATGTCATCAAAATCTTGCATTTTCCCTCTTCGGGGCCACTATTTCTCAGATTAAGTGTCGAATTATCAAATTAATATTTGAGGTAGACCTTTCTTGATATTTGTATAAGATTCCTAATTTATTATTGGAGATTAGCCTTTCTCAAGTTTTGTGCCTAATACTCAAATTAACTTTCGGGTTGGCCTTACCTCAAATTTTGTAACAAGGCTCTTAAATAATTATTTTATTTATATATTAAGGGTGGTCCCCTTCTAGAGTTTTGTGTCAAGACTTTAATTTAATTCCCTTTCCATGTGCACCTCTCTAGATTTTTGTGCCATAGGCCCTTAATTATTTTTTTCTACGAGGGCCCTCTTGTGCCCTAGATCACTATAAAAGGGAGCCTTCCTCTCTCATTTTCTCCATCAAGTTTGGCAATCAAGCATCTCATCTCACAATTTCTCAAGCTGTCAAGTGCAAGCAAGCAAGAAGATCAAGCATTCAAGCCTTCAAGCATTCAAGCATCCAATTCATCAAGGAGATCCATTAGTAGCCATTGAAGGATTCAAGCTCTATGGAGCTCTCTTGTTGAAGATTCCTCCATTTCCATTCAAGCATCTTCCAAGTTTAAGATCCATTCAAGATTGGTGTTGAAGATCTAAAGACAATTGATTGGAGACATCCTACATTTGATTCTACATTCATCCATTCTTATGGATTCAAGGATTCGAATCCTCCACAAGGGTTTCAACTCAAGCAAGGTGAATTGTTTCATTTACTTTGTTTACTCCAGCAATTTCAATTCAATTTCAAGGTTAATTCCTAAATTGGGGTTTGACTGAGGCAAACCCCCCCCAAAAAACAACCCAAAACCCTCTTTTTCTTGCAGGTACAAGTGTAGAACTTTGGATCTGAGAGTAGATTTGGATACCCTTTTTGCCGAACTTTTGAGATCCATGAACAAAGTCAAAGTTGACCTTCATTTTCTTGAGGTCATCCTTGACCTTTTAAAAGGTCAAAGTTCACCTGATCAAATCTGGGAAAAAGATTTCTGGGTTTTGTAGATCTCATAGTTTCGATTCAAGATCATGAGAATCAATAGTTTTTGAGATCGTTTGATAGGGTTTTCAGCCAATTCTTTTTTAGAGGTAAGTACCTTTATTTCTTAATTTCAATATTAATCATCTACATTTACTTTCTATATCAATACAATTTCATGTAAGTGTAAAATATTGGCTTTGGGGTCTCTTTCATGTGCAAGCCATTGTTCTAGGACCTCATACACTATTTTATCCTCTACAGATTCAGTGATGACCGAGTTGGTTTTGGTTGTTAGATCTAATTTAGAGAAAAGTTTTTGAAGTTTATTTTATACATCTAGACCTGAGAACAATTGATTCACCCCCCCTCTTTGTTGTTCTAAATCATATTAACAGGTAGTTCAAATCAAGACAAAAATAACTTATCTACATTGACTAAGGGAAAATAGAAAGTTAGTCAGATAGATTCCAAGGAAAAAGAAGAAGAAAATATCTTACACCAAAAAGAGGACAATTCAAAATCTTCTCAAATTAAAGCCAAAGAACTACATTATCAAATGATGGATACAATGATAATTTTTTTTGAAAAATAATGTAAAATCAAGAAAAGATGCCTGGGAGAATATTCCTTATCAATGATGGATTTACCTATTTCCCCTATATCTCATGGAAAACCATCTAGTTCCTATTTTCCTCAAAAGTACAATGAATATTTTGTATGAGCTAGTACTTCTTAACCCATAGAAGAAGATGATAATGAAATCTTAAAATAACTTTATAAAGATGAAGAAGGATCAAGTTCAAATCAAATATCAAATGAAGAAAAGGTTAAAAATATTAGCATCCTAACACACCAATATGGAAAGGGATATGAAATAATTCAAAAGATGGGGTACAAAAGAAAAGGACCCTTGGGAAGAAAAAATTAAGGATTAGTGGAACCCATAAAAATGAATTGGAGAGATAGTAAAAAAAAATTAGGGTTAGGATACCTTGACCCAAGATATACTAAAAAGAATCATTCACAATTTTATGAAAAACATTTACAATTAAATTCCCAAAATGATGAGAATTCTAATGAATGGGAATAGGATTCATTATCTGAAGGATCTTGTCAAGACAAAGAGGTGGATGTTATTAATACCTATGTTCCTACATCTAATTTAGGTAGAAAATAAGGTTCAAATCAAGATTTAATCTCAAGTCAAGCTTCCAGCTCAAATCAAGGGTTGGATTATAATCAAGAACCTACTTCTAGACAAGAAAAAAAAATATCTCAATGGATAGGGGAACCTTATGTACCTTCATGGTTACCAAGAATAGGAGAATCTAGTGTTAGGTTTAACCCATGACACTTTTATCCTCAAAAAACCCAAGAGGACTCAAGTGAGGAAACTTTTGATCCATGTTCTATGGAACACCTTGAGCAAGAACATATCACATATTTAAGCGATACAATGTATGAACCCTCAAATAAATTCATGTCCTTAAATTCTACAAATTTGAGCCTATCCAATGATACCTTATCCCTTATATTGCCAGATCTAATTGATTGAGATTCTATAGAGCCAAATGACATGCCCACATTTCCAAATGATAATTCCTTGGCTCTATACCTAAATGTAGTTAAACCCTCTTCTACTAGTGAAATCTATCAAGGAGAAATAATTATAGAAAGTGTTCAATCTCTTAGTCATAAAAGAATGAAGAAAAAATAAAAAGGTCTAGTGGTGAAAACCACAATGTGGCAGTGCTAGATCAAGAAAAAATAAAAATAAAAGATGTTTATGAAAGTGAAAACCAAACTATGACACCTAAGGAAGAGAGATTGGACACTTTACCTGAGCATTATGAGGAAAAATCATCTATTTTGATTGAACCCATAGAAAGAGAAGAATTTATTGAGTTTTTCAAACAAAGACAAGTGAATTTTGCTTGGTCTTATGATGACATGCTAGGATTGGATCTAAATATCATAATGCACCATTTGAAAATTAAGCCAAGAGTCAAATCAGTCAAGAAGAAATTAAAGAAAATGCATCCACATATTACATTACTAGTTAAAGTTGAACTGGAAAAGCTATTATATGTTGGTTTCATTAGAGCCATTGATTATGCTGAGTGGATCTCCAACATTGTACCAATTTCAAAACTTGACAAATCAATTAGAGTATGCATGGACTTTAGAGATCTTAATCTAGCATGCCCTAAAGATGATTTTCCACTACCAAGCATCGATGCATTATTAGATTTAACAGAAGGTCATTCTATGTTTTATCTCATGGATGGGTTTAGTGGATATAATCAAATTAAAATTGCTCCTAAAGATCAGTACAAGAATACCTTTACATATTTTTGGGGAACATTTTGTTGGATTTTGATGCCCTTTGGTCTCAAAAATTCCATAGCAACCTATCAAAGAGCTATGACTACCATATTTCATGACATGATGCACAAATTCCTAGAAGACTATGTGGATGAAATCTTAGCCAAATATCACTCAAGATAAGAACACTTTCCAATTCTAGAAAGGATTTTTACAAGGCTTGAACAATTTAAAGTAAGATTGAATCCTAAAAAGTGTGCATTTGAGGTACAATTCAACAAGTTAGTTGGATACATAGTGTCAACAAAAGGTATTGAGATAGACCCTGCAAAAGTTAAAGAAATAATGGAAATGGGGGATCCAAGAAACATAAGACAAATTAAATTCCTTCAAGGATGACTACAATCCATAAGAAGATTTATTTCTCAATTCTCCAAAAAATGTCATTCATTTACTCAACTCCTTCATAAGGACATAGTATTCAAATGAGATGATCAATGTGAAGAAGCCTTTGCACTCCTCAAGAAGTATCTTATGAATCCACCTATACTGATGCCACCAATAAGAGACAAGCCTTTACTATTATACATTTCAGCAACAAAGAATTCCTTAGGTGCATTACTAGCTCAAGAAGATGAAAATGGACAAGAAAATGCAATTTTCTATATTAGGAGGACTTTGGTCAAATATGAGTTGTACTATAGCTTCATTGAAAGACCATGGTTAGATGTAGTTTTTTCTTCACAAAAAATATGACATTATATGTTGGCACATAAAATATGACTCATAGCTAAAATTGACCATTTGAAGTATCTATTGAGCAGAATAGCCCTAACAAGAAGATTAGCAAAGTAGTCATGGTATTGAGTGAACTCGACATTGAATATGTGGATAGGAAAGAAATAAAAGGCCAAGTTAGAGTAGACCAATTGGTGGAAGAACCTCTAATAGATCAATATCCTATTCAAATAGAATTCTCAGATGTAGAAATTATACATATTGAAGCCAAGACATGGAAAATCTATTTTGATGGTTCATATACAGAACATGGTTTAGAATGTATCTTATTGATCACACCTCAAGGCTCCATTAGTCCAAAATATTACAAACTTCTCTTTCCATGTACTAATAACATTTTTTAGTATGAAGAACTTGTCATAGGTGTGAAAATGGTTCTAGAATAGAAAGTAACAGAGTTATAGGTATATGGTGATTCATAACTTATCATTAATCAAATCAATGATGAATATAAAAAAGGACATGATAAGTTTATCCCTTACAAAAGGATGGTATATGATTTGAAGAAATACTTTATTTTGATAAAATTTGATCAAATACCAAGAGAAAAAACCAAAGCATTAGATGCCATGGTAAAATTGGATTTTCTCGTACAAATGTTGGATCAATGTGCATGACATGAGTTCTTAGTAGAAGAATTGGAACAATGTGTATTTGACCTTCCTAATTCCCAAACTATTTGCCTATTAATTGAACATGACTCTTCTTGGTATGAACCTATTTACACCTACATAAAAGACAAAACATTGCCCTTAGGCCAAACCAAAAATCAAAGAAGAAATTTTATAAGACAAGCTTCTTGTTATACCCTTGTTTCAAATATATTGTATTGTAAAATTCTTGATGGGACACTTATGAGGTGTCTAGAGGATGTGAAATCTAAAATCACCTTACAAGATGTCCACGAGGGAATTTTTGGATCACATTCAAGTGGTTTGATATTGGCTAAGAAAATTCTTAGAATTGGGTATTATTGGCCAACCATGGAAAAATATGTGTGCCATTTTGTTAACATTTCCCAATAATGTCAATACCATGGTAATTTGACTCATGTGTCGACATAGGAATTACACCCAATGACTACACCTTGTCCCTTTTATCAATGAGGACTAGATTCAATTGGGATGATTTATCCACCATCATTCAATGGTCATCAATTAATAATCATAGCAATAAAATATTTCACTAAATGGGTAGAAGTCATGCCTTTGTCTACTGCAATAGGAAAACAAATTGCAATGTTCATTTTGAATCATATGATTTGTAGATATGGTATTCCTCATGCCATAATAACAGACAATTCTTGAAACATTTCAAGAAAAAGGATATCAAATAATTGAGTGATAAGTTTCACATCATTGATCATTCATCGTCTATTTACTATCCTCAAGGAAACAAACATGCATAAGCAACAAATAAAAATATCCTTAAGATCTTGAAAAGAACAATGGATAACTCAATAAGAGATTAGTACATAAAATTGAATCCAACATTATGGGCATATCGCACAAGTATAAGAACACCAACTGGAGCTACACCTTTCCCACTAGTCTATGGGGAGAAATTAGTATTACCTTTAGAAGTGGAAATCCCATCTTTGAGAATTTCATTGCATGGATTGTTAACAGACGAAGAGTATAGAGTGGAAAGACTCCAAGAACTAGAGTTACTTGATGAATGCCAAAAGAAAGCATATGAAAACCTTAAGGTATATCAAAAAAGGATGTCAAGGAATTATAACAAAAATATCAAGCCAGGGGAATTTCAAGTAGGTGACCTAATGTTAAGAGAGAACCCAAAGAACCAAGTAGAAAGAGAAAAAAGGGAAAATGACAAGAAAATTGGCTAGGACCATTCATTATCATGTCTTCCTCCTGGAAAAGAACATATAAGTTAGTTGATTGTGATGGGGAAGAGTTACAAGAGCCTATCAATAACATACATATTAAGAGGTTTTATACCTAAAACATTTGAAAGAGTATCAATTGGAAAGAGTGTTAGAATATCAGATGGGATAGCATCAAAATCTTGTACAACAAAAAATTGAGCATGAAGAAATCCAAAAATATTGAGAAATTGGTCCTAATTTAAAATAAATAAATAAATAAAAAAGCAAAAATAAAAAATAGTGAAAAGAGTTCCTGAAGAAAATAAAAAATAGTGGAAAATTAATCATGAAGAAAGCAAAAACATTCAAATATAGATCCTAAAAAAAGAGTGCCTTGGTGAAAACCTATCAATAGGTGCCTTGGTAGCCATATATATATATACGAGAAAAAGTGCCTTGGTGAAAACCTAGCAATAGGCACCTTGGTAGCAAAAAAGTATAAAAGAGAAAAAAAGTAATAAAATCAAGTGGTGAAAACCTAGTAAACAAGTGCCATTTGACCTTAAAGTCAATCTAGTCATCTTCCATCTATATTTCTTTGTCATCCTTGTATATATTTCATTATCCATCATTTGTACATATTGCATAATAAATTCCCAGAGCTACATTTGTAAATACCCAAGGCTTTCGTCATGGTTTAGAAACTTGTCTAAGTCCAACATCGCTATGGAATCAAACTAGGGGCATTTTATCCTAAATCAAAGTGGTTCATCAAACAAACACCAATTGACACAAATAAATGCATCAAACTACAAACTTGACACTTGAACTTTTGATTCATATCAATTCCTAATTTAAACACATTTTGATATAAAAAATGATTGACACTTTGATCCTCAATTTACACATTGCCTTATCTTTATCAGGATTAAAAAATAACAACAAAGATTGAAATGGATGGAGTTCTACTTAAAATATGGATTTTAAAACAATGGAGAAATGTTTAAAAGTGTTACTTGATCGTGGAGTCATGTCTTTTTAGCAAATTGATTATGTCTTTTGACTAGAGGAGTGATGATAAAAGCATGATAATTTTCTTGATTTCTGCATGACTGTCTTAAGGTTGATGCTTCAAAGTATGTAACATCCATCTAATGACATGATCATCAAAGAATCATCGAGGACATGTACATATGAAGAGAATAATATCTTTTTCTATTTATGCAATAAGATACCTTGGTCATTTTGATCTTTCATGTCGTAATGTCAAAATCCACTTGCAACATTGAATTTGATGAAAGTGATATTCATACTATCATGGTTGAAAATCAAACTATTGAGGATTGTACCATCTTCATGTACATAATTTGAAAGGAAAGTAGTATTTAGATCATTATCATTGAACTAGTGATGATTGTAGCAATTTCATGTTTCAAAATCTCAATGATGAAAATAAGCATCCTTTTTATTGAAAGAGATAGCTAGTTGCATTCATATAGATTAAATTTTCACATGTGGTTTGCATATAGATTTCTATAAAAATAAAAATGGGTAAAGTCAAGTACAATCAAAAGACTCATCATGACTTCTTTACTCGATCGAATATGTTGGACTAAATAAAAACATAGAAGTGCATACTTTAGTGGCATGGTAAGTTACATTTTAGTTTTCATTATTCATTAATCATTAAATTTCATGCATTTAGTTCACTCATTAAGTGCATAATTAATCATTGTACTATCATTGCATTACATATCATTTAGATTCATTAGGATGCATCACATCATGGCTTTAATTGTTAGAAACATATAGAATCATATTGGAACACATATACATATCATATAAATGCATCATTAATCATTAAAGCATAAATATAAACATTAAAAAAATTTCATTAACATTTTGTTTCTATCTAAGCTATGCTATATATAATACATCCATCCACAACATATAAAATAAATGCATTCATAACATTTTGCATCATAAAAATGACAAAAACAAGCATATAGATAAAGACATGTAAATTTGCATATATATCATAAAAAATAAAATGTCCAACATATAATGACATCATAAACAAGAAGAGTATATTAGAAGGATAATCAAAGAAATGTCCATCAAATAATATCAAATGTCAATGAAGTACATCAATAAGAGTCTTGATCAAAGTGATACATATGATACAAAAGGTGGAAGAATCAATTCTCTCAACTAGTGACACCTATGTCTGTATCATCTAGTCCACTTGTACTTTTCCTATCTATATATGTGCCTATACCTCTACTAGAACTAGGTTATATACCATACTAAGCCATAATAGCCATAAATGTTTGCATCATGACATTGAACTGGTCCATCTAACTCCAAATTTGAGCCATGCCAACTTGTAAAGCTCTAACATCTTGAGAAAGTGTATTTGGTTCCTGTGAAGCTGGCACTTCCTATGATGGTGGGATAGGAATTAGGGAAACTTGTGCAACCTATGGAGGACCCTAAGGAATGAGTATTTGTCTAGATACTCTAGGTCTCTATCAACCCTAATCTGCAATCCTCATCTGATGAATAGCTCTAACTCCTCTACCCCTCATCCTCACTACTCCACCTCTCATCCTCACTCTCCCAATCCTTCCACCTCATACTCTCACAACACCACCTCTCATAGAACTACAAGATGCAATGCATCTACCATCCCAATCATCTCTAACTAGTATCCTCCTCCCTCTCCCACTTCTCCCACTTCTCCCACCTCTCCCATCATCATCATCATCATCATCATCATCATCATCATCATTAATATTAGGAATAACCTCTGTAGGATCTATAAAATTTGGGAAAGGATTTTGTGTAAACCACTGAGCATAATCATCTATCATTCCAACATAAAAAATGTGATCTCTCATATCCCAGAATAAATATGGTAAAGCAAGAATCTTATCATGAGAAACATGATAATCTACCTAAGGACTCCATAGAGATCTCTCTGCCTATACCCATGCATATAGTGCCAAACCCTATGGCATGCCCTATACTCAACCAAACTATCACAGTACCTCATGGAAGCTAAATATCTCAGTAACCAATGGATTCTGTTTGATCATCCAATGAGGCATACACATGAAAGGAAGATCTAAATCATACTCTCACCAAGGATCACTTCTAAGATATGGTCACCATTGGATTTGATTAATGTCATCTAACATGTGTCACAAAAAATCTAGTTTTCCTAGGTGAGGTTGGACAACTATTCCCTCATAAATATATGTGTATGGCCACACATGATTTTTATCTTAGGCTGCAAAAGGTCTTGTGATAGGAAGGTGCTCCCAAGTGTAGAGCTGTAACAAAATAGCACCTACAAATAATGCAACACCATGATGATAGACTACATGGTGTAACTCATGGTATAACTAAGAAAGGACATAATAAATCTAGTCAAATCTATGTAGATGAGTGATCATGTCCTCTAATATCCTTCCCCAACCAAAAATGAAGTCATTTCCTCTCCGATCTAGTAATAGGAATCCCTTGATCAATATACCTAAAACTGTAGGAAGCTTAGTAATGGAAACAAATTGTGTCCAAGGGATGCTCTCATCGCTAATGGTAGCATCTGCAAAGACTCATCAATACACTGAGACATCATAAACCTGATCATAGCAGACTAGATCACCCCATGTCAGAACCCTGAGTAATCTATACACATCCTTAAGGGTGATTTTTATACCACCCATAGGAAAATGGAAAGTGTTATGGTCAGAGTGCCAATGCTCTCCCATAGTGGTGAGAAGACTTTGATTCACATGGAATCGATGAATGTCTATGAGGAAGAATAAATTGCAACGACCGATAAGTCATTTCTCCTGAGTACTTAATTGCTCAACCATATCTAAAGGCCATGAATATAAACCCCAGACATATAAATTATGGAGGTGAACCTATTAAATCAAGTGACATCATATCAGTAAACAATAATCTAAGTGGATCATTATAAGTCAATTAGAAAAACCTATCGTCATATTGCTTGACTAGAGTACAACATCATTTTTTTCCTAATTCTAATCAAAGAAGACATAAAAACATCAAATCAATCATACCAATTTATCAAGATTGACAATCAACATTCATTAAAACATAATCAAATTGACATCACAAAACTTATTTTCATAACAAGCATAATATTTTTCATTCATCAATCGATCACATAAATCAAATAAATTAGACAGACCAGTCAATCAGGTTAAAAATTGAAAAAAACCAGCTACGTGTCATTTCATTCTATTATATGTGTCAAAAGACCTAAGCACTATTTTGTTAATCATACATGTTGAAACAATTGTACATGCACTCTAACAACTTGTGCACATCATTTCTGATTCTACACACCATTAAAAATGTTGTAAGCACTACATCTATTTTTTGTGCTAATATATTCATACACACTACTAAACCTATCAGACATGCTAAAAGAATCCTAGGGCATATGTTTATACATGCTATTTGACCTATCATATGCATTATTTTAGTGCACAGACATGCTTAAACATTATCCTACGTGCTATTAATAATAATCCTATGTGCTATTTCATAAAATTGGTAAAAACAAAGCATAACAACACATAAAAATTTAATTTTTTTCAGTAAAATAGAAAAAATATAAACATGGAGAGATTGAGGTCTCATCGGAGGTCCATAATCATGTGGGCGCAGGAATCTATGACCTCTCTTGAATCTATACTCTCAAACATGGACCACCATCATTGTTACATCACCAAAAGGCTTAGAGTGAAAAGTCAAAAGGAGGTGTGCAAATGAAGAGTGAAAATGACATTTGGACTCCTTTATATAGTTGTTTGACCTAAAAAGAAGACTTTTATCACATTTTTTACACAAGGTAAAAAATATTCAACTAATTCTTCTATAGTCGGGGCATTATCATCAATTGGTCATCATATCATTATCAGAAATGAAATCAAATTTGTGCAATATTATTAATTTTTTTTTAGAAAATCACAAAAATCACAAATGGATCAAAATTCCCCAAATCAACTTCAATTTCATTTTCGAAGGGGTAGGATATCATAAAGGAGGCAAAATCAAACAAAGCAATGAAATTTTTCAAATAAGAGGCATTGAGCATGAAATTTTCAAAATCATTAGTGGGGCATTGAAATCAGTGAAACTTCTCAAATCAAGTATCATATCTGGAGTACATCATCGAATCAGGGTTTCATCATCCAATAAGTGGTGAATCATGAAATCAGTTTTCAAGAGCAGATCAGGCATTAGTGAATCAAACATCAGACACTCTTTGAACCAACACACTTCACATATTGATTCAAAGAGGGGTATTTGTATAGACCTAAAATGGTCAAGAAAAATCAAAATGAGAAATCAAGGACTAAATAATAAATTAATTAAAATTAAGGCTATTGGATTAATTAAATTAAATTAATTGTATAGTTAAATCAAATCAAATTCAACCCATTCAAGGGTACACATGGCTAAGAGAAAATGATTAAATCAATTTATTAATTCCTATTTTCTTCACCAACCACATATGGACAAAATCAAAATCAACCAATGGGAATTAAGGAATGATCTCACACAAATCAAAGCTAAATCAATTCTCCATCACTCATCTTGCAGATGTATCTTGACCATTCATTTTGTCTCTTTGTTCCAACCTTTGAGGACAAAATATTTACTTTGTCCCAATATTTGAAACCATTAACTTGACTTAAAACTAATCATTATTAATCTTACTTGTAGGTATATGATTGATTGATTATAGAGATAAGGGGGGGGGGGGGTGTTGAATCAATAATCACTAGCCCAAACTAAATGTCATAGTCTCAATACTTCTTCAAACAAATTTACTGATTAAGATATATGTTAACCTATAACATCATTATTGGTTAACTAAACATTAAAAATCCATGCAACATATAAAATCATCCACACAACAATAAAACCAGTATGTATCTCATGGAAAAATGATTAGGGTGAAAACCACAATGTGAGAACAATGCCCACAAATAATTTTTCTCTTTTGGAATACGCCCAGTTAAGAGCCTTCCCTGTTAAAGGTCCACCTGATTAGGGTTACAAAAGCACGGTTAAATGCTACCCGGTTAAGGGATTTTCCTAGAGACCTATTAAAGTCTTTTACTCTATTAGGAGTAACATGGTTAGAGGATTTTAAACACTCTTTTGTGAATGCCACCTGGTTAGAGGATTTTACAATAGACCTGTTAGGGTCACCCAGTAAGGGATTTTACTATCACAATGTTTAGAGAGTAACAACTAACAAATGATATTTAGTTCACACTAATATTTCTAATTTAGATCCAATGAAATTCCTTAAAAAAATAACCGATTCAATTCTCTATTCTTCTCTGTATCCTTCTATGTGATCGCAATAATACTTCTCCAATTAACTTCTCTGTTATGCCGATATCCAGTCTTTCACCACAATCTCTCATGATACCAAACTTATTCTTTCTTGTTCCTTAAGTATATTTCCTCAATCATAAACACTAAACCTAAATCCAATGATTTGTATCTTTCATATCAAATCTAACCATCCATATTTATTTTCTTTATATCCTTGTCAACTTGATAATTGATAAACCATTTTACTCTTGTAGAAACTTCCTTAATACATTTTACCTCAATCTTTATGTCATCACCTTTCTCCTTAGATTATTCTTGAGTCATCTTGCTATTACTATAACTAATAGTGATGATGATGAAGAATGACCAAGATCAGAGGAATACAAGATAGTAGAAAGGTTAGATCAGTTATTATCTTGTCAATGATATCAAACAATTGATTTATGGTTTGTATTATGTTGCCATATCATTCAGAGTATGATATAAGTGTGAATGAGTTAAGAAGAAGAAGAATTGAGATGTTATGAAATTGAAGAACTTAATTGGGTAACTGATAGAACTTAATTGGGTAACTGATATAGATCAGAAAATGGTAAGGTTATGTTGATATAATTGTTTTCTACCTATCATAAGATTATATCAAGTTAGTAAAGAATTGTAATGAAGATTAGTCAAGTCGATAAGAAAAACCATTTTTTCTACCGAGAAGGAAATGTCACTCCGTAAAGGTAAAAGATAAAAGGAAGTATGTTTTGGTAAAGGAAAAGGAACACAAGACATCGAGCTAGATGATATTTAATGATTAGCTATGATGAGCTAGATGATCATGATGAAAATGAAATTTAGTTAGAGAGATCTACAATCAGGAAAATTCAAGGTGATGATCTATGGCTTAGATCTAAATGGTTAAAACAAAAGGAACAAGTTTCAAGAAAGTTCAAGCTCCTGGGTGAAAAGAAAATGTGTTACCAAGATCCAGATTCAAGGTATACTGAATTGGACATCTAAAATTAATCAAAGGAAAACATAATAGAGGAGATTATGCAGAAAAACATGTCTGTATAAAGGATGGATTTGTATGAACAAATGAATGGAAAATTGAAGAATTGAAGAGTTACCGATTGATGCAGTGAAGAAGGAAAAGATAGATTCCAAGTTAGAAAGCAGGATATGATGAAGTGTTGAATCCAATGGAAAGTAAAGAATTGAAATGAAGATAGAAGAGCACACAAAGGATATGGTTATGCAAAGATAGTTTCGAATCTATAGGTCAAACTATTTACTATTGCTTATTAGTATTTATAATAGAGAAATCTCTTAACCAAGTAGACTTAACAGTCTTATTATAAAATCCTTGCAAAATGTAACATTCTAAAGAGTGTTTGAAGTCCTCTAACAAGGCCACTACTAACAGGGTGATGATCCTAACAAATTTGAGGTAAATCCCTTGACCGGGTCACACCTAACGTTGTGCATTGTAATCTTTAACCAGATTGGATCTTAATCAGGTGTACTTCAAAAGAGTATTTTCTTAGTGGGTGACAATTCCCATAGTGGTTTTTCCCAAAGATGGGTTTCCACATGAAATACTGGTGTTACATGTGATAAATGGTTTATGTGATTGATTTACTGATTATTAAAGTTTATTTAGTGTTGTTGGTAAATAGTGAATTATGTTTAACCGAGTTAAACAAAGAAAAGTTTTAAAGGTACATAGAATCAAGGATTATTGATTCACCCCCCCTCTCTATAATCCAACAATTGGTATCAAAGATAAGTACTTTGAAGAGATAAGTTTGAAAGACTTGAGTAAAAGATACATAGATGTCTAGGAGAGGAATACCTAAGATGAACAAAGAAAGTTTCTCAACATGGAAAAGAAGGATGAGATTGTAGCTATCTAGGATTGGAGAATCTACACTGAATATTTTGTATAATGACTACACTCCACTACCTCCTTAACCCATGACAATTGATCAGATGAGATAAAAGTAGGAACACAACTTGATAATTATTGAGATTGATTCTTCCCTGACTGATGTTGAATTTAATGATGTTAAGGACTATGTTAACTTAAGAGAGATGTGGGATAGGCTTACACTGATTTATGGAGGAGGTCAACATGTACAAAAAGATGAGGTTGATAGTCTCAGAGGAAAGTATGATGAAATGAGAATGAAGGATGAAGAGATCATTAATCAATATAGTTTTAGAATCAAGGAAGTTGTTAGTGCCATCAGAGGTGCTAGTGGAACATTGAATAATGAAGAAGTGGTAGGTAACATTCTGAGAACTCTTTCTTCAAAGTATGTTATTAGAGTATCTTCTATTCATGAATTGAGATTCATACCAAATAACATTGTTACTCTTTAAGCCCTAATCGATAAGTTGACTACATTTGAGCTAAATAATTATGATAATAGTCTACTGGCCATTGAAACTACATTCAAATCATCTTTAAGCATTGGAATATCAAGAAAAGAAAAAGAGATTCACAATAGTTCACGTGGAAGTGAATATGAAAGTATCCTAACTAAAGAGAGAGAATAAGAAGAATTGGAAGCACTACTGGCTAAGAGACTACCGAGAGGTAAAGGGCAATATAAAGGAAAATTAATCTTGAAATGTTTCAACTGTAATATGATTGGCCACATGGCATCTAGATGTCCTGACAATGAAAGGAATGATAAAAGTGATAAGAAGGAGAACTGATACCGAAGGTTTAGAGACTACAAGGATAAAGGTAAGAAGTCTTTCTACCTAGCTAAGGAAGGTGTAACTAGTG
Source organism: Chamaecyparis obtusa (assembly GCA_027943335.1). Lineage (NCBI taxonomy): Eukaryota > Viridiplantae > Streptophyta > Pinopsida > Cupressales > Cupressaceae > Chamaecyparis > Chamaecyparis obtusa. The sequence goes on along the minus strand of BSBK01006182.1, from coordinate 518,677 downwards.
ATGAATCTAATGATACTGAACAAGGATATGGAGTTGTCTATGTTGTTGTAAAGGAAGATTCAAATGAAGAAAAATATGAAGATGAAAAATCTCTTATTTATCATGTAAGTAAATCTAACCCATGGATAATTGATAGTGGATGTTCACATCATATGAATGGTGATATTGATAAGTTTGAGAACCTAGAAGAGTATGATGGAGGATTTGTTAATTTGGCAATGACGCTCCATGTCCTATTAAAGGTAAAGGAAAAATTATATCAAATGAAAGGATGAGATGTAATGATGCATATTGGGTTAAATGACTGAACTACAATCTGTTGAGTGTTACACAACTAAATAATACTGGCCACTGACTAGAATTTTAGAATAGAAAGGTGAAGATTTATGGTACTGATGGAGATCTAATTGGAACTAGTGAATAATCTAAAGGTAATTTATTTTATCTTGATACTACTATAAAGAGTTTCTTATTTGTTAAAGTTGAAGATGTATGGCTATAGCATAAAAGACTCTGTCATGTAAATTTTGACAACATGATTAAGGTAAGAAAAAAAAATAGAGTCATAGGTCTACCAAAATTAAGCAAACCTGATAAAGTGATATGTAAGGAATGTCAGATTTCTAAGATGGCAAAATCAAGTTTCTCATGAAAATCTTACTCTACCAATGATATTTTGGAATTAGTTCATATTGACCTTTGCGGTCCTATGAGAATTGAAAGATATTATGGAGATCGATATTTCATTTTGTTTGTTGATGACTATTCAAGAATGATGTCAGGTATGTTTTTAAAAGAAAAGTATGATGCATTCCAAATGTTGAAGTGGTATAAAGCTAGAGTTAAAAAGGAAATAGGTAAAAAACTAAAATGTTTAAAGATAGAGGAGGTGAATTTATCTCTGATGAATTTATTATCTTTTGCAATGAAAATGGAATCAAAAGACAAGTATTTACATCGAGGACGCCACAAAAAAATGGTATAGCTAAGAGAAGGAATAGATCTATAGCTAACTATGCAAGAACACTCTTAATTGATAAAGAAGTTTCACAACCATTCCGGAGAGAAGCCATAAGTACTATTGTATACACAATCAACCAAGTATAGTTGAAGAAAGGAACGAACAAGACCCCTTATGAACTCTGGTATGGGCATACACTGAATGTAAGTTACTTTAAAATATTTGGAAGTAGAAAGTTTAACTCTAAAGGAGATGAAGGTATATTCCTAGGTTATTCGTCTAAGAGTAAAACATATAAATGTTTGATCAAGGCTACTAACAAAATTGTTGAAAGTGAAAATGTGCAGATTGATGAATTTGTAGAAAGGAATGAAGAAGATAGTAAAAAGGAACCTGAGGATTATAAAAGGTTTGTTTATGTACAAGAAGGTAATTTGGTTGATGCAACCAAGATGTAACAAGAAGGAACCGAGGAGAAAGATGAGCCTCCTCTGAGAGATGAAAACACTGATGAATAGTCTACCAAGCTTGTATTTACAAAATATATGAGAAGACCTCACTTACTAAGAAAAGTCATTAGAGAAAAAATGCACGAGTCATGACAAGAAGTAAGTTGAAGGATAATGCTTGTTTTATTTCTAAGTTTGAACCAATATTATTCAAGGATGCACTAGGGAATGAAGATTGGATTAATGAAATCAAAGAAGAAATTGATCATATTAAAAAGAACAACACTTGGTCACTAGCACCGAGACCTAAGGATAAGAATGCAATTCGAAAAAAGTGGATCTTTAGGAATAAACTCAATGAGAAAGGAGATGTGATAAAAAATAAAGCAAGATTAGTCTACAAAGGGTATGCACAAGAAGAAGGTATTGATTATGGTGAGACATTTGCCCCTATTGCTAGATTAGAGGGTGTAAGAATATTACTTGCATATGCTACCTATAAAGGATTCAAAGTTTATTAGATGGATGGTAAGTCTATATTTTTAAATGGAATTCTTGAAGAGGAAGTGTACATTGCACAACCTAAAGGATTTGTTCAGAATTCTGACAAGGATATGGTCTGCAAACTACACAAGGCACACTATGGATCGAAGCAAGCACCCGAAGCATGGTATGAAAGATTACACTATTACTTAATCAAGATTGGATTTCAAAGGACAAGTGATAACAATCATTTATATTTCAAATGTGATAGTACTGAAAGATTTTGATTGCTAAGATATTTGTTGATGACATTATATTTGGAAGAAATGAGATAATGTCTAAATCATTTGCTGAAGAGATGAGAAAGGAATTTGAGATCTCTACGATTGGAGAGATTAAATTCTTTATTAGAATTCAAATTCAACAAGTAAAGGATGAGATCTACATAACATAATTAAAGTATATCAAGGAGATCTTAAAGACATTCAATATAGAAGAATCTAAACCGGTTGGAACACTGATGGCTACTGGTTGTAAATTGTCAAAGGAAGATGACACAAAGGAAGCAAATGAGACACTTTACTAATCCATTTTTGGTAAACTACAGTATGTTGTACACAGTAGGCCTGATATTGCACATTTAGTTGGTATTGTAGCAAGGTTTTTTGCCAACCCAAAGGAGATACATATGTCTATAGTGAAAAGAATATTTAGATATCTGAAAGGGACTGAAGATTTCAGTCTACTATTGTTGTCCTCAATTTTTACATCACAAAATTGTGGCAACCCTACACAATTTTCTTATAGATTTGTAGGTGTATCCTCTACATTTTTGATGTTTTGCATAATGTGTTATAAGGACAATTCGTCATCCCTAAAATATTCTTTATTTTGCATATTTCATGCATCCTTTTTTAGGGTTCCCATCAAGTTAATCACCTCATCGCTTGTCAGAATGAGTTTTTCTTCTCTGACTGCAAGCACTTGATTTTTGGCACTCTTCAAGTCCCTTTCTTTATTTTTACCTTTCTTGATACTAGTTTTTAATCTTTATTTTCCCTTGAGTCAATAACCCTTTGAAATACGCTCGTTTCGAGCTAACTTAGACATCAAATGGAGTTGTACAACTCAAGTTACAATGCAAAAGGTGGGGTTTTTCAGGCTGACTACTTATTCTTTGAAAAATCCTTAAAAGGTGGGGTTTTCAAAGTTGTTTGCACAAGTTTGAATCATATTTAATATATAAAATAGATTTTGATGTCCATTTTCAAATTTCAACTCATTTCGAGTTGATTTAGCTATAGTTTTTAATGTTTTCATGAAATTAGCTTTAAAATAATCTGATTTCATGTTACTTTATTAATAATATAGTTATATATTAAATTTAAGTTAATATTAAATCACTTAAGTTCAAAGAAGTGTGGTTTTTATTCTTCATTGCATACAATCAACATGCAAATCACTTTTTAAAACCCACATCTTGAAATTAAGTCATTTACACATTAAATACGTTGTTTTTATATGCAACTCCATATGTAAAACATGTAAAAGTGGCTTTTTCTAATCCAAAAACATGTTATATAAGAATGTGCAATTGAACTCCAAAAGAACATATTTAATCCTCTTATAAGTGTTGTTTCTATATGCAACTGCATATATAAAACAATATATTTAAAAGACTTGAAGTGGCTTTTTCCTCATTCAAGAATTATTCTATTTAATGTGTAATTGCACTTGAAAAGTGCATTTTTAATGGAGATCCACTTAAGGTATTGTTTTTGGACACAAATGCATATCTTTTTTTGTATTTTTATATGTGCAAACACATAACCAAAACATCATTTTTAATCCTCCTCCTAGGGTGTCGATTTTGGAGAGGATTACATGTCTTTAAAATACATGCAAAGGCATATGAGAAGTACATTTTTAATACCCATCTCTTGGGTGTTATTTTTAAACACATTTACATGTTTGTTTTTGTATGTTTTTACTCTTCCAAGCTGCGTTTTTCCTTGGACATTGAATTTGGGAAGGATTGCATGTTTTGTAAATGTGCAAAGACATCATAAAAACAACGTTTTTAATCTTCCCTCTTAGATGTCTTTTCCAAGAGCATTTACACATTGTTTTGAATGTGTTTTTGCATTCAAAAATTTCTTTCCTAGCCATAAAGCCCTAGGTGGTGATTTTATGAAGGATTGCATATTTCTTTGCATGTGTTTATACACTTGAAAAGTGTGTTTTCTCCTTTATTTGGCTGCATTTTCTCTTGGGCGTCGAATTTGGAGGAGATTGCATATGCTATAAAAAATGCAAGGCATGTGTATTTGAGCAAAAATAGTCCACTTTTTGATCTTTATTCTCCAAAAATGCTTCATGCTAGAGGGATTTAAGCATCTAAAATTGTTTTCTCAGCTCTAAGAATTGATTACAGATAAGTTTTTCTTTCTTTGAATGATTTATTTTACCATTTTGATTGAATCTCATGCCCTAGATGCCATTTTTTATCCTCATTGCATATACATTAGAAATAGTCAAAATGGTTGCTATTTCTTTGCATTTAATCTCTCATTCCTTCCCACTTGGCTGTATATGCATGCTGACTATCCAAAATTGAAGGAAAAAGACTAGGAATGTGATCTATTTATAGTTTTTCAATCCATTCTTCCCTAAATCTGAAAATCCATTGATTCATTTCATATTTTGCCCATGATTTCTTCTTGAGGATTGAAGTAAAGTATTTTTCCTATTTTCTTCCCAAGGTATTTTGTTAACATGTAAAATTTCATTTTTGGATTTACATGTGTTTAAATTTGTGATTCTTCTACTTCTATCTTTCATTCTTAAGTTTCATATGTAAGAGTCTCTTCTTTCTTGCATATGTAGTCGGGATTAAAAACCCCATTCTATGATGAAGAAAAGAATAAGTCCATATGTGTATTATCCTTCAAAAAGTCCACTTGCATAAACCACTATTCCTACCACTACCATATGACTTAAAACTCATGATGGTGGTTGATTCAACTCCATTATAAGAAGAAATATGCATTCATTTTCTTACCTTCTTATCTTTCATCATTCTCACTATCTCCATATGTAATACCCTCTGAAAAATCTATTTTTTTTTTTTCTCATAACATAAGAGCCAATCTAATCCAAATCCATTTGTTCTTCCACTGTTCACAAGTATTATAGCCACATACAATATCCCAAGCTCACTTCTTGTGTATCCAAAAAGTGCAATGGATCCATCACTTGAAGATATTCTCACCTTGTGGAATCTTCATGGTATAGCTACTCAGGCATATCATATTGCTATGTCAGGATAATCTCTAGCCAACACCAAACAAGGAAGAAGAAAAGGCCCAAAGGATTAAAAGGGAGAATAAAGAAAGTTTAAAATGTAAGAGGCAAAATTGAAAGAATGATCTAAGATGGCATTGCCCTCCTATGCTAACTATCCAATTGTGCAACCAGGTTTGGATTTAAACGTAAGGTAGGAATATATCATTTCAGACTTAGGGGCTTTCATTTGGAATCAAAGAGGAGACAACGCACACTATACAGTTGCTCGGGCCAACTTGGAGGAAGAGGAGGAAGTTGGTATTGAATTTGAAAAAGAAAGACATAGAATTGAAAGGGAGCTTAGAGAAAGATTGGAACGTGAGGAAAGATAAATGATACAAAGAGAAAGAGAAGCTCATAGGAGAGCTCAAGGGCCACCCTTAAGAGAAATTCAACTTTGAGGGAATCTAGTGAATCAAAATTAGATGAAAAGCTGGATAAGAAGATTGGATCTTTCTCCCTATAAAGGTTCAGAAGATTACAAGCATAGAATTATTTCAAGAAAAAATGGTCAATGAACACTCAATGCAAAAATCAAGGATGCATATTCTTATTCCAGATCAAGATGCTTTCACTAGACCAGAGCATACCAAACATTAGACATCATGTAGCAGCATGAGAACCCATAAATGATGATGTAAAAGAAGTCATGTCTTGTCAGAGACTTTGAATATTTTTATCATGTATTTGAGAGATTACATGTAATGTAAAAAAAAGGATGTAATTGCATGTGATAGTATCACATGCAAAGTTGTAACGTGTAATCAAGCTGCAAGTACATTAGGCATGCAACTTTGAATAAGTAAAAATTAGGTAGTTAGTTAGGGAATAACTCAAGGTGGTCAAGGGTTTTCCCCTTTTTTCTCCACCTTTCTCTCCACTCTTTTCCTATATAAAGGAGGGAGATCATGGTAAATTTTGTCAATTAGGATTGTGCCTTTAGCTTTGATAATGAAACCTATCTATCCTATTGAAACATGAAAACTCTTTTAGGTGGTGGGTTGTCCTAAAATATGAGATGAATATCTAGAAGATAGGTTGGTTCCTAAGTAGTGCTCACCTAAAACTATATTATATGTGGGAAAAAGGATGAGAAAATGATGCAGGAGCATCCTGGGTGTAAGAGCAATCTTGCATCACCCAAAAAAAATATATTTATGTTTTTATATCCAATAAGGGCTATTTTGTGCAGAGCTACTATTTATGGAAAGTTACTATTTTTGGTAATTTTTGTATGTGCTCAGAATGATCTGATTTCTTTCTTGGAGGTTAATTTTGGTCATATAAGTCTGCCAGTAAAGTTTCATTGCCAGATCAAGTGTATATTGGAAGATATTGAAGATTTTTGATATTGGCAGCAGGGTAAAGAAACTTTAAACTTCATTTTGAAGGATTTAGAGGCCCCAGATGAGGTTGAAAAATTGGGTGACAGGCGCTTGCACAAGTCAAGCTTGTAGAGCACTTTGTGGCATTTCTGAAATGGGGTTATAATAGCTGATCGGGTCAACTGGTGATGACTTATGGTCTTCAGAAGTTGGGCCACCTGAAATGACAGAAAATAATTTTCTTCAAAATTTTTGTTCGGGTTTCAAAGGTTATCTTGAGCCGACTATGATGTAATAGAATGTAAAATAAAATAATTCTAAGTTTGGTTGGCCTTATTGGCTAAAATTCTGGAACCTTCCTAGGCGGTGGAAAATTGCCTATATAAGGAAGGCTGTATTATTGTCTTAGGCAGTTCAAAATAGTTCTGGGTAGTAGATCTGGGTAATAGTTCGAGGCTTTGTCCTATAGAATATTGTAAGGGAATGCCCATGTGGCTTTGCATATTGTAATTTTGAAAGTTTGTAATTCCACATTTGTGGAGATAATAAGAAGCCAATTTTCTGTTCTGCATATTGTTGTTGTTTCTCTATATCTGTTATGTGTTTGTGGTATTAAGGGGAGCACCCTTCATCAAGTGGTATCAGAGCAGGAGTTCCTGAGTGTGTAAATAGATCACCGACTGTGAGGTAGTTTGCACCAGGACCGTGGTTAGGGTTTTAGCGTGCATCACAAAAATGCTTCCATGAAGGGAACGTGGCAGAAGAGCTAGTGTTGTAACACCTGAGGTTAGGGCACTGCAGAGATAAGTGCAAGCATTGCAAGAAGAGATTCGTAGAGCAATGAATCTTAATGTCAGAGATGAAAGCGAGGATGAAGCTAAAGAAGAATATCAAGAAGGAGAAGTCAAAATTGTGAACCAGGAGGAAGAAAGACTTTTTTGGGCCATTTCTAAGATTGGGAAAAGACCTAAGATTGAGGTTCCTACATTTTCTGGAAATCTTAACCTAGAAGAATTGATTGACTGGATCAATGAGTGTCAGGAATATTTTGAGTATGAAGATGTTGAAGATCCTGATAGGGTCAAATTTGCGAAGGCTAGACTGAAAGGTCATGCGAAGATATGGTGGCAAGAGATTCAGTTGGAGTGAAATAGAAGGGGAAAAAAGAAAATCACAAGATGGGATCAGATGGTGGATAAATTGAAGTGACAGTTCATTTCTGTTGATTATGAGCTTGACCTACTAAAGAAAATGTAGAGTTTGAAGCAAGCAGGAAGATCTGTTCAAGAGTATACAGAGGAGTTCTATCGACTTCTCATCAGAACAGGCCATGCAGAAGCTGATAAGGAGAAAGTTGCCTGATACCTTAATGGGTTAAGGCCAAGCATTCAGGAGGAGCTGAATCTGGTTCGAATAAATAGTATTGAAGAGGCATACTAGTTTTCCCTAAAAGTAGAGGAAAAGCTGAACAAGAAGTTTGAGAGCAGACAAAATGGAAGAGGTCATGGTGGATGATTTGGTGGACGATCATATGGTGGCCAAAATGAAGATCCAAAAAAGAAGGATGAGGCCAGTAGCAGTCAGAATCAGTGAGGAAATAATTCCAATCGCTTCCAAGATCAGAATAATAGAGATTAGAGAGGAAGAGGAAGAGGACAAGGATCTGGAAGAGGTGGCTTCCGTGGAACATGTTTTCAATGTGGAGAAGAAGGTCATAAGGCATTTGAATGTCCTCAGTGCCAAGATAGAATAGACAGGAGAAATGACGGCCAGGCCAAAGTTGCACATGTAGATGAAGATGCTAGATCATCAAATTCTGAAGATGCTGAAAGAGGAGAAATGTTGATTAATAGAAGGGTCCTATTGAGTGGTGAGAATGAACCTGAGCAAAGAAGGACTCTATTTCGCACCAGGTGCAAGTGTGAAGGTAAATGTTGTGATGTGATTATTGATAGTGGAAGCACTGACAATTTGGTGTCAGAAGAGATGGTGACAAAGTTGAAGCTCAAGAGACAAAAACACCCACATCCATATCGGATTGCCTGGGTACAGGATGACCACAAGGTCATGGTCAATGAACAATGCCTGGTGAAGTTCAAGATTGGTGGATACCAAGATGAGGTATTATGTGATATCATATCTATGGATGCATGTCATATGTTGTTGGGTAGACCATGGCAGTTTGACAGATGTGCTGTACATGATGGTCATGCGAATACCTATTCCCTGACAAAGGATGGAGTGCGACATAAGCTAAAACCATTGAAGGAGACTAAAGAAAAGGTATGTGGTAATGCAAGGATAACTTTTGTTGATGGAAGAAATTTCCTAGATGGTATGAGGCATGAGCATGCATGTTTTGCTTTAATTCCAAAAGCTGGTAAAGAGGAAGTAGAAGATGTTCCTATAGAAGTTACAGATTTGTTGAATGAGTTTTAGGATATTATATCTGATAACATGCCTGATGGATTACCACCAGTCAGGAAGATCAGTCATCAGATGGACTTGATCCCAGGAGTGAGTTTTTCGAATAAGGCAGCACACAGAATGACACCTGCAGAAAGTGAGGAGTTGAACAGACAAGTACATGAACTATTACAGAAAGGATTGATCCGTGAGAGTCTGAGTCCCTGTGCTGTACCAGCGGTATTAGCACCAAAGAAGAATGGAGAATGGAGGATGTGTATAGATTCTAGAGCAATAAACAAGATCACAATCAAGTACAGGTTTCCATTGCCATGAATGGATGATATTATGGACTGTTTGAGTGGAGCTGTGTATTTCTCAAAGATAGATCTGAAGAGTGGATATCATCAGATTTAGATCAGAGAAGGAGATGAATGGAAGACTGCCTTCAAGACAAAGGAAGGACTGTATGAGTGGTTAGTCATGCCTTTTGGGCTAACCAATGCACCGAGCACTTTCATGCAGCTCATGAATGAGGTCTTGAAAGAATTTCTAGGTAAGTTTGTCATTGTTTACCTAGATGATATTTTGATTTTTAGCAAGACATTGGAGGAACATATGATGTATATTTGTATGGTGTTTGAGAAGTTGAGAGATGAGAAATTGTTGATTAATTTGAAGAAGTGCAGTTTTGTGAAGAAAGAGTTAGTGTATTTGGGATTTGTAGTTTCAGTAGAAGGTCTAAAAATGGACCCAGAGAAGGTACAAGCTATCTTTGAATGGCCTACTCCAAGGAGTGCTACCTAGGTAAGATCTTTTCATGGTTTAGCTATCTTTTACAGAAAGTTTATCAGAAATTTTAGCAGTATTTGTGGACCCTTGACTAAAACAATGAGAGGGGATAGAAAAGAGTTTAAGTGGACTAATGGGGCAGAAAAGAGTTTTCAATTGTTGAAACAAAAAGTTACAGAACAATCTATTTTAGCACTTCCATATTTTAATAAGGTGTTTCAAGTAGATTGTGATGCTAGTGGTACTGCAATAGGAGCTGTTATGAGCCAAGAAGGTAAACCTGTTGCTTATTTCAGTGAGAAGTTAAATGATGCCAAGAGGAAATATTCTATTTATGATCAGGAATTTTATGCTATAGTTCAGGCATTAAAGAAGTGGAGACATTATCTACTTCCTAAGGAGTTTGTTTTGTATACTGATCATCAAGCTTTGCAATATTTGAATAGTCAAGGAAAATTGAATCAAAGGCATTTGAAATGGGTTGAGTTTTTGCAGAGTTATACATTTGTTTTGAAACACAGGAGTGGAAAGTCTAATAGGGTTACAGATGCTCTTAGCAGAAGGTAACTATTGCTGACAGAAATGCAGATTGAAGTGGTTGGGTTCAAGGAACTCAAGAATTTGTATCCAGAGGATCCTAATTTTGGTGAAGCTTGGAAAGCTTGTACAGAACCTATTACTCTAGACAGGACAAAATGGTTGGATTTCATCATCTAGGATAATATGCTATTCAGAGGGAGTCAGTTGTGCATTCCATGAAGTTCTATGAGGGAGAATCTCATCAAGGAGAAGCATAGTGGAGGATTGGCTAGACATTTTGGTCATGATAAAACCCTTGGTTTGGTTAGTGAGAATTATTATTGGCCACAGTTGTAGCAAGATGTGAAGAAGTTTGTACAGAGTTGCAGAGTATGTCAGATGGCGAAAGGAGTTAAGTAGAATACAGGATTGTATTAGCCATTACCTATACCAAAGAAGCCTTGGGAGGATATCAGCATGGACTTTGTTCTTAGTTTACCGAAGACTCAGCGGGGACATGATTCAATTTTTGTGGTGGTTGACAGATTTTCAAAGATGGCACATTTCATTCCTTGCAAGAAGACTAATGATGCTGTTCATGTAGCAGAATTGTTTTTCAGAGAAGTAGTGAGACTTCATGGTTTGCCAAAGACCATAGTTTCAGATCGGGACACGAAGTTTGTTGGATATTTCTAGCGTACATTGTGGAAGAAGTTGAAGATAGATTTGAAGTTCAGTTCATCACATCATCCACAGACTGATGGACAGACAGAGGTGGTGAATAGGAGTTTGGAAAATTTGCTGAGATGTTTGGTTGGAGATAAGCCAACAGGATGGGATTTGATTTTACCACAGACGGAATTTACATACAATAATTCTATCAACAGGAGCACTGGTAAATCACCATTCTAGATTGTATATGGAAGTAGTCCAAGAAATGCATCTGAATTGAGGAGGATAGATAAAGGAGAAATAAGTAGTGCTGAAGCTGAGGATTTTATAGAACATTTGAAGAACATCCATGAGGAGGTGAGGAAGCATATTACCAAGATGAATGTGCAGTATAAGGCTAAGGTAGATGAGAAATGGAGGTATAAGGAATTTTAGGTTGGTGATGAAGTCATGGTTCATTTGCGGAAGGAGCGATTTCCGGTTGGTACATATAACAAGCTAAAAATGAAGAAGTTTGGACCATGTAAGATATTGAAGAAGCATGATTCAGGAAATGCATATGAGGTAGAATTGTCTACTGAGCTAAATATTTCACCAGTGTTTAACATTTCAGATCTGACAGAGTATCATGAAGGAGGTGTTGAAGATGAGATCACAACAACACAGTGGAGTATTCCAGCAACTAGTTCAGACACTAAGGAGATCGAAGATATACTAGACAGTCGTGTTGGCAGAAGCACAAGGAACAGGACATATGAAGAATATCTAGTAAAGTGGAAAGGATGACCTGTTGAAGATTCATCATGGCTGACAAAGGAGGAGGTTAGCCGTCTTGGTTTTCCTCTGCACACCTGAGTCATGACAGGGTCACTTCTCAAATTACCCTGGGTGTCTGATGCAGGAGCATCCTAGGTGTAAGAGCAATCTTGCATCACCCAAAAAAAAAATATTTATGTTTTTATATCCAATAAGGGCTATTTTATGCAGAGCTTCTATTTATGGAAAGTTACTATTTTTGGTAATTTTTGTATGTGCTCAGAATGGTCTGATTTCTTTCTTGGAGGTTCATTTTGGTCATATAAGTTTGCTAGTAAAGTTTCATTGCCAGATCAAGTGTATATTGGAAGATATTGAAGATTTTCGGTATTGGCAGCAGGGTACAGAAACTTTGAACTCAGTTTTGAAGGCTTTAGAGGCCCCAGATGAGGTCAAAAAATTAGGTGATGGGTGCTTGCATAGGTCAAGCCTGTAGAGCGCTTCGTGACATTTCTGAAATGGGGTTATAATAGCCGATCGGGTCAACTGGTGATGACTTATGGTCTTCAGAAGTTGGGCCACCTGAAATGGCAGAAAATAATTTTCTTCAAAATTTTTGTTCGGGTTTCAAAGGTTATCTTGAGCCAAATATGATGTAATAGAATGTAAAATAAAATAATTCTAAGTTTGGTCAGCCTTATTGGTTAAAATTCTGGAACCTTCCCAGGCGGTGGAAAATTGCCTATATAAAGAAGGCTGTATTATTGTCTTAGGCAGTTCGGAATAGTTCTGGGTAGTAGATCTGGGTAATAGTTTGAGGCTTTGTCCTACAAAATATTGTAAGGGAATGCCCATGTGGCTTTGCATATTGTAATTTTTAAAGTTTGTAATTCCACATTTGTGGAGATAATAAGAAGCCAATTTTCTATTCTGCATATTGTTGTTGTTTCTCTATATCTGTTGTGTTTGTGGTATTAAGGGGAGCACCCTTCATTAGAAAAGGATAATGTAAATGAATCCTAAACCTAAACAAGGTGATACACCAATAATTGATATGCAACTTTAATTAATTTAGCAAGAATCATTGAAGATACTGATGGCTCTTAATACCCAGATAAACATGCAATTACAAAAAATGCAAGGACCTAGAATCTTTTGCTTTGAAAGGGAAACAAGGCTTCACCAATTTTATGCAAAAGGGTTAGGTCACAAACAAAGACTTGTAATGACAAGTATCAAGATTTGAATATGCAACAGGGAATATAGCTTAGATAAAGGATAACACATCATGAAAGCAAGAAAATTCACAATATTGCACTCAAACTAATGAGAAGGAACCAATGTATCACTATAATCAATGCTAGAAAAATCTCTACTATAAAATGCCTTACAATTGTCTCCCAAGTATGCAATGTGAAAAACATGTGAACCAAAAATAAGGTCCTCAATAATGAGGTGAAAATACAATAAATAAGCCACAAAACCCCCAGGGTCAGATGCATGAGAAAAACCCATAAAATAAGAAGCTAAACAACTAGAAACTAAAGTCTAAGTGCTCCTCTAACTCCACCAAGGCATGTCCAACTGAAAAAGCACTCAAAAGTGCTCCAAAACAACTCTAAATCTCCAAAAACCTTGTAGAAACTATGGGGGTCAGATATGAGAACAAATTCTACCAAAATAGGGATGTAACTACATGAAACCATGAGTAAACTGATGGCTATCTCCAAAACCACTCCAAAGAGCTGCAAATAGGCCTAAATTGACCATGAACAAAAACATCTCTCCCTTGAGTCATGAGGCAAGCAGTCAACTGAAAAGGCAATTCCTAGATAAGCATGCCACACCTAAGGTCAACTCCTAGAAAGACTTCCTAGCTGCACCCAAAAAATTAATAATAATTTCCTTATAATAATGACAAAATATTATTATTAATCACAATAATTGTGCAATGAAAATCTTCACTAAGACTAACTTTTATTTATTTACCTAACTATTACTTGAACATATTTTAATATATTTAATCCTTTAGAACAAATAATTAAATCATTTGTTTGAAAGATTAAGTACATTGAAGTATGTTCCAATAATACTTAACAAATAAATAAAAGGCCTCAAATTATTTACCTAATATTTATATACAAATCATGATATGCTTTAATTAAAACATATAGCTTACACTATTTATTTTAAATTACGTACAGTAAGATTCTGTTAGTCCCAGTTTGAGTCTGGTCTTTTTATTGTTTGATTATGGCTTCATATTAAAACCTTGTCTTTATATCAGAGTTTCCTCCCCTAAATGCACATCATATACATTCATCATTTCTTTGAGTTCCTGTTGGTGTCTTTGATTTCTCAGAATTTTGTGAGCTTTGTTTTTCTTGAACACCCTTGAACACATTTGAACAACCTTGAACAGTGTTCATACCCGTTCAAGGATGTACACACAATTTGCATCTTTCGTGAGGTCATGATAGGTTAATAAAGGAATAAATTCTCTCACCACTGGCACTGAAGAAGATCGAATCAAAATGGTCCTTTAATCATGAATGTTCCCAGGCATGTGAATTATCAATGGAGTTAACTCTAAAGTTGGAAAAGGATGAATAGTCTTGAACAGGTTTGAATAGTGATGAACTCCTTTGAACTATGTTCTTTCTTGTTCAGAAGAATCTGAGGAAGTTAGGAAAGGAGAGAGAATTTAATGATAGCTAAGCAGTGGGGCCTGCTAGGGAGTGGCATTAAATGCTAATTATGGTCCAAATTTGTTAAGTACGCCCTTGAGGTGTGGAATGATCATTATCTTTAAATGCCCTTAGGATTTGTTTAATGGTAATTATGGATCACTTGTACAAAATGTCAAATCAAATCCCCACAGTATTTATTGTGAAGGATTTGCAATTAATTCAGGTGCTCTCATGGTTCTATTTAAGTTATATCCTTTCATCTTTCTTTTCAAATGCCTAAGTATTTTAAGAAGATGGTGCACGGAGGTAGGATTTGGGAGCTCTTGTAATCAAAATCTTCTGTAGAAATGAGGTGAGTTTGGTTGTTACTCCTATGATATTTTCAAAATTCAATAGTCTGCAGTGTGAATAGAAGATTAATTTCTATAGTATGAGGTTAGTTTTTCATATGTTTGGGAATACTATGAGTTTAGTGTGTGATGGACTTGTAGTATCAGACACTGACCTAGAAGACTATGATATTGAGGATTTTCCATCTCATCTTTTGAATTCCTTAGATGGTATCCTAGCCTTGGAAATCCTGCATAGTGGGTTGTGTTCTGCGGTGACTTTTCCTCCCACTGTTGTGTGCGCAGAGCTAATTCTTGAATGCATAAAAAGTTATGATGCATGAACTGAGTCAATAAAAAAGAAAGACATTAGTGTCCTCATGCCAGTTAATAGGGAAATCATGACACAAGCTCTGCAAATTCTAGAAAAGACATTCTCTACTTTTTCTCCTGTGGAGTCCATTGTAAAATTCAATGAAAATAGAGATGCAAACTGTACCTCAATAGCTAAGAGCTGGTTGCTAAACCCACAAAGAGGGGGTTCACGTTTGCCTAAGAAATTCAATAGAACCCATTTCCACCCTTACATTAGCAACCTGATGGTGATGCTGCATAGAGTAAGAGGGTCTCAAGTTGCTTATCTTTTTTCTGACTGGATGTACTTTTATGTTCAGATCATTCTAAAAGGAATACAACTCCTAGATTGGGCCAAGTTAATTGCTAGCTCCTTGAGAGAACAAATCAATACCTCTAAATTGATTGGTAGTGATTTCTTCACATCTTCCTATCTCATGTATTGTTTAGCCTATAGTAGACAATGGTTCAGAATGCCACATGAACCCTGGGTTGCAGATATGTGTGTATGAATATTATCCAATTGTACAGAAGGATAAGGTTATTGAGAATTATAGGAGAGTGCACAACACATTCATGGGAAAATTGTGTTTTGAATTGATTGGTGTCATTGATAAAAGGATTATTTTGGAAGCCCAAGGATTGGTAATTAAGTATGGGAGCTATTATATTCAGTTTCCTAGGTTTACATATATCAGGGTTGGGGGTTTTGAAGACCAATTGTTGAGGTTACCTAGGTATACATTTGATTATTTTATCTTAGCTAAGATTTGTCGACAACTTGCTACAATTTTAAAAAGGTTTCTTCCTGAAGAAGAGTGGGACAAAGCTTTCCCTATAACACTGGGTAAATTTTCCTATAAAGCCATGGCTGACACCATCAGTATTGGGAGTGACATTTGTCATTTTGATTTCAAATACTATACTGAAAGGGTAGGATTTGATAACAAGAACTATGCTAGTGGCAGCCTAGGGCTTAGATCACACATGTTTCCTATACCTCACCTGGAAGATTTTTGGGAAGACTTCTATGATGAATCACAAGTAGAAGAAAGAGCACACAATAGGCTGTGTGTATCTCAAATCCAATCCATGAGATTGTAGATTAATGTAGATGGGGTAACTGATGATTGATCCAATTTGATTGAACCTAGTTACAAGAAACTAGTTGAGAAAATTGAACTTGTTATAGACTGGTCCAAAGAGGAAGAAGATGATATTGAAAAAAGAACTTTATGTGTTATCCAATTGACTAATGAGTGGCTGCAAAGAAGAAGAAAGTAGAAGGAACCTAGAGTAGAAAAAGAAGTTGCATGTACTTCTTTAAATTCTCCTGTTTCTAATTTATATACACAAATTGAAAATACAAGATCTTCTAAGAAACCATAGGTCAGAAAAGAGAGAATGAAAACTGTAGCTGAACCTCACCTAGCTGCTCCTTCACAAAGGAGTACAAGATCCAAGACCAGGTTAAAAACTAAGAAGAGCATGGCTCAGGAGGACATTCTAACGATTAATCTGGACAAGGACAAGATAGAGGATATTGTAGATCTCTATCATTTTTGTTGACCATTAGTGTTTCACACTTAGTCATTTATCTAGGCAATGATGGTTCGTCATCACTGTGACTGAGTCATTTTGTAAAGATCAAGTTTTGTATTGTATACTTACCGAGCAGTAGTACTGCCAAGTAAAGTCATGGTCACTATATGTTTGTAATATGTTGAGAGTATAGTTATTGCTGAGTTACATATATCAATGGTTACCGAGTGATAGAGAAGTTCAACTAATGCCAAGTACAGTTAATGCCAAGTGCTAGGAATAACTTTTGCTGAGTTAGCCAGAGTTGACATACAAGTTTGGAATGGCACAATGATCGAGGTAAACCATTTTTTATGATAATAAAGTTTTGTATTTTGTCTATTGAGGTAATTACAGAGGTAATTACACATCCATATTGTCATCATTGATCCCTATGTAAAACCTAAAGCCAATCAAAAAATTGTATAGTTTAGGCGGCAATAGAAGTAAATCTGAACCGTAGATCTTGAAACGGTAAAACATTTTTGTTGTTATATAAGGGCAAGATCTAGATCAGAAAGGAGTGTGTGAATTAGAGAAATAAGATTGAATTAGTATGAGAAAATGATTAGAGATGTATATTCAGAATAGTGAAGTATTCAAATAGAGTTTAGTGGCCAAGCTAAGCAGTGAATGGATAGAATTAAGAAAGATCAGATAGAAGAGATCAAAATATAAAGAAAAGAGGAGATCTGTAATCTGCATATTAGTGCAAACCAAAAGATCAGGTACTGAGACATTTTGACCAGTGTATCAGGGTAAATCTCTTAATCGAGTAGTCTTAGCAGACTTTTGTAAATCTCTTTACCGAGTGCTTACTTTATTGTAAGTTTATAAATCCTTTAACAAGGTAGACTATACAAGTTTTTTAGCTTTTAACCAAGAAGACCTTTCACAGGGTAGATCATGATTTGATCACATTTTGTAAGCCTTAACAGGAAAAACTTATTACTGCAGTAGTGAAGATTTGTGGGTGTCATCACCACCCTAGTTTTACCTTTCAAGGGTTTTTGGGTTACCAAAATCATGGTGTTATGAGTAATTTCATGTATGATGCATTATATGTTTTGTTGCTTACTATGATCAAGTTTTTTTTATGTTATGCATAAAAGTTTTATCAGATCAAAAGGAAAAAGTAGGTAATATTTGATTCACCCCCCCCTCTCAGTATTACTTTCCCACTTATATTTCCAACAATTGGTATCAGAGCAACAAGGTTTCTCTTAAGGAAGTCTAACCACTTGAGGAAAAACATCTTAAAATGGAAGCTTATAAGCTGGGGAAGATCATAGAGAATCAAAAGATTGAAGTACAACTAGCATTGTAGCAACTGGAAGCAACCAGAGGAGAATTGAAGAAATATTTGAGCAAGAGAAGAGAGATTGCAATCCAACAAAATGAGCCACAGTACAAAGAGGAAGACATCTCTGGACTATTTGACAATGGTAACTCTATCGAGAGTGATAAAGCTATAAAAGAACTACTAGAGAAAAATACCATACTAAATGATGACATCAGAACTCTAAGGAGAGAACAAGAAATTTAATTTGTCAGACTTTGTGAATTAGTGGAAAAGAAAAATAAAGCTGAAGATGATAAGACAATGCTTGAGGAAGACAAAAGACAAATTGCAATCAGACTAGATGAAAGAACAAGTGACATGCAAAGATTGACTAATAATCAACTAGACATGGTAAATCAGCTACTGATGGTTAATTAGGAATTGGGCAGAAAAGATATGAAAATCAATCAACTAAGATTTGAGAGTGATCAGTTGAAACATGATTTGAGAACTAAAAAAGAGATCAACAAAAGGATGAACAAACCCAATGAAGCTGCAAAATATTTTGAAGAGCTATTAAGATCACCTAGAAGATCTAGCGATAGATCAGGACTTGGACTGAATGAACATTCATCTACTAAAGAAGGAGAATCATCAATGAATGGAGAATAGAAGATGGCTAAACCAAAGAACACCAAGCCCACATGTCATCACCGTGGTAAGACAAGACATACAATCAACATATGTAGAAGCAAACATGGTAAGTCTGATTCTAAGCCTAAGTTTAATTGACATTGTTTTAACTGCAAGAAGCATGGACATCAAGCACATGAATGTAGATTCAAAGCTAGTAATTCATCCACCTCACCCAAGTTTCATGGAAGTTGTTTCAATTGTCAAAAATATGGGCATAAAGCATTTGAAAGTAGATCAAGACCAAGGTGGTCATCAAATGAGAAAACAAAGCCAATCACAAAGCATAACTATTACAATTGGGATTACAACACTTGGTATAATTGCCATTATTGTGGCAAGTATGGACACATCAGAGCAAATTGCATGAAGACTCACTTTAGAGGTAAATCTAAAAGCTGTATGAATGGAAGCATGGTTTGTTACAAATGTAACAAGGTCAGTCATTTAAAGAAAGATTGCAGATCACCTATGCTGAGCAATGAAAATTAGAATGGAGGTATTCATGAGAAACTGAAGAGTCAGATGGAAAAGACATGGAGGAAGAAAGAACAAGAAAACTCAAGCAAAGCTAGCACATCATCGATCACCCTGTTAGAAAGTAAAGATCCCCAAGATAACTAAGAGGGGGGGGGGGGGGGTGAATCAGTTATCTGATAATTTATCCATTCAACAGCTTTAAAAAATATAATCAATGTACTGATCAACCATAGAAAGATAATCATACACAATTGCACAATAACACAAGATATGTTAACTAGGGAACCTCTTGAAAAGAGTAAACCCCAGTGGGAATGATGCCCACAAAATGATGCACTAATATGAAAGTTCCTTGTTAGAGGATGGACCCTATTAGGAGTCTTATGAAATACATTCAGTACATATAAATCCCTGTTAGGAGATTTTGAATCCCTGATAAAAGATTCTAACCTGGTTAAGAGTTTATGGAAGACAAAAGGACCCATTGCCCAAACAGCTTCAAGGCAAGATCTCTGAACCCACTATCCAAAAGATCTTAGAATTATTCAATAGAATAATATGAAATATATTACCTCCTTCACACTGTGCCAAAACTGCACTCTCTACTACACAAGATCACAATTCCAGATCTCTGTACTCACAAGTCTTCCTTCATCACTGAATTAGCTCTTTTCTTCACTTCATGCATATATTCGCATCACAATCTTCATAGTACACATTAAAATAAGGAAAAAATTCCTTCTTATATACCAAACTCAAATAATTACAAATGAGTCGGTCCTCAATTACAAAATAATAAATTCTACACGCTACACACAGAATTCACATAAAACTGTCGGCTTCCAGTTACTGTAACTTTCACCAAACATGTCCTCAAAGTTTGTGCTATGAACCACATCATCATTAATGAGTCTCCAACATCTTTTTAACTACACAAAATTAGAGTCCATCCCAGCTAAGAGATATCCTCCGATTTCTGAACATCGCTACACAGAAACATTGTCTAAACATGACTTTAACCAAAATGCTCATAACTCTTACAAATTAATGAATTTATTTTTGTGCTATTAACCATAGGTTAATAACACACCAAAGAAAATACCATCAATTGCACAAAATCCAATCTACAATATAACATGTGCGCAAAACAAAATTGTACCTACTTTCCTGCTAATATCCAGAATATCATTGTGTTGACATCAATGACAATCCAAGTCATGAATGCAACAACAACTGCTACAGAATGACTGCCAAAACACTTTTCATTCATTCCTAACAATCTCCCCCATTGGCATTGATGGAAACATAGATGAAAAACATCTAATGTTCCAAAAATCCAACACTGCAACATCACTGCAAAATATCAAATCAAATCTTGCTTCATTTTCCTATTCAGCTCTCTCATACAATCTACAATGTTTTTCATGTATATCTCTCCCCCATTGACATCAATGAGAGAAATTATATAACTAAGTCAAAAACTTAATGTCAAAAGACACTTTTCAGAAAAATACAATAATAAGAGTCCTCATGACTCAGCTCATAAACTCCCCCATAGAGGAAGTTCCAACATCCAATCCAGAAGAAAGATAGCGCTCATATACCACTGGATGGATGCAATCATCTGCATCAATTCTCAAAAATAGGTTGGGGAATAACCCCAAGCATACCTCTCAGATACTCAAATGTATCCTTAGGTAAAGGCTTTGTAAATATATCTGCTATCTGCTCCTTTGTACTTATGTACTCCAATCTTCTTTTTCTGCAACTTTCTCTCTTACAACATGATACTTGATCTCAATATGTTTAGCCTTAGAATGTAAAATAGGATTTTTTGACATACTCACTGTACTGGTGTTATCAAAATGTATAACAACAGGATCATCAAACTTTATTCCAATATCTTTCAACATCTGCTTCATCCAAATAATCTGATTACAATTATTTGCTGCTGCAACATATTCTGCTTCTGCTGTGCTTTGTGAAGTACAATTTTGCTTCTTACTTAGCCAAGAGACCAATTTACCTCCAAGAAAAAAGGCTCCACCACTGGTGCTTTTCTTGTCATCAACGCTGCCTCCCCAATCTACATCAGTATAGGCACATAAAGTAAAATCATCAAAATTCTCATACCATAATCCATAATCCATTGTTCCTTTCAGATATCTCAGTATCCTCTTTACTGCTACATAATTTGATTCTCTAGGTTCTGCTTGAAATCTTGCTACAATCCCCACTGAATGTGCTATATCAGGTCTTGTATGTGTCAAGTACTGCAATCCTCTAATCATAGATCTGTACTTTTTCTGCTCAACTGCTGGTGTCTCATCTTTGCTAGATAACTTATGTCCTGTTACCGTAGGTGCTCCAATAGGTTTAGAATCTTCTATTCCAAATATTTTCAATAATTCATTCAAATACTTAGTCTGACTTACAAATATACCTTTCTTGCTTTGTGTTATCTGTAATCCCAAAAAGTATTTCATTTGTCCAATCATGCTCATCTCAAATTTAGTCTTCATTTCATTTGCAAATTTGTCACTAGCTTCAACTTCTCCTCCAAAGATAATATCATCAACAAATATAACTATAACCAACAAACCATTCTCAATTTCTTTTGTGTATAAGTTACTATCTGCTATTTTTTTTATAAATCCCAATTTCAATAAATACTTATCCAAGCTTGCATACCAGGTTCTAGGTACTTGTTTTAATCCATATAAAACTTTCTTTAACTTACATACCATATCTCCTTCTTGTGTCAAAGGAAAACCTTCAGGCTACTCAATGTAGACTTCTTCTTCCAATTCACCATTCAAAAATGCTGACTTCACATCTATTTGATATACTCTGAATTTCTTGTAAGTTGCATAGGCTAGAAACATTCTCACTGCTTCAAGTCTGGCCACAGGTGAAAAAGTCTCTTCATAGTCAATTCCTTCTTGTTGTGAATATCCTTTACATACCAATCTTTCTTTGTTTCTTATCACTTTTCCTTGTTCATTCATCTTGTTTCTGAATACCCACTTTGTTCCAATCACATTCTTGTCTTCAAGTGTAGGGACCAATTTCCATGTCTTGTTTTTTCAATCTGCTCTAGTTCTTCTTTCATAGCATTGATCCAATGTTCATCTTCACAAGCTTCATTAGTAGTCTTAGGTTCAATTTGAGAAATCAAACATAAATGTACGTTATTCTGAGTCAAAACTCCTCTATCTAAACTTCCAATAACTTGCTCAACAGGGTGATGTCTTGAAGTATACCTATTAAGTGTCATAGTTACTGATCTTGTTCCGACTATAGATTCTTCTCTTCTTTCTTCTCTATTTTCTTCTCTATTTTCTTCTCCGTCTTCTTCAGTATGACTTTCATTCAGTAAATCATTGTTAGTTTCAAAAAATAATTCTACATTTTCAATGTTAGGCTGAGGTTGTGCTTCTCCATCAGATTCATAATCAAGCATTCTTTCCTAAATTTTAAACTTCTCATCAACTTTTACATTTGCACTTTCAACAATAGTCTTAGTTCTTTTGTTATAACATCTATATGCTTTGCTTTTTAAAGAATATCCAAGAAATATTCTTTCATCACTTCTAGGATCAAACTTTCCTATATCATCATCTCTCTTTATATAACATTTACTTCCAAAAATTCTAAAATACTTAACTGAGGGTGTATGTCCAAACCATAATTCATAAGGTGTCTTGTTTGTATTTGCTCTGATTTGTACTCTGTTCATAGTGTATACTGCTGTGTTCACTACTTCTCTCCAAAAAGTTTTAGCCAAATCATTTTCAAACAACATAGCTCTTGCTGCTTCAGTTATTGACCTGTTCCTTCTTTCTGCAATACCATTTTGTTCTGGTGTTCTAGGGGCTGAAAGTTGTCTCTTAATTCCATTCATTTCACTAAAAGTGTTAAACTCTCTAGATGTAAATTCACCACCTCTATCAGATCTTAGACACTTAATCTTCATTCCAGATTCATTCTCAATTTTACTTTTCATGATCTTAAACTTATCAAATGCTTCAGATTTTTCTTTCAAAAATGCAATCCACATCATTCTTGTAAAATCATCAACAAGAATCATAAAATATGCTTCACCATAGAATCCTCTAGTCCTAGTAGGACCACTCAAGTCTATATGAATATTCTCCAACTTCTCTGCTGATGTGAACTTCTTATTGGGAAAGGAACTCCTTTTCTACTTTGCCATCATACATTTGTTGCAAATCATGTTAGTAGGTTTCATAATTCTAGGTAAATCTCTTACCGAGAGTGTAGTGCTCACCTTGACAATATTATCAAAGTTTATATGACAAAACCTTTTATGCCATAACCAACTGTCATCAATCCTAGTTATCAAACATGTCATCTCAGTAGGATTCAACTGAAATACATTACCTCTAGTTCTGGATCCTTTTCCAATCAGATTTCCATCTTTATCTTTTATCACACAAGATTTCTCAAAAAACCAAACTTGATAACCCTTATCAGCCAATTGTCCAACACTTTGTAGATTATGTCTCAATCCATCAACAAAGTTAACATCATCAGTGTTAGTCTTTCCATCAAGAGTAATAGATCCTACACCCTTAATCAAACAAGGTGCATTGTTACCAACCCTAACAATTCCTCCATCATAATTATCTAACTTAACAAACTTTCTTTTATCTCCAGTCATATGATATGAACAACCACTATCTATAATCCAATCAGATTTCTTTTCAACTTGTGAAACTAATGCTTTTTCTTCCCTTTTATTAGATTTAGAACTTTCTTCTTTAATTGCTACAAATCCTATTTCCTAATAGTTATCATTATCACTGTCACTTAAATGTTTTTCAATTCCTGCTTCAAAATCTTCATCATTTGCATAATAACATTCTTTAGATCTCCTAGGTTTAAAGTTGCTTCTATACTTCTTAACTCTTTTAGGACATTTAGATGCAAAATAACTATATTCTTGACAAGTCCAACATTTAAATATTTTCTTACCATCTGGTTCTCTTTTTACAAGTAATGCAATACCTTCTTCAATCTTTTTATCTTCCTCAGATCTGCTACTACTGGCATAATCTCCATTCAAACTAGTACTTCTTGTAGGTCTAATGCTAAGAGCACTGAATGCTATTTCCATTCTAGGTAGCTCTCCTGATAATCTCAATTTCATCTCTGCTATTTCTAATCTTCCAAGAAGAGTCTCTCTTGAAAAGTTCGATGTACAAGGTATCACTTGTTCAATCTGTGTGTGCTTGAATGTGACCTCTAAATCAACCACATACGCAACATAGTCATTACTCCTATGGTCAAATTACGAAGAGAATATGAATTATTCAATCCGAAATTCGTGAGGAAGCGACCTGTTGCCTCCTATGCAGGTGGGGGTGTATAATTGCTCTCAGATTGGAGAACCAACAACCATCAGACCGCTACTACAACGGAGGATTTTCCAAGAAAGCTATAAAGATGATATGCAAAGCTAGAATCAAACTAAGATGAATGCAATTAATCTAAGAATACTTGAAAGAAGATATGAAATGCAAGTTTTTTTAGTTGATTTTGGAATAAAAATGATCTTAATCTAAGAACAATTAAGCAAATTTAATTTAAATGAGAAATGCAATTACACTAGAATGAGAAATTAAACTAGTTGCAAATGAAAGCTTGGATTTCAATCAAAAATTCACTATAGTGCCTTTACTCTCAAAAAATTGTCCTCTCGAATGAGAAAAAGAGGTCAAATAAAAAGAAGAGCCAAGAGGAGGAGGAAGAGTTTCTTGATTCGAAACTCCTGACCCTTCGTATCCCTTTTTGGACAAATAAGCATGAATTGCTTTATTAAAAGAATGGAAAATGCCACATGAGGACCTTTCGAATATCTCAAATTATTAATTCAAGAAAAAGGTGTCCATTCAAATAACAAGCAATTATTAATTCCTTTTTATGGGTAATTAGCTAAAGAGGGTGGTTTGATTTAATTTAATTTAAAGCGCATAGGACTTTACAATTAAATTAATGTATCATAGGGGTAATTTAGCCAATTAAGTCAAAGACTTTAGGAATTAATTTAGCATTTGATTATTGCAATTTATGGTCTTTGCAATTGACATCAAGTCAAATTAAGTCAGATATGAGAGAGGAAATTCCCTAGGGAACTAGGACTTTGGTGATGAAAAATTGAGATAATGCACCAAAATTGATGAAATTAAATAGGTGCCAATTTTGGGGTATTACACAATCATCTGCGTTGTCTGCTTGAATACTAGTGTCAAAGTTCTTAGAATTTTCCATATCACTTCATTCTCTGTCTTATCACCTCCACAAGACTTTATTACTATCAAAATCTGAGACATCCTACCAATATAACTTCTAATAGATTCATCTTCCATCATTTTGATATCTTCAAATGCACAAATCCAATTATGTAATCTAGCCTTCTTTGCATGTTCATCACCTTCAAAAGTAGAATGTAAAGCTTTCCAAATTAGATGAGATGCTTTCAAACATCTTACCTAACTATATTCATTCTCCGGTAGTGCTGATAAAAGTGGTTCTCTTGCAAGTATGTTACACATGAATAGATCTTGTTCATCTTTAGTTCCTGCCTCTAGATTGTCTTCCTCAATGATAGTCTTCTCATTCTTTGTAATCAACCAATAACTTGGTTCTTACACCATAGATGTGTCTTCATCTTTTCTTTCCTACTATCAAAATTCACTCCATCAAACTTAGGGCTTTCTTTTTTGAAATTCGCCATGGATCTCCTTAAGTTGTTAAACTTTTCTTTCAAGGACCTGCTGCTTTGATACCAATTGTTAGAAAGTAAAGATCCCCAAGATAAATGAGATGGGGGGGGGGGTGAATCAGTTATCTAATAATTTATCCATTCAATAACTTTAAATAATATAATTAATGTACTGATCAACCATAGAAAGATAATCATACACAATTGCACAATAACACAAGATATGTTAACTAGGGAACCTCTTGAAAAGAGTAAACCCTGGTGGGAATGATGCCCACAAAATGATGCACTAATATGAAAGCTCCTTGTTAGAGGATGGACCCTGTTAGGAGTCTTATGAAATACATTCAGTACATATAAATCCCTATTAGGAGATTTTGAATCCCTGTTAAAAGATTCTAACCCGGTTAAGAGTTTATGGAAGACAAAAGGACCCACTGCCCAAACAGCTTCAAGGCAAGATCTCTGAACCCACTGTCCAAAAGATCTTAGAATTATTCAATAGAATAATATGAAATATATTACCTCCTTCACACTATGCCAAAATGTCACTCTCTACTACACAAGATCACAATTCCAGATCTCTGTACTCACAAGTCTTCCTTCGTCACTGAATTAGCTCTTTTCTTCACTTCATGCATATATTCGCATCACAATCTTCATAGTACACATTAAAATAAGGAAAAAATTCCTTCTTATATACCAAACTTAAATAATTACAAATGAGTCAGTCCTCAATTACAAAATAATAAATTCTACATGCTACACACAGAATTCACATAAAACTGTCGGCTTCCAGTTACTGTAACTTTCTTCAAACATGTCCTCAAAGTTTGTGCTATGAACTACATCATCATTAATGAGTCTCCAACATCCCTTTTACTATGCAAAATTAGATTCCATCCTTGCTAAGAGATATCCTCCGATTTCTGAACATCGCTACACAGAAACACTGTCTAAACACTGCTTTCACAAAATGCTCATAACTCTTACAAATTAATGAATTTATTTTTGCGCTATTAACCATAGGTTAATAACACACCAAAGGACATACCATCAACTATGAAAAATCCAATCTACAATATAACATGTGTGCAAAACAAATCTATACCTACTTTCCTGCTAATATCTAGAATATCACTGTGTTGACATCAATGACAATCCAAGTCATGAATGCAACAAAAACTGCTATAGAATGACTACCAAAACACTTTGCATTCATTCCTAACACACCCAATCTAATGGATTAGGTGATCACACTTCTTCTAATTAAGCTTGAAAGGTATGTTCGGAACTAAATCTTGCAAAGCCTTATCTTTCATCAGTTCCTAACATAGAACCGAGCAAAAGTCCACATTAGCATAGATAAAGATGCACTAGGACATATGTGAGAAAAATAGAAAACTTCACTTTTGATGTCGAGCATTAGTGTTAATGACTGAGCTATCAATGCATGCCAAGCACTTGCTATGGCCAAAATTCTATGTACGTCGAGTTGTATCGCAACAGTTATATTTATTGAGCTTGTCAATTTTTTGGGACAACTGTAATCTACCTAAATTTGTACGGAGCATTTATGAGGCCCTAATCCTATTTTTTTGGATTCTATAAAGTGGAAAGTTGCTGTTAAGTTCATTTCACCAAGCTATTCAAGATTTTGAAGAGCGATTTAGAGTTTGAGCAACTAGATTAAGCAAAGCGATTTTGAATTCTCTCAGCATGCCATCGACAAAATTCATCTACAGGGTTATTGACAAAAAGGTACTTTACCGAAAAAAATATTTTCTTTTTGAAAATTATAGTTTAAAATGGCATCATCTTCATCCACACCAGTGAAGAAACAAGGGATGGAAGTTTTCAATGTGCAACTTGTAAGGAATGAAGTTTGCAAACCGAGGGTATTCAAGACAATGTCATAAAGTGCTATCAAAGGAGATTTGAATGGAGCCCTATCTTCTATTCTGGAGAATGTGTTATTGATGAATGACATTAGGTCTTGCTTTATGTGCAAAATTAGAGAAATTGGTGATTATGAGATCAGGGAAGCATATGACAAACTATGTGTCAATGGAGTGCTGAAGCTGGAACATAAGGTTGTTGCCGATCAAGGGTTAGTGCATGCCCTAAATTTCCCACAAAATTCCAAAGTGGAGTGGATCAAGATCATTTTGGGTTGAGTACACAACATGTAGTTATGGTTGGAAGATGGACCGGTGAAGATCACAAAGGAAATGATACACAAGGTCACTGGTTACCCTTCAATTGACGGGAAGAGAATGATGAAATTTACAGGAAAAGAGGATATTCAAGCAAACACCCAAGAAGTTTGGAACAAACGTGGTATGACAATTTCCACCATTACTGATCCGAAAATTATCTTCGTTGTTAGAGTCATCTCACACAAGTTTTATCAATCTAGTCAGTTGGACAACGTCCCCTATATGGAAATGGACTAGGCATGGAAGATTATTAAGAAAGGGCACACATATGACCTTGTCGAGCTCTAGCTGACTCAACTTGCCAAGAATTTGAGCTCCATCTAGATGGTGAAGAACTCTATGTGTAAGTTCGGTTCCCTACTGATCTGTATATTCTTTTATATTAAGAAGTGTTTTCCTACACATGGTGATGTAACATGGGATAAGAAGAAGCCCATCATAGTTCAAATAAATGATTTTATAAACCAGATTGGTGATGATTTTGAAGGGATTATGGATAATTAGTTCATTGATTTTGAGAAGAAGATGAGGAATAGAACTAGAATCCCTGTGTCTTTGATTGAGAAATACAACAAAGATATATGTTTTCTGGTAGATAGACTTTACCTATGCATAGGCAGTCCTACCTAGGGTTTCATGGTTAATGCCATTACCCTATGAACTCAACATAGATGAAGCTACTATAACAATCACAACCATCTTAGCTGAGGAAATTGATACAAAGGCACCCTACTTTGGAACATTTGAAGAGGCCAAATCCAAGATTTCTTTGGGATTATTGGCTGCCACCACTGAAAGGAAAAGAAAGAAAATAGTGAGAAATCTAGAAGAATATGTTAAAGAATCTGAGAAGGATGCACCATTAGAGTTGACCCAAGGATTGGGAGAAGATGAACCAAGTGCAACTAGTAGTAGTGAGAAAGAAGAAGAAGAAGAGAAGAAACCAGTAATTGCTGAGTCCCCACCAAATAGAAGAGTGTTGAAATGAAAAGTGTCAGTGACACCATCACTAAGCCCTCAGACTAGAAGAGCTACTACTGAGACTCCAAAGAAGACTCCTCCATCTACAAAGTGAAAATTTGCTTAACCCAAGGCAGTGCCGACCAAGGTTATGAAGAAGCCAAGAAGGAAACTTGTTCTAATAGAGGATGATGAAGAAAAAAAAAGTGATGAAGCAATAAAGGGGAAGGCTACACAACAAGGTACACATCAACTCACTGTTGATGAGTTATGTCTTAAGCTTACTAAAATAGCAGCAGTAGATGAGGTAAAAAGATTAAGGTTTGGAAAAATGAGTATTGGAGATAAAGAAAAAGTTGAGGATGCTATTCTTGAAATGTTATGCATTTTCAAGATGTTACCAATTGAGATTGAAAATAGAATTCCAAAGGAATTATGCAACAGGGTCGCACAGAAATGGGAGTATGCTCTACAAATAGAGAAGGAAATCAGGGAGACTACACTAGCACAAGTTGAATCTACTCTCACCCCTACAGACATCAAACAGACAATTGAGCAATATAGAGGCAAGTTTGATCCTAAAATTAGAGCCTATCACATTCTTCAACACAAGGTTGAAGATGTTGTGCAAGAAAGTTTAATAATTTGGAAGGTATTGTATGGTTTGTTACCTGCTCCTAATGAAGAATAGGATGAAGAAAAGGATGAAGGAAAGAATGCAGGAAATGATGCTACCACTTTGACAGTTGTTGAACCTAACATCAAGAAAAATAAAATGGAGACTAACACTCCTAAGGAAGTGAAATCACATGATACATTTGACGTTCACATTGTTGACATACCAGAGGAGAGTCCTATGAAGAATTCATTCTTAATTGAGAATGATTTAAAGAACATGAAAGCAACTGACACACCCCTGCCCGGTAGCAACACTGTACTGTTGCAAGTCATGGATTATCCCATCATTATGAGCACACAATCTATTGGTGATAATATTACTCTACCTAGAGTTGCTACTGTTGATCAGTTAGTCGGTACCAGTCTTACCGAGGAACTCATCAAGTTGGTACCACTCACTCAATCTATTGAGGAAGAAGTTAAAAAAATAGACAACACTCAAAGTCCTCCTAAGGAAGAACACAACACAAAAGAACAAGGAAGAAAAATAGATAAACAAGCTATTAGCCCTCATGCCAAGGAGAAGGAGAAAGGAGAAGAAAACATAAAAGGAAAATTCATTGAAGAACAAGAACCAAAGGAACAAGAGGCAATAAAAGATCTTGTACAGATGTTGAGTGGAAGCACTCCACCGAGAGGACAAAAGGAGAAAGATGAAGTAACAATTGATGAAGTAATTATTATTCCTAAATGGGATACAGATAACCTTTCTTATGAGCAACTGTAGATAATGAAAGATTTGTTGACAAGAAAGAGCAGGAAAGCAGAACTTCAAAGAGAGCATTAACAAAAATAGGTTCTTCATGAAATTAAAGATATATTTAATGAAGTATATGACTTATCAAATGTAAATAGTTCCATTCCCATATTGGAACAACTTGTACACATTGTTTAGAAAGTAAATAATGAAGTTAGCTATGCAAGTGATAAGTTATTTGAATGGTCAGAAAGGAGGTTTGAGACCAAAATGCTAAACAAGATATCTACCAAGATAGCAGTAAAACAGGTTGAGCTGTCCAAATTGGTAAAGGAGACCGAGGGATTAGTTGTGAGTAGACAGTCTCTATTGGCCAAGATATGTAATGTTGAACTATTCACAGAAGAAAATCAATAATTGCTTGAGACTCTCAAGCAAGAGATCAAAGCTACAAGTCAGTCCCCAACCTTGGATGTAGACACTAGTGCTAGACATTATATAAAAATCATGCAGACACAAGGTAAGTTAGCCGAGCTGATGGCTAATGATGGTAAGATTCATTCTCACCTACTCTCTATTCAAACTGTGTTAACACCGCATCTGGAGGCTATACAGAGAAAATTAGCCAAGGCTAAAACATTTATCCAGAGTGATCCACATCTGTCCATAGCTGAGAGCCTTATCAGTTTAGTTTCTGATTTAGAAGTGCAGATAGAAGTTTTGAACCTTGCTTCAACTGCTTGGACCGATGCACTCTACATGATCATTGTGCTACACAAACCTTTTCTAGAGAAAATTCGAGAGCTACCTACTGATGAAGAGATTATTGATGTAAAAAACAAGGGGGAATCATCATGACACAAGTTCAAACAAGGGTAGAATAGGGATAGGTAATAAAATTTTGAATATGTATATATATCTCAGGGGGGAGTATTAGGCTAGTACAAACATATTTTTGTAAATTGTGTATACCAATGCCATGACAAAGTGTTCTTTCCACTAATGTCAAAGGGGGAGATTGTAGATCTCTATAGTTTTTGTTAACCATTAGTGTTTCACACTTAGTCATTTATCTAGGCAATGATGGTCAGTCATCACTGCGACTGAGTCATTTTGTAAAGACTGAGTTTTGTATTATATACTTACCGAGTAGTAGTACTACTGAGTAAATTCATGGTCACTATATGTTTGTAATATACTGAGAGTATAGTTATTGCCAAGTTACATGTATCAATGGTTACCGAGTGATAGAGAAGTTCAACCAATGCCGAGTACTGTTAATGCCGAGTGCCAGGAATAACTTTTTCCAAGTTAGCCAGAGTTGACATACAAGTTTGGAATGACACAATGATTGAGGTAAACCACTTTTGATGATAATAATGTTTTGTATTTTGTCTATTGAGGTAATTACAAAGGTAATTACACATCCATATTGTCATCATTGATCCCTATGTAAAACCTAAAGCCAATCAGAAAATTGTATAGTTTAGGCGGCAATAGAAGTAAATTTGAACCGTAGATCTTGAAATGGTAAAATATTTTTGTTGTTATATAAGGGCAAGATCTAGATCAAAAAGGAGTGTGTGAATTAGAGAAATAAGATTGAATTAGTATGAGAAAATGATCAGAGAAGTATATTTAGAATAGCAAAGTATTCAGATAGAGTTCAGTGGCTGAGCTAAGCAGTGAATGGATAGAATCAAGAAAGATAAAATAGAAGAGATCAAAATATAAAGAAAAGAGGAGATCTGTAATTTGCATATTAGTGTAAATCAAAAGATTAGGTACTAAGACATTTTGACCAGTGTAGCAGGGTAAATCTCTTAACCGAGTAGTCTTAGCAGACTTTTGTAAATATCTTTACTGAGTGCTTACTTTATTGTAAGTTTATAAATCCTTTAACAAGGTAGACTATACAAGTTTTTTAGCTTTTAATTGAGTAGACCTTTCATAGGGTAGATCATGATTTGATCACATTTTGTAAGCCTTAACAGGCAAAACTTATTATTGCAGTAGTGAAGATTTGTGGTATCATCCCCACCCCAGTTTTACCTTTCAAGGATTTCTGGGTTACCAAAATCATGGTGTTATGAGTAATTTCATGTATGCTGGATTATATGTTTTGTTGCTTACTATGATCAAGTTTTTTTTATGTTATGCATAAAAGTTTTATCAGATCAAAAGGAAAAAGTAGGTAATATCTGATTCACCCCCACCTCTCAGTATTACTTTCCCACTTATATTTTCAACAGATATGAGTTTTCACATATCTAAAAATGAACAAGTGGATAAGGATGTTAGGAATGAATGAAAAGTGTTTTGGCAGTCATTCTGTAGCAGTTGTTGTTGCATTCATGACTTGGATTGTCATTGATGTCAACACAGTGATATTCTGGATATTAGCAAGAAAGTAGGTACAGTTTTCTTTTGCGCACATGTTGTTTTGTAGATTGGATTTTGTGTAGTTGATGGTATGTTCTTTGGTGTGTTATTAACCTATGGTTAACAACACAAAAATAAATTCATTCATTTGTAAGAGTTATGACCATTTTGGTGAAAGTAGTGTTTAGACAGTGTTTCTGTGTAGCGATGTTCAAAAATCGGAGGATATCTCTTAGCTGGGATGGAATCTGATTTTGGGCAGTTAAAGAGATGTTGGAGACTCATTAATGATGATGTAGTTCATAGTACAAACTTCAAGGATATGTTTGGAGAAACTTACAGTAACTGGAAGCCGACAGTTTTATGTGAATTCTGTGTGTGGCATGTAAAATTTATTATTTTGTAATTGAGGACCGACTCATTTGTAATTATTTGAGTTTGGTATATAAGAAGGAATTTTTTCCTTATTGTAATGTGTACTATGAAGAGTGAGATGCGAATATATGCATGAAGTGAAGAAAAGAGCTAATTCAGTGATGAAGGAAGACTTGTGAGTACAAAGATCTGGAATTGTGATCTTGTGTAGTAGAGAGTGTAGTTTTGGCACAGTGTGAAGGAGGTAATATATTTCATATTATTCTATTGAATAATTCTAAGATCTTTTGGACAGTGGGTTCAAAGATCTTGCCTTGAAGCTATTTGGGCAGTGGGTCCTTCTGTCTTTCATAAACTCTTAACCGGGTTAGAATCTTTTAACAGGGATTCAAAATCTCCTAACAGGGATTTATATGTACTAAATATATTTCATAAGACTCCTAACAGGGCCCATCCTCTAACAAGGAACTTTCATATTAGTGCATCATTTTGTGGGCATCATTCCCATCGGGGTTTACTCTTTTCAAGAGGTTCCCTAGTTAACATATCTTGTGTTATTGTGCAATTGTGTATGATTATCTTTCTATGGTTGATCAGTACATTGATTATATTGTTTAAAGCTATTGAATGGATAAATTATCAGATAACTGATTCAGCCCCCCCCTCTTAGTTATCTTGGGGATCTTTACTTTCTAACAATTGGTATTAGAGTGGCAGGTCCTTGAAAGAAAAGTTTAACAACTTAAGGAGATCCATGGCAAATTTCAGAAAAGAAAGCCCTAAGTTTGATGTAGTAAATTTTGATAGCTGGAAAGAAAAGATGAAGACACATCTATTGTGTTTAGGACCAAGTTATTGGTTGATTATAAAGAATGATAAGACTATCATTGAGGAAGACAATCTAGAGGCAGGAACAAAAGATGAACTAGATCTATTCATGTGTAACATACTTGCAAGAGAAGCACTTTTATCAGCACTACCGGAGAATGAATATAGTCAGGTAAGATGTTTGAAAATATCTCATGCAATTTGGAAAGCTTTACATTCTACTTTTGAAGGTGATGAACATGCAAAGAAAGCTAGATTACATAATTGGATTTGTGCATTTGAAGATATTAGAATGATGGAAGATGAATCTATTAGAAGTTATATTGGTAGGATGTCTGAGATTGTGAGAGGAATAGAGTCTTATGGAGGTGATAAGATAGAGAATGAAGTGATATGGAAAATTCTGAGAACTTTGACACCAGTATTCAAGCAGACAACACAGATGATTGAACAAGTGATACCTTGTACATCAAACTTTTCAAGAGAGACTCTTCTTGGAAGATTAGAAACAACAGAGATGAACTTGAGATTATCAGGAGAGCTACCTAGAATGGAAACAACATTCAGTGCTCTTAGCATTAGACCTACAAGAAGTACTACTGTGAATGGAGATTATGCCAGTAGTAGTAGATCTGAGGAAGATAAGAAGATTGAAGAAGGTATTGCATTACTTGTAAAAAGAGAACTAGATGGTAAGAAAATCTTTAAATGTTGGACTTGTCAAGAATATGGTCATTTTGCATCTATATGTCCTAAAAGAGTTAAGAAGTATAGAAGCAACTTTAAACCTAGGAGATCTAAAGAATGTTATTATGCAAATGATGAAGATTTTGAAGCAGGAATTGAAAAACATTTAAGTGATAGTGATAATGATAACTTTGAGGAAATAGGATTTGTAGCAATTAAAGAAGAAAGTTCTGAATTTGATAAAAGGGAAGAAAAAGCATTAGTTTCACAAGTTGAAAAGAAATCTGATTGGATTATAGACAGTGGTTGTTCACATCATATGACTGGAGATAAAATAAAGTTTGTTAAGTTAGATAATTATGATGGAGGAATTGTTAGGGTTGGTAACAATGCACCTTGTTTGATTAAGGGTATAGGATCTATTACTCTTGATGGAAAGACTAACATTGATGATGTTTACTTTTTTGATGGACTAAGATATAATCTACTAAGTGTTGGACAATTGGCTGATAAGGGTTATCAAGTTTGGTTTTCTGAGAAAACTTGTGTGATAAAAGATAAAGATGGAAATCTGATTGGAAAAGGATCCAGAACTAGAGGTAATGTATTTCAGTTGAATCCTACTAAGATGACATGTTTGATAACTAGGATTGATGACAGTTGGTTATGGCATAAAAGGTTTTGTCATATAAACTTTGATAATATTGTCAAGGTGAGCACTGCACTTGTGGTAAGAGATTTACCTAGAATTATGAAACCTACTAACATGATTTGCAAAGAATGTATGATGGAAAAGCAGAAAAGGAGTTCATTTCCCAATAAGAAGTTCACATCAACAGAGAAGTTGGAGATTGTTCATATAGACTTGAGTGGTCCTACTAGGACTAGAGGATTCTATGGTGAAAGGTATTTTATGATTCTTGTTGATGATTTTACAAGAATGTGTGGATTGCATTTTTGAAAGAAAAATCTGAAGCATTTGATAAATTTAAGATCATGAAAAGAAAAATTGAGAATGAATCTGGAATGAAGATTAAGTGTCTAAGATCTGATAGAGGTGGTGAATTTACATGTAGAGAGTTTAACACTTTTTGTGAAATGAATGGTATTAAGAGACAACTTTTAGCCCCTAGAACACCAGAACAAAATTGTATTGCAGAAAGAAGGAACAAGTCAATAACTAAAGCAACAAGAGCTATGTTGTATGAAAATGACTTGGCTAAAACTTTTTGGAGAGAAGCAGTGAACACAATAGTATACATTATGAACAGAGTACAAATCAGAGCAGATACAAACAAGACACCTTATGAATTATGGTTTGGACATACACCCTCATTTAAGTATTTTAGAATTTTTGGAAGTAAATGTTATATAAAGAGAGATGATGATATAGGAAAGTTTGATCCTAGAAGTGATGAAGGAATATTTCTTGGATATTCTTTAAAAAGCAAAGCATATAGATGTTATAACAAAAGAACTAAGACTATTGTTGAATGTGAAAATGTAAAAGTTGATGAGAAGTTTAAAATTCAGGAAAGAATGCTTGATTATGAATCTGATGGACAAGCACAACCTCAGCCTAACATTGAAAATGCAGAATTATTTTTTGAAACTAACAGTGATTTGCTCAATGAAAGTCATACTGAAGAAGAGAGAGAAGAAAACAGAGAAGAAAACAGAGAGGAAAGAAGAGAAGAATCTACAGTCGGAACAAGATCAGTAACTATGACACCTAACAGGTATACTTCAAGACATCACCCTGCTGAGCAAGTTATTGGAAGTTTAGATAGAGGAGTTTTGAATTGAAATAAGGTACATTTATGTTTGACTTCTCAAATTGAACCTAAGAATACTAATGAAGCTTGTGAAGATGAACATTGGATCAATGCTATGAAAGAAGAACTAGAGCAGATTGAAAAAAACAAGACATGGGAATTGGTCCCTAGACCTGAAGACAAGAATGTGATTGGAACAAAGTGGGTATTTAGAAACAAGATGAATGAACAAGGAGAAGTGATAAGAAACAAAGCAAGATTGGTATGTAAAGGATATTCACAACAAGAAGGAATTGACTATGAAGAAACTTTTGCACCTGTGGCCAGACTTGAAGTAGCGAGAATGTTTCTAGCATATGCAACTTACAAGAAATTCAGAGTATATCAGATGGATGTGAAGTCAGCATTTTTGAATGGTGAATTAGAAGAAGAAGTCTACATTGAGTAGCCTGAAGGTTTTCCTTTGACACAAGAAGGAGATATGGTATGTAAGTTAAAGAAAGCTTTATATGGATTAAAACAAGCACCTAGAACCTGGTATGCAAGATTGGATAAGTATTTATTGAAATTGGGATTTATAAAAGGAACAATAGATAGTAACTTATACACAAAAGAAATTGAGAATGGTTTGTTGGTTATAGTTATATTTGTTTATGATATTATCGTTGGAGGAGAAAATGAAGCTAGTGACAAATTTGTAGATGAAATGAAGACTGAATTTGAGATGAGCATGATTGGAGAAATGAAATATATTTTGGGATTAAAGATAACACAAAGCAAGGAAGGTATATTTGTAAGTCAGACTAAGTATTTAAATAAATTATTGAAAAGATTTGAAATGGAAGATTCTAGACCTGTTGGAATACCTATGGTAACTAGACATAAGTTATCTAGCAAAGATGAGACACCAGCAGTTGAGTAGAAAAAGTACAGATCTATGATTGGAGGATTACAGTACTTAACACATACAAGACCTGATATAGCACATTCAGTGGGGATTGTAGCAAGATTTCAAGCAGAACCTAGAGAATCACACTATGCAGCAGTAAAGAGGATACTAAGATATCTGAAAGGAATAATGGATTATGGATTATGGTATGAGAATTCTGATGATTTTACTTTATGTGCCTATACTGATGCAGATTGGGGAGGCAACGTTGATGACAAGAAAAGCACCAGTGGTGGAGCCTTTTTTCTTGGAGGTAAATTGGTCTCTTGGCTAAGTAAGAAGTAGAATTGTACTTCACAAAGCACAGTAGAAGCAGAATATGTTGCAGCAGCAAATAATTGTAATCAGATTATTTGGATGAAGCAGATGTTGAAGGATATTAGAATAAAGTTTGATGAGCCTGTTGTTATACATTGTGATAACACCAGTACAGTGAGTATGTCAAAAAATCCTATTTTACATTCTAAGACTAAACATATTGAGATCAAGTATCATGTTGTAAGAGAGAAAGTTGTAGAAAAAGAAGTAAGATTGGAGTACATAAGTATAAAGGAGCAGATAGCAGATATATTTACAAAGCCTTTACCTAACGATACATTTGTGTATCTGAGAGGTATGCTTGGGGTTATGCCCCAACCTATTTTTGAGAATTGATGCAGATGATTGCATCCGTCCAGTGGTATATGAGCCCTATCTTTCTTCTGGATTGGATGTTGGAACTTCCTCTATGGGGGAGTTTATGAGCTGAGTCATGAGGACTCTTGTTATTGTATTCTTCTGAAAAGTATCTTTTGACATTAAGTTGTTGTTGACTTAGTGATAGAATTTCTATCATTGATGTCAATGGGGGAGAGATATACATGAAAAACATTGTGGATTGTATGAGAGAGCTAAATAGGAAAACAAAGCAAGATTTGATTTGATATTTTGCAGTGATGTTGCAGTATTGGATTTTTGGAACATTGGATGTTTTTCATCTATGTTGCCATTAATGCCAATGGGGGAGATTGTTAGGAATGAATGCAAAGTATTTTGGCAGTCATTCTGTAGCAGTTGTTGTTGCATTCATGACTTGGATTGTCATTGATGTCAACACAGTGATATTTTGGATATTAGCAGGAAAGTATGTACAGTTTTGTTTTGTGCACATGTTGTATTGCAGATTGGATTTTGTGTAGTTGATGGTATGTTCTTTGGTGTGTTATTAACCTATGGTTAATAGCACAAAAATAAATTCATTCATTTGTAAGAGTTATGAGCATTTTAGTGAAAGCAGTGTTTAGATACTGTTTCTGTGTAGTGATGTTCAGAAATCGGTGGATATCTCTTAGTTGGGATGGAATCTAATTTTACGTAGTTAAATGGATGTTGGAGACGCATTAATGATGACATGGTTCACAATGCAAACTTCGAGGATATGTTTGGAGAAAGTTATAGTAACTGGAAGCCGACAGTTTTATGTGAATTCTGTGTGTAGCGTGTAGAAGTTATTATTTTGTAATTGAGGACCGACTCATTTGTAATTATTTGAGTTTGGTATATAAGAAGGAATTTTTTTCTTATTGTAATGTGTACTATGAAGAGTGAGATGTGAATATATGCATGAAGTGAAGAAAAGAGCTAATTCAGTGATGAAGGAAGACTTGTGAGTACAGAGATCTGGAATTGTGATCTTGTGTAGCAGAGAGTGCAGTTTTGGCATAGTGTGAAGGAGGTAATATATTTAATATTATTCTATTGAATAATTCTAAGATCTTTTGGACAGTGGGTTCAGAGATCTTGCCTTGAAGCTATTTGGGCAGTGGGTCCTTCTGTCTTCCATAAACTCTCAACCGGGTTAGAATCTTTTAACAGGGATTCAAAATCTCCTAACAGGGATTTATATGTACTGAATGTATTTCATAAGACTCCTAATAGGGTCCATACTCTAACAAGGAACTTTCATATTAGTGCATCATTTTGTGGGCATCATTCCCACTGGGGTTACTCTTTTCAAGAGGTTCCCTAGTTAACATATCTTGTGTTATTGTGCAATTGTGTATGATTATCTTTCTATGGTTGATCAGTACATTGATTATATTGTTTAAAGCTATTGAATGGATAAATTATCAGATAAATGATTCACCCCCGCCATCTCAGTTATCTTGGGGATCTTTACTTTCTAACAAAGGATCTCTTCGACTTAGATGATGCCATGCTGGAAGTAATTGGTACACTAGCAAAAACACCTGAGCAACCTACTGGTTCTCGAATTACACCCCTATGGTTGATATCCATAGTAAGTAAAACATGCAACTTGGTTCCTATTTCTATTCCCATTAAAGATATTGTGAGCAAGTATGTTCAAAAGAATCCCAAGGCTAAAAAGTACAGCTTGAATATTCACAGATGCAAAGACCAGAAAATGGACTGCTGAAGTGGCAACTTACAGGCCTAAAGAAGGGGAACCAGAAGTTAAGGTAGAGGATTTTGAAATCACCAAGGTGGAATTGGGTACTATAAACTGCGCTGGTAAGAATAATTTGTTCAAAGAAAGAGCACAACAAATGCTGAATTCATCCTGGTAGGATGGAAAGGAGAAGAAAGAATTGAAGTAGATGATTGTAACTCTATCCTAGTTTATCAATACATTCTACAGTTTTGACGCCATTCCATTAGTCTAGTCTCCTTAGATTTTTTGATCTAGAATCTACTGAGAGTAAAAATTTCTTAAGTCAAGTGCAGAGAGGCCGAACCCTAGTGACTTCTGTAGATGAATGGATCAGTGAAATTGTCAAAGGTGGCCTTAGGTACCTCAAGGATGCTTAGGAAGCTTTTCATGATACAAAAGTCTTGATAGGTGAACTACAAACATAGAGGCAGGTGTGGGAGAGAGAAGAGAAATGGTTTGGAGCCATGTCTAAGTTCCTAGAGATAGAAAAGTATGGGTATGTAAAGTTCTATATAGAAAAGGCTGTAAAGTCACATGATGAAGCCACCTTCTTTGTTCTCAGAAAGAATATAAGTTGGCATCTCAGCACCATCAGGAGCACTATTGCTGAAAATAAGGATAGTGAAAATGAGGTCAAGAAGTTGCAGAAAATAATGATGACTGAACTGAAGGTGATAAATTTTGCTCATACCTACACAATTAATCATGGAGAACAAGACCAGAAGATAGCCCTTGCAGTGTTTGAAAATAAGTTAAAAAAGATTAAAGAAAAGACCAGTCCTAAGCCTTCAGATTTTACTCAAGTGGCCAAAATTGAGTCAATGTTGTATCTCTGTGTAGATCAATTCCCTTTAACAATTGAGAAAGTCAAGAAATGCAGATGGACAAAAGAAGCAGCAATGACAAGGATAGTGAATATGAAGGTTCCTCACATACAACTCATGAAGGAATTGGTTCAGGCACACAAACAATGGGAGGTGACTCAATCCACCACAGTCAAAGGAGGGAATCTCGTATGAGATGAGGAGTGTGCTATCGATAAGGAGGCTGACCTGGAAATTTAGTTAGGTTTAACTGTCTTAAAACTCTGAGGGACATGTGTCCTCTTTTACTTTGGTTACTTGTTAATTGTTCTAACTAAGAGGTTAGGCTTTTCGGGAGACCTCTCGGCTTTGCAAAAACTATAAGTAGTTTAGCTGCGTAGTAGAAAGGGTTAGAAATTTTTGAAAGAAAATTGGTATTTTTCTTTTAAAGTTTCTTTCAGTCTTTAAAGAAGAAAAACATTTTTTGATATATGAAGTTTACTGTCAAAGACCTTATATATATATTTTCCATGTTTTTGCCTGTGTTGCAAGAAAAGTTAATATATCAATCATACTTTGTTTCAGATCTGTGAAATTTGAAGTGAATGAATGTATGTCCTGTGGTGATATTTTATTCATTCCTTGTTTCTGCAATAGATCTTTGTCAGTATCTTGAAGATATCAGTGGTTGCATTCAGATTCATATTCCTTTGATTCATTTTATTGTTATACTATCTCAAATAGATACAAAAGGAAGAAAACTGTGATTTTCTATTTTTGTATATCTAGTTTTCCTTTGAATAGTGGTAAAAGTGCTAGTCATCTGAAGAACGACATAGTGGCCTTTAAGCTTTCAGATTAAAAGCTAAATTGACAAATTTAGTTAGAGAAATTCATTGAAAATCTATTTAGGGAGCTGTACCTAGATTAAAATTCAGAGGGAAGCGACTCATGTTCATCACTTACCCAACTGTTAGTAGAAATTTGTCTTTGAAAGGGTGATAGAGTAATAGTTTTAAAGAAGGTAGAAACAAAGACAAAATATGTTCACTAACAGATTCATATTTAAATACTAAGTAAATGAATTGGAAAAACTGTCGACAAAAGAAAAACAAGATTATATTAATATTAAAATATTATAGGTATAATTAAAAATAATGAAATACTTAATTTAACCAATATCATTTAAAAATGATATCGTGTAAATTATATTTTATTATTTTTAATAACACTTATTATCTTTTAATAATATTATAATCTTATTTTCTATTTATATATTTTAAGTCTTTACAAAAGAATACTTGTTAACATTAGAATTAAAAAATATAACTTAATGAATATCACAAAACAATATTCATTAATTTATATATTTTTAAAAATCTAATGTTAACAAGTATTCTATTCCTAAGGCTTAAGCTAAATCTCCTAAGGCATACAACACTTGCCTAAGGGGAAGTTAGACCTAAAAGCTAATTGTGGTAATGCTTTGAGTTAAGCACCAGTTGCATAACAAAAGAAACCTAAAAATCATTATCATTTGGTTCATCTCTTTTGGTGTTGCCTCTTCTTCTTTTTGGCCACCATGAGGGTTTGATTTGTTTCTGTGTTTGTCATTGTTCCATAGTTGCCACTACATGTTGGATATTACTCTCTTCATGATACTTGGCTAATTTATTTTGGAGTCTCTGTCTGAATATTCCTCTCTAAAAGTTTGTGATCTTTCTATCCTTTGTTGTTCATTCTTTCTGGAGATTTATACCATGATATCGTTTAGACTGTGCTATGGGTTTGAGAAACGCTGAGTTGTTATTCTGGTGTTGTTTTTTCTATGATTCTCTCTTCTTTTATGGATTCCATGGCTACAAGGGTTCGAAGAATTGGCACATGTAGCTTAGTCTTTTGGTTCCTCTTTTCCTACACTCCTTGTTTTATAAATATTGGGTTTTTATTTACATTCAATAAGAAACAAAGAATAATATGAAGCTTTATTGA
The DNA here is from genome assembly GCA_027943335.1 of Chamaecyparis obtusa. Classification (NCBI taxonomy): domain Eukaryota; kingdom Viridiplantae; phylum Streptophyta; class Pinopsida; order Cupressales; family Cupressaceae; genus Chamaecyparis; species Chamaecyparis obtusa. Next base: position 476,036 of record BSBK01006182.1, on the reverse strand, counting down.
AGAAAAAATAATTTTATTTCCTTTGGTATTTTCTATAAAAACACTAGGTTGCAACATAGTATAACTGAAACTTAGCTTGAAGCCCCAATTATTTTACCAGTTATTTTGCTCAGGTTATGTATGGAATTTCTATCATAAAAAGCATATTTTGGTTGCTATTTTTAAAATATCTGTCAACTCACAATTTGTTGCTAGTACATAAATTGGTTATCAACAAATAGAAAATGGATATCCTGTACACCATTGAATATTCCACAATATCATAAAATTGAGCACCTACGAATCCCCTCTCTGAAAGAAATGAAAAAAAAAACTTTCTACATAATAAAAAATAGGATTGTCATCTAGATCTTCTTTAATTGAATCAAAATCATTTGGAGCATCATAATGGACCGCATGAACATTACCCAACATTGCAAGAAACCTTCCAGCTCTGATCTATCTTATCCTCTCTGTAATAGAATTCCAAGTTCTAGATACCTCATCTATAGAAGAAATTATCAAAGCATCTTCTAGTATACCTAGACATTCTCCATTCTTTGCATAATGCCTCCAATGCACAAGACTGGCCTTGAGCTTGAAGGTCTGCAATTTTTCCTCCTACTTTATTTCATACACAAGTGAAACATATGTTCAAATATAATCTTCCGACGTAGATTGAGAACTTGACATGAGTCTAACAGATTCCAAAGTATTACTTCCAGGAGATGATCTATAACAACCAAATCAAAATTGGACTACATTTGCTGAGTATATAGGATCCCCCATCTGGAAGTAAGCTTGGAATGGATGGATTTAAATTCATGCACAATGTACAAGTTTGCATGCAATACGTAGGTCAATGTCTCAGGAATATTAGTATTTCTCTCTCCTTTACTTGACCAATAGCATGGCCTTTCAACTTCTATGTTCACAGGAACCAAAGTATTAGCAATAGTTTCTTGTGGGTAATTGTCAGTGCTGGGAGCACAAATAAATTCATAAATGCAATTCTCTTCTGCAGGTGGTCTTGAAACCTCACGAGCTAAGGAAAAATAAATTTTGTGTTCTGTCTTTAAGTTCTTCCATTCTGAATCTCTGCTTAAGCCTGATCTTTAATCTTCACTCCTCCATGTGCTGCTATACCTTGGACTGTTTAAATCTTTATTGAGTCATGATCATGAAATAATATGCTTCTTGAATGATATCATGACTCTTGTACATAAAGTTCTCATGATTATCAATTTTTGAAAATTATCTAGCATCGGTTTCATTTGATATTTTGTGTTCTTGACACTATATGCTCATCTACAATGAAAACTAGAGATTGAAAGGCTTAATGTCCTTGTTGTATTTTAATCACAGAATGATGTTTTATTTCATGTTGTTTATCTTCCATTTCTTCTTGCATAGTAACTCATTGTATTGTTGTCCTTTAATGTGAATGTAACTCTTCAAAACTGATTTAATCACCCTTTTTATAATTAATACTGATGGCATTCCATACACAAATCTATTCCATGATGTCAGCTTGCTTAAAGGTTGTAGCTTTTTTGTAAAATTTGAACTACTAAAAGCTTCATTTAAAATTTGAATGCCCGGAAAGTATACTGCTCCTTTCAAGTTAATCTAAAATGATGAATATTGGAAGGTTTTATGTATGTAATGACATATCCCTTCAACAACATAAGTCTTCAAACAACTTCATGATTCAGCCAGAAGGTCCCCTGCCTGAAACTCATGCATGCCCCCCTCAATAGCCTCCTCAAATATGTAGTCTTGGTCTCTTCATATCTCAGTTGGAAGGTTTCATGTGTGAAATAAATGCATGTCCCTTCAACAACCTACAATGTCTTCATACCTGTTCCTGCACATTGAAAAAACTATTAATAAAAGCATGTGATTTTCTCTCTATTTTCTTCCTTCTCCTTTGCATCTTTTAATGCTTTATCTACATAAGCACAATGTAGTGCATAGAATAATGTAGAGGTATTAGGAAAATTTCCACTGCTCAGTTCTTTTGAACTGACTCTCTTCTCCCTCCTATTTTGTAAGTCTGTTCAAAGTTGGAGGTGCGGGCCTGGTCCACACCTAGATCTTCAATACAATTCAAAGATTGGTCTCTCCTACAGGTAATGGAAGATTTTACTATATCTCTCCTATTTTATTGATATTTACAATGTGTTTATTTAGATAGGCTAATAAGAGTTGCCACGAATTGTGTGGATTTGAATGCATTGTATATATTCTATACAATTGAAATCTAAACATTAGCATTGTATCTTTGTAAAATAGTATTTGAATAATATGCAATAACATTGCATTGTTTTGTACTTATATATTAGATTTAAGTAATAGTGATCAAATTATCAATGTTTCTACATTTTGTACTTTACTTTTCTGCACTCAATCAATTTTGAATGCTCCAAAATTAAAATATACCAAATGTACCTTTCACCAATGTTGTCTAAGCTTTGCCAATTTGAGTATGATACAAAAATTGGTAACATTTTTGGTGACCTCTTAGGAGTGTTTTCTTGCTAAACATAAACAAACCAATAGCCTCTTTTATGTCCATTGGACACAGAGTCTTCAACTTAGGAACAAATGAACCTTCTCAAACTCAAGAAAAACCTAGAAAACTTGAAAAATACCACTCCAACTAAAAACTGAAACTAAAAACCAAAAGGCTTCTTGCAAGCTGTTTAGGAAATTTATACTTTTCTGTCTTCAACACCATCATATTGGTTCTATACCAGTTCTTTTAGTGACTATTACCTCATTTTGAGGTATACATCTATATGAAGATGTTGATGGAATACAACTATTTATTTATAAATAGTTTGCAAGAAGTAGAAAATAAATTTGAGTCCATTTTTTCTGAATTATCTCAAGTATTTTTCTCTTGAAAATTTTTCCTTCTTTCTGAAATTCACAAGCTGGGTTATGTCATGGATAACCTATTTTGGAGTGTGACCATTACACATAATTTGAAACATTTGAATACCCAATGTTTCATGTTATGATTAATGGGTACTTCTGAATAGTTTTGCCATGAAGTAATCTATCTTGCAGCCTTCAGAAATCTACCAACTGACACTAAATTGAAACATGTGCTGAAAGCACTTAGAGGAAAAATGAACAACAAAAACTAGATTTGAAAAATACCATTTCTGCACTTCAAGAGGGTTGCGTGAACTAGTTGTCATGAGATAAGGAAACAAAGTAATTCCATGCTTGGTTTGATGGGTGCTTGTTCATATTGTCCTCTTACATTTCATAAATGATTTCTTTGGTCTGGTCAAACTAACACTAATAGGAACAACAAATAAACCTGCTACTATAGTTGATGATGGTGAGATGTGTGGTCTCCTGTGATGTAAAGAAGTGAGTTGTGACTCATGATTTATATGATGGGCATTCATCCATGTCATATGATGTGCTACAACAATATGCTTCTTTGCTATTTTAACAACTAACTGTAACTAATTGAAGCAAACTAACTATGTGCAAAGCACTTATTCAAACCAACTTAGCTCAAAAGCAATGCTCGAGGTGAATCCCATTCACTAGGATTGCTAACTCTTCTCCTTCAAGCATAGACAAATAAAAGGCATTGTGTGACATGCTAGCTATTATGATATACAGGCCAGCCTGTAATACCCCAAAAATGGGCTTTAGGACCATTGACCTCCTACATCGACAAATCGATCAAAATTGACATAAAACTCCTAACCTAAGGCACATCTGCACATCAAATTATCGAATCCCTAATCAATTTCATCCTAATTCAACATCGAGGAATATTCCTAAATATTCCTAATCTATTTTAATTATCTTTAATTAAATATTATTTGGCGATAAATGACATTATTTTATTTATCCTAAAGTTAATTAATTGAATATGTCAAATATTTGATTAATTAAATTTAATTCTACCACTTAATTATTTGATTAGATTTAATTACATTAATTCCTAATTAATATTATTTTTATTTGACATAACTCAAAATTGCTAAAAATAATCGATTGAATATGTATGTGTAGACACTAAAAAATGGACAAGTGCTTTAAATCATCAAAATGGCAAATTCTTAATCAAAATGCACTAATTCTCATAAAAAAAGATTAAATCAAAGTTGGACAAAATCAATGAAATCAAAGGAAAAATCAAATCATGACATTAAATAATTAAATACAAGCTTAAAGGGGTGAACAACACTATATAATTGATTTTAATCAATTAATTGTATAGTTGTTAAATCAAAAATCAAAATGAACCTATTTCCTTACATGGCTAAATTTAATTAATTAATTGAATTTAATAAATCATAATATCTTTCAACAAAGTTGAGCAACCAATGAAAATTGAGGACAAAGAGACACAAATCACTCAAAAGAATTGAATCTCAATCACACAAATTCATCTTTCAATCTCATCCACTCAATTTTGTCCTTTTGTCCAAAGCTTTGAGACAAACATTTAAATTGTCCCCCCATTTAAAAACATTGCAAAGTTTTTGACTCAACCAAGGTTAAATCATGACTACTTCACTCTACCCCCTACCCTTGGGAATTTACTATAAATAAGGGGCATTTTGAGAGCAATAAGATAGAAGAGAATTGGAGAGCAAAGCATTATTTTTGATTAAGGAAAACAGGTTTTAAAGGGGCCCTAAAACCCAACTAGTATTAAACATATACAGAGATATAGTAGTTACATTCCACTAAGATATGATAGCCATAGCAAAAAAATCTAGACACAGTCCACCAACAAAACAAATAGTAAAAACCATGAAACAGGTCCAGAGCCAGAAAGAAAAAAAAAAACCAGGTCAGGTCCAAAAAAACCAGGGGAGTAGATCAAGAAAATTCTCTTAGTATCTCCACTGCTCGAATCTAGAGCTCAATCACCTTTTCTGCAACATCCTTGAGTTTAGCTAGATCCTTGTCAGGTTCCTGTGCATCTTTCTTCATGGTACTGGACCTAGTTCTCTTCCTGAACCCTTCCTCCAGAGTTTTATGTTTGCTACTATTTGGAGACTCCTTCTTGCTGCTCCTGTGTTCCTCAAATTTACTGATCAAGACTTTTATGTTATCATTTGAGGCTTTGAGGATGCTGTGGCTCTACTCTGCTATTTTCTACAAAGTCCCCTCCAAGCTCTACATCCTCATCTTCACATCCTCCATTTTACTCTCCATCTCATTCTTCTCCTCCATTAGCATTATCTTTCTGCTATTACCCTCCATTTCTAGCATGCCCACCCAAAATTTTAGCTCCTGAATTTCATGGAAAGTCCATTTGGTTGTCCTGTAGCTATATATAATACTGTTTTTAGCATTATTGAGGACATCCATATGAGGATGTTCTTTGGTAATGTCACTTAGAATCACTAGGGTGGGGTCTATGATATCCTCCATTTGAATCTTGCCATCCTTGTTTTCCTTAACCAAGGTTCTCATCATTTCTCTCTTTAGGCCCATTCTGACAGACACCTTGTGGAAGTCTCTCTAAACCACATTCTTCTCTTTATCTGTTATCTTGCATTCGTACTAGTTGGTCCCTTGATCTTCAGTAGCCTACATATGATCTTCCTCTCTCCCCCAACTCTCCTCTTCCTCTTCACTATCCTTCCCTTCCTCCTTATTCTCTTCTTCCATTCTCCTCTTTTTCCTCTGTTTCCTACCACAATCCGTAACCTCTTCCCTATTTGCTGGCATTTTGATGATAAAATTTTTCTTCCCCTTCTTATTCTTCTTAGTTTCCTCCTCCTCACCAATTGTATCTTCCTCAGCTTTAGTGCTATCTCCCTCAGTGTCCATACCGTCTGCTTCCTTGTCATAATCCTTGTAAGAAGAGACCTTAATGAACTTCTTAAAATCAAGTTTCTCCTTTTTAACCTTGTTTTCTTTCTTAATCTTCTTTTTCCCCTTTCTGGTATGTGGGGAGACTTCAACATCTGAGTCAGAATGCATATCTTGACTCTCCTCAGTGTCAGAAGGGGTATACTCTTCATCACCTGAGTCGAGCTCTTCATCAGAGCCCACCATTCCCCGTTTCCCCTGGTTAATTTCTTTACCTATGGTTTTAGCTTTGAAAAACTCATAAATTAACAACAACAAACCTTCATGAAAAGTAGGATTACTGATGGGTTTCTCCCTATAATCATTTATGTTTTCATTAATGGATGAGTAGAGGTAAAAAGGAATGGAGATTTTAGTACCAGACCTGAAATGATCGAGAAGAATGAAGTGGTAGGAGTAAATATGATCAAACCTCATGTCCAGAGAAATGTATTTAATTATCACTCTCAACATGAACCTTCATAGAGGTTTGATGGATCTCGGTAGGTAGTAAGTTCCCTGCTTCTCAAGATCCTTCTTCTCCTCCTTTCCTTTGGTGAATTTCGCCATCGCTTGGCTAGAAATGTGGAGATCTCTGTAGAATTTCTTTCCTACAATCGGAATGCCCATCACCACTGAGATAACCTCCTCTGTAACATTGAAGTCAACCCCATCAATTTTAACACTCCCCTCATTCCAATTTTTAACCATTGTTTTGCTAACCGAGGGTTTCCATCCATGCAGTCTTTCGATGAAAGTGGTCACCTCCCCTTTACTCAGATTATCCCACACCTTTGACCGTCTCTGCCATTTCTCTACCTCATCTTCCAGTTCCCTTCTATGGTGTTCCCCCAGCATTTTCCTTCTCGTTCTATAGACAAAACTTCTGGTGATAGAGCTCTTCAAAGTTTTGGGCAAGAAACTGGTATGAGAAATGTTCTTGATCCTTCCCTTAGTGTTTAGAGAAAAACACCCAAAAACATGCCATGACATGCAAAGGTGGTAGTTGCCCAGGTGATTTGTACTTTGGCTCATGTTCTCATACATCATATATTGGCAAAAGTTCCCTAACTCATAAACTTTCATCATTAAATTTTGATATTTTTGAATCTGCCCAGGATTTGCTCGCTTTCCATTAATTGAGAGCATTGTTATTATAGGCATTTTATGAGCATTTGATAGAAATTGAGAGCATTTAGCATTAGCATTTCAATTATCATTGCATAATGGATCATTGTGAGATAGATTAAGCATTGTAGTATCATATTTTCTCATTTTAGAAGTGCCACCAGTGGAGATTAAGCTAAGAGCTCTACTTACCACATCTAATTAGAGAACCGTGAGATGTCATGGATTTTAGTTTCATTTCTTAGTTAAATTTGCATTGTATTTTCTTTGATTTGTTAGTTAATAATCCTAATTTCATGAAGGTGTTTAACATACACACACAAATGGTGCCCACCGTGGGGCTCTAGGCCTCATTTTTAACATTTTCATCAATTTTGTGTGTGTTTTTGTTGTCAAATTTCCATGAATTTTTGTAGGAAATAGGTAAAATGACACGTATGAAGGATTAAAAACTATTTGTGATCCCTATTATGATGCCTGATAGCAAACAACCAACACCTACGAGATAAATTGTGATGTCTAGGAGATAAATTGATGCACCTAAGACAGTAAAGAGATGCTTGAGACTTAAGAACTACTATGTATTTGTTAATCTCTATTGAGCATTTTAGGTTGTCATTAGTATCAAAGGATAGTAAATAGGTTGGTCGGTTACTTATATTGAGTCGGTTAATAACCAGAAGTAAGACAGAGCAGTCGGTAAGGTCTTTACACTAAGCATCACATAGTTAACTGAGCACTAGCGACACTGACACCGATGGTCAGTAAACACTGAGCATCATAGTATACACCAAGCAAATTATACAATGTTTACCAATGATCATAGAAAATGACATAGTAATCTGAAATGGCACATTCTTCTATGCAAATAGTTACAATAGATCATAAAATGGTTTACCAAGATCGAGGAGCATTTATTGTAAATAGATACTCATTAAATGTAATGTTTATCTTATTGTAATAGTTGATCTAGGTTATCTTTGCATCGTAGATCTTAGGGTTATGATTATTTTTGTAACCTAATTTTTGCTAAGGCGGCAAAATAGAACACTATATATTTTGTTTGTTCACACCATTTTACAAGGTTAGGTGAACTAATATATATGAATCACAGAGCACTTGAAGAAATTGCCTATCTTCAAGATAATCACTTAATTGAGCAGAACAAAGCATAGAGGATATTCGATTGAGTAAAATCAGAGAAGGCAACCGAGTAGAATAGAGTAGAAAACCATCATAGATAAGGTGATATTTTGATGAGCATTTATAGATTTGTTTCAAGTAATTGAGTTGTCAACTAGCAGGTATTTACCTATTACTTTCTAACAATTGTGAGAGTTTTGATAAATCTCTTAACATAGTGAACTTAACAGTCTTATGTAAATCTCTTAAGCAAGTACACACTTCATTAGTGTTATTTAAATCCTATAACTAGGTAGATCTATCTGATCTGACATGTTACTCCTAACAGGGTAAGATCACCAGAAGTGATCAAAACTTGTAGCCTTAACAGGAAAACCTTTTCTATCTGTAATAGTGAAGAATTTGTGGGTGTCATCCCCACTGTAGTTTTTACCTTCTTACAAGGGTTTCTGCATTACCAAAATACTTGTGTTATGTGATTGTCATGTTGATTTCATGTTGTTTACTTTCTTAATTTAACTAGATGATTGATTTATACAATTGTATTCAAGTTATTTTGATCGGTTATCACAGTATTTAGTTATAGATAAGAAAGGTTTTTACAAGAAAAGTTTTGAAGGCACTGATTCACCCCTCCCCTCTCAGTACCTATCTCTCCTAATTCCAACAATTGGTATTAGAGCATAGTTCTCTTGCTGAATAGTCTAACCATTGAAGGGTAAAGATCTAAGTCATGGAGAGATACAAACTAGACAAGCCTATTGAGAATCAGAAGATACAAATATAGATGTTTGTGGAATAATACAAACAAGCCAAGGAAGAACTGAAGAAATTATTGGTTGAAAGGAAGAACCTTGCAATTCAACTAAATGAAATCAGTTATCATGAAGAACCTATTGATGAAATATTTGATCATATTGGATCAAGCTCTGGAAGCATCTTTGACAGATCCGAAAGCATAATCTCTGAGTTATTTGAAAAGAATCAGCATCTATCTGAGCAAGTGAAAGCACTTCAAATCGGTCATGAATCTCAAATGGTGAGAATGGTGGAAATCATGAACAATGCTAGACAAGCTAAACAAGATTAGAATCTGGCTATTTAAGATCGAAGACTGATGACTGAACAACTTCAAGCAAAATAAAGTGAAATCTAGAGACTCACTGATCGTCACTTCCAAGTATCAAATTAGATGATGACAGTCAATCAAGAAATGAACGAAGTAAATGGAGAATTATCAAGAAGACTTGAAGATGTTGCAATACTCAGAGAAGATAATGAAAAATTAAGAAATGAAATAAAGACACAAAAGAAACACAATGAAATAATGAAGATAGCTGAGGATAGTTCTAAAAAGATTGATGATTTCCTGACTAATCAGAGGAGATTCAGAAGAAGAACCGGTATAGGCTACATCGGTGAAGGTGAATCATCACAACAAGATGAAAAAGTCAACAACAATCAAACTCAAAAACCTAAAGTGATGACATGTTACCACTGTGGAAAACCAGGACATACATCTAATGTGTGCAGAAGCAAAGCACAAGGTAAACCTCCTATCATTCCTAAGTTCAATGGATATTGTTATTATTGTGGTAAGTTTGGACATCCAGCTTATGAATGTAGAGCTAAGAAGAATGACATTGCTAATAATACTGCTAAGGAAAAAATATGCTATACTTGTAATAAGCATGGACACACTGCAAGGGACTGCAAGGCAAAAATGAAACAAGTCTGGACACCTAAAGAGAAACTACAACAAAAACCATATCAACTGAAGAGACAAGGTAACTCATATTTGGGATTATAATACATGGACTAATTGTACTGCATGTGGTTAGTATGGACATATTGCAACAAACTATTACAAAAAGAGTCAGATTGGACAATCAAGAAACTGGACAAATGCAGGAATGGCATGTATGCACTGTCATAAGGTCAGTCATGTAAGCAAGAACTATAGAGATAGAGCACCAGATGAAAATCATATATTTGAAAGTGGATATAACATTGCAGAAATTATGAAGTTAAGGAACACAATGTGGAAGAAGGCATCTAATGAGAATGCTGAGTCAAGTAACAATATTGGTGAAACCTCATCCATTGGATTGGGTGACATCAGAACCTCCACTTAAGATGACAATGGTATGTATGGAACTGACATTTTAAATGATCACATTTTACATACAGTTCCTTATATATGATATGAAAATACCAAATTTGCATGAATAAAGATGCACCATGGTTTATGTGTTACAAGTTTACTAATGTCATAGTCGGTAAAAGAAGAAACACGAGTTGGTTACCCGTTGGTAATCACTATACAAGGTTAATCGATAATAGTGCAAATCGATGAAGAAATTCTATGTTAACCAAACAAAAGAAATTATAGACATAACCGAGATGACAACTATTTCATATCAAAAGTTAGGTCACACATTTAATGCATCAAAGTTTGAGTGGGAACATCAAAAAGTCTATATATACATGAAAATAGAGTTCATTGTTACATTGCAACTTTGAAGAAATAAATTTTTTAGAGAAGAGTTTGAGCTAAATATTTTTAGAACAAATTCAAAGATATTGTAGATTGAATTGATGAAAATTCTTTGACGATAACAAGTAAGTTCATCTGCCTACCAAACACTGGTTATCTATCATTTGCTAAAACCCTAGCAACAATTTATGGCATCGACATCGACTGCAAACAAATTGTAGAACATTGAGGAGGAAGTAGAATTAATTGTTAGGGAACATTTTTCTAGAGGAGAAATTCAAACCTCATCCTAAGGTTGCAGCACAAACAGATGATATGGGTGCATTTTCGAGTCTTCCAGATAGGGTTTTGTTAACAGAAGATGTTAGGGCCTATATTCACTACAAAATCGGTGAAGTATGTGATTTTGAAACCATTGCTACTTACCAACAAATATGTGGACCAGATGGTAAGATTAAATGTGAATACAAGAAGATTGAGGAGTCAGGGTTACGATGTTTCACATACTTCCCGCAATCCTTTCACAATGACTGGATAAGAATTGTGCTACGTAGATTTCATGATGGAAAATTTTGGTTAGATAAACCTATTGAGGTCACCAAGAAGATTATCAGTAGGGTTACTGGGTACCCTACAACCAACAAAGTGAAAGCCTTTCAAAGTTCATCTCATCCCGACATAGAAAAGAACACCAGAGCTCAATGGGATGGTAGGGAACTAAAGATATCAACTATCAAAGATCCAATGGTAAAATTTGTAGCTCATGTCATCGGGTACAAGATATTCCAATCTAGCAAACCAAATAGTGTACCTTGTAGTGCCGTGGACATGGCTTACAAAATTGTGAAGAAAGATCACCAGGTTGATCTTGCCGAGCTACTACTACACCAACTACATGACAATCTGAAGATAATAAAAGAAAAGAAGTCTAATACATGTAAGTACAGATCACTACTTGTATGTACATTTCTCTATCTACAAAAATATGTACCAGGTATTGGTAAAGTAAACTGGCAATCGGACAAACTGATAACTGTTCAAATCGGTGAAATGATGAAAAGTCTAGGAGACAATCTGAATAAGGAATTCAATGCATATTTCAAGGAATTTCAAACAAAAATGCAACAAAGAAGTAGAATTCCAAAGGAATTAGTAAGTAAATTTGAAGATGATATATGCTTTGTAGTCAGCATAGACCACTCAATGATAAAGGCAGTAGAACCAAGAACAAAATGGCTAGCACCAATGGGATATGAAATGAATCATGATTTCACTTTGAAATCTATCAATGCATTACTGGCATTATCGATAGACATCACTGCCAGTAGGTTTGGTGTATATGAGGAAGCTAAGTCTAGAATCACAACAGACATAGAGATAGGAAAAATGTCAAGAAGGGAAAAGAAAATGAGAAAAGATCTCACAAAAAAATATGGAAATACATCTGACTCACCTAAGGAGTCACCAGTTGATGAGGCAACCAAAGGTTAGTTACAGTTGGCTAACAAGCCTTATGATAGCGAGGAAACTAAGTCAGACAAAGAAAAGGATCACACACTAGTTCCTCCCACAGATGACGAACAAGATATGTAGCTACCAGAACCTGAAGGAATGAAGACACATTCATCAACTACTGCACAATCCACTGAGAAAGTTGAAGTAGTAAAAGTAGCAAAAAGAAGAGTAGCTACACCGACTAGGAAATATGTTAAGAGAAAGAATAAGAAAGTAGCTGAGACATCAAAGAAAAAGAGGAAATATATAAGAAATAAGGAAGATGTAGAGGATATAGAAATTGAAAATGATCTTGATCAATTCAAGTTAGTTCGTAATAGGGAAAGTACAATAGAAGAAATAATTGAAGATATAATTGAAAATGGAAATCTTACAAATCCAGGCATAGGCAAATTTGACAAAATGATAATTGAGGACAAGACAAAGATAGAACATGCTATTGTCCAAATGATGATTAAATTCAAGAGAGTACCAATGGAATTCACATGTGAATTGCCAAAAGAACTTGATGACAAAATAAGTGAGAGATGGGCTATTGCACTAGATACATAGAAAAGGAAAAGAGAATGGTCACTAAGCCATGCAGCCTCACACTTTAGCTATGCTATGGTAAGTGAATACATGACAAAGTATTAGGCTAGATTTCTAGTCAAGAATAGAGCTATGTAGATCATGGATGAGAATGTGGATGATATGGATGTCATATGTGATTCCCTATGGACATCAATTTTGAAAGCAGAAGAGAAATCTAAACATGAAGCATTCCTGAAACTATCTAAGAAGAGACATAGTTCAAAAGATAAAGGTATGTTCATTGATGATAACAAAGGTAAGAAAATAGAAGACACTGGTATATCAGTTACCGAGGTAATTGATATCATTGAACAAAAGGAAGAAATCAAAATTTCACAGGATGCACCGGATCAAGTCAAGATCCACTTGCAAAAGAAAACCAATGATGATACACTCATTGAGGACATCACTAACAGTGATCTTGATGATGAGGATGATGAAGATGTGACAATTGCACCATACAAAGATGAAGCATTAAACACTGATAGTGTGCTCACATCTCTACCGGGTGAACTACTTGTACTTGCAGAGGTAGTTGAAATAATTTCACAAGTACAACCCAATGTGTCTCATCCTAAGCCAAATAAAGATACAAATAAGATTCAAGCACCCGAGCAACCTACAGGTACAAATGAGCCTACCAAACCAGAGGCACAGTCTATAGAAATAAAGGCACTAGAAGAAACAAAGCCAACCGAGGTGAACCCACTTGACACTACAACTGAGACTCCCACACAATCTACCGAGGAGCAGAAGAAGGATGATACAGTGTCAACTTGGAAAGATACTCCAAGAAGTGAAGAAAAAGCTATTTTAATCAGTGAGAAGAAGTCACCTCTTGCCCAGAAGAAGAAGAAGAAAGCCAAAGGGCCGGTCACCATTGATGAAGTTATCATTATAACAGAATGTGACCCAAGAACCCTAAGCCCCAAGGAACTAAGTAGATATGGGGAATTATGTTCAAGGAAAGTGGCACAAGAAAAGTTAAGGCAAGAACACAAATTTAAAGAAGTGTTAAATGATGTGAGGGATATTCTACAATAGATAGTACCAGAAACAAATATTGATGAGAATACTCCCATCTTAGATCAACTTGCCACACTCATCGACAAAATCAATGCCCCTGATACAGATGTAGACAAAAGAATAGAAGAAAGGGCATAATCAAAGATTTAGAACAAATTGGCAAAAAGGATTAGCACATAAGTGGCACTAAACAAGGTAAAATTATCTATGGTCATTATCGAGGTAAAATTTATCACCTAGATAATCTGTCAACTTCTAATCAAGCTGTGTACTTCAGACACCTTCACTGTAGAAGTAAGTGAAAAGATAAAAGGTTTAGAAGAAGAGATAAAGTTGAGTACACAAGTAGCTATCACTGAGCCAACTACTTTCTTAAAGCATATTAACTGAGTTCAGGAACTCCGGTGGCTGATAGCAGATTTAAGGAAACAAGAAGCACACATCACCAATCAGGTTATAGAGTTACAAAAAGAACTCACTCCTTACTTGGAAATTTTTGAAGCACACATTGTCAAAGCTGAACAACTTGTGGCCACACCAGAGATTTCAGTGTTGGATAATATCTTTGACATGCATGCACAAGTCATTCTTGAGCATATTGCTCTTACCAACTTGAAAGAGGAATGGGACAACCTCCTAGAGTCTGTAGAGAAAACCCATCCACACATTTTTGATAAGATGTAAGTATACATTATATATATATTTTTTGCATTTGGCATTATTATCAAAAAAGGGGAAACCATGTATATGCCAAATAAGTATACTTTGATATGCTTTGATATGTATATTACATACTACCAGGAGCATGCACCGAGGGGGAGTACTCTGTACTTAGAAATTTTTGTTTTGGATATGTATATGGTGGAGACATAAGGAATATATAGAAACATTTTGTCTATATACATTCGAAGTTTTGATACTAATGCCAAAGGGGGAGATTGTTAATCTCTATTGAGCATTTTAGGTTGTCATTAGTATCAAAGGATAGTAAATAGGTCGGTCGGTTACTTATATTGAGTTGGTCAGTAACTAGAAGTAAGACAGAGCAGTTGGTAAGGTCTTTACACTGAGCATCACACAGTTAACTAAGCACCAGTGACATCGACACTAACGGTCAGTAAACATCGAGCATTGCAGTATACATCGAGCAGATTATATAGTGTTTACCGATGATCACAAAAAATGGCATAGTAATCTGAAATGGCATATTCTTCTATGCAAATGGTTATAACAGATTGTAAAATGGTTTACCAAGATCGAGGAGCATTTATTGTAAATAGATACTCATTAAATGTAATGTTTATCTTATTGTAATAGTTGATCTAGGTTATCTTTGCACCATAGATCTTAGGGTTATGATTATTTCTGTAACCTAATTTTTGCTAAGGCAGTAAAACATAACACTATATATTTTGTTTGTTCACACCATTTTACAAGGTTGGGTGAACTAATATATATGAATCACGGAGCACTTGAAGAAATTGCCTATCTTCAAGATAATCAGTTTACCGAGCAGAATAGAGCACAGAGGATATCAGATTGAGTAGAATTAGAGAAGGTAACTGAGCAGAATAGAGTAGAAAACCATCATAGATAAGGTGATATTTTGATGAGCACTTATAGATCTATTTTAGACAATTGAGTTGTCAACTAGCAGATATTTACCTATTACTTTCTAAAAATTGAGATAGAGTTTTGATAAATCTCTTAACAGAGTAGACTTAACAGTCTTATGTAAATCTCTTAACCGAGTACACACTTCATTAGTGTTATTTAAATCCTATAACTAGGTAGATCTAGCTAATCTGACATGTTACTCCTAACAGGGTAAGATCACCATAAGTGATCAAAACTTGTAGCCTTAATAGGCAAACCTTTTCTATCTGTAGTAGTGAAGAATTTGTGGGTGTCATCCCCACCGTAGTTTTTACCTTCTTACAAGGGTTTTTGCATTACCAAAATACTTTTGTTATGTGATTGTCATATTGATTTCGGGTTGTTTACCTTCTTAAGTTAACTAGATGATTGATTTATATAATTGTATTCAAGTTATTTTGATCGGTTATCATAGTATTCAGTTATAGATTAGAAAGGTTTTTACAAGAAAAGTTTTGACGACACTGATTACCCCCTCCCCTCTCAGTACCTATCTCTCCTAATTCCAACAGTATTCACTATCTTTTATCATCTATCACACACTTTATGATGTAATTTATGCAAGATGTCATGCCTCATATCATCTAACTGATGCCTAGTAGTTGTTAATTGCCACTTTAAATAGCTTATCTGACACAATTTTCATTACTTTTTATGCTTAGTATATAAATCATTACGCCTGGTACACTTTAAATGTCACCTGTCACTGGAAAGTGACACCTGCTATAGTTAAAGTTACACTTGCTAACATTCTAATCACGTGCATTAGCCAGATAATGATGCTTATTGTCTTTTATTTTAATTTTCTATCAGATTAATAAATTTGGTTTTCTTACTCTCTATTTTTTTTATTGTAGATGAGCAAACACAGGAAAATTCAAAAGCCAGAGAATAGAGTCACACAACCAAGCAAAGATGTAAGAATACAAGCTAAATGTGAAAAGGAATTGCATAGTGCTTTAATCTTAGAGAGTTTAGGCTTAGAAGAGAAATTGTATAATCATTACATCAAGGTGTTAGAGGCTTACAAGCTTAAATTTCCTACCTTAAATTGAAATTTGTTTACATTAAGTTGTTGAAGTTTTCATTGAAAAATCTTGTGAAAACACTTAATTGTACTTCAAATTGTTCCTATTTTTTTGTTTCCCTCATTTTGTATGGTTGTGTTGGACTAACTTGTTGGAGGAGGGAGTGGGAATGATAGCCACTAGGTGAGTGAGCAAAATCAAAAAGCCAAAAATCTCATTAAAGTGCCTAGCCTTTGCTAGCTACAAAAGAAAAAGGTATTCATCGAATCAAGCTTGCATTTTCTTAGATTGTGTAATTCATTGAATCTAGCTTAATTAAAATAAGGAATTAACACAAGCACCTCAATTATAAGAATCTCGTTGTTAAGAGATTAAAAAAAAAAAATTGTTGCTTGAGTGTTTGGGAAAATAAGAAAAAGTTAGGGATATGCTCTTCACCTTTTAGGTGAACCAAATTCCCAAAAACTTGCTCTTAATTCCATTTCCTTGCTTTATATGAACATGCTAGAACATTAGTGGGCCTGCCTCCTGAGAAATTGCCTTAACAAGGCCGGTGAGAGGGAATGACCCAAGTGGGAGACAATCACCTTAGCCATGATATAATCCAACCCACTATAAAAAAATATACTTTTCCTTAAAAGGGAAGTGACTAGATTATGTGCAAATTGCTTCACTTCCTCTATTAGTCCTTTTGGGGATTGCGCCAAATCGTGCTTTTGTGTGTGTGGGAAGCCCACAAGTGGGAAAAATAATTTGGCATAGTTTAGAATGGAGATTATTCATTAAATCCTTGATAAAATAGCAAGCTACCTTATAGAGCCAAACAATGTTAAAAGCCAAAATTGACTATAGGTAGACTATGTGGAATACTTTCTTGTTCAATACTTGTGAAAAATGATCAAGAACATACACTTTAGTGTTGTTTTAGGGACATGATTAGACATTGATGTGTGTGTTGAGATTGTGTTCCATTTTAAAACAAAAAAATTCTAGAAAACTGATCTTGCAATTTTTAAAATCTAAAATTTACAACCTGGTCAGTAAAGTGCCACCTGTGCATAGAGAAATAATGCATGTCAGTAGTAAAGTCACACCTATGACTGTTCAGAAAATGTGTATCAACCATAAAGTCATGCCTGAGATATATTAAGTGATGCTTGAAAATACTGGAAAAACACCTATCAATAGTAAAGTGCCGCCTGCACACCTGCAGAGTGCTGCCTAAGTCAAATCCACTCAATGCATATCACTCCTTAAGTCACACCTACACACAGGCAAGTGATCCCTAGAAACAAAAAAGGACAAATAGTGAGCATTTCTTGAGGGTTTCAAAAAAAATTGGTTTTAGATTCGGATACCCTTTTGGCTATTTTATTTGGTCCAATACCCTGCCTGGTCAAAAATCTTGGTTCCAAGCAATTTTGAAATTTTCACAAGGATTCAGCCATAAACAAGTAAGATCAAGTCTATTTTCAAATGGTTTATGTTCATGCCTACTTTTACTTGATCATATTACATAAAGCAAACCTTGCAAGAAAATGGGACTTATTTGAGACAAGATCTTCCTTACCTAGGCGATACTTCTACCACCCCAAGAGTACCCCAAGCATCACTTGTTCAAGAAGCAGAACCCAACATGATGTACTACAGTGGCTTGGGTAATAACAAAAATAGTGTTGTCGATCCAAACAATCAAGGTGATACCACTAATGGTGGTATAGACCCAAATAATCAGGGTAACACCAATAATGGAGGAATAGACTCAAACACTCTCAGAATTGATAACACTAACCCTAAGGCTAATGGTGAACCAACTGCCGAAGATGCCACTGATGAAAAGGTTAGTGAGGCTATACAAAGTCCTTATTTCTTGAAACTCATGGAGAAAGCAATGGAACGAGACAAAGAAAATCACTTTATGGATCTAGCCCAAAAAAGACTTAAACTTCCTTATGATTATGATGTTAATCAACTTAGACCACCCAAAGTTGAAGAGAGCCCACTCGATGTAATGAATAAGAAATTTAAGTTATTTCAGATGCAATTAGACACGATAAAACAAAATGGGGCTCCAAAGCCTTTTTCTATAGAAGCATTATGTCCATTTCCATTTGACAAAAGTCTTGTCATGGTACCATTCCCTATCAATGTAGTATTTCCCAAGTATGATAAGTACGAAGGAACATCGAATCCTCAAGATCACCTATGGGAATTTTGTGCATTGAGCTTGGAGTTCATGCACAATACCACTTATTTAATGAGATTATTCCCAAGAAGCTTAGGAGGTATGGCCATGGAGTGGTTTTCAAAATTACCATCTGACATTAAAACCTTTGAAGAGCTAGCTTCAAAATTTGTGGCACATTACTCATACAACATCAAGCACAAAGTCACAATGATAACTTTATGTAATACCAAACAAAAGGATGGAGATGGATTTCTCATTTTCTTACAAAGATGGAGGACAGTATTTTCTAGATACCCTAGGAGTGTACCCAAAAAAGACAAGATGGATATCTTCATCAATAGCTTGACCAATGAGATGAATTACCAATTGAGGATGCAATGTCCCAAGACCTTCCAAGACCTTATTGAGATGGAGTAACCATGGAAGAGGTATTAGTCAAGAGTGGAGAGTTAAAACTCTACAAAGACAATAAGAACTACAATAACAATACCTCTAATAACTCCAATAACAACTAAAATAAGAGCTTCTCTAATGACTATAATCGGTATGGGTTGAAGAACAAAAATAAGGGAGTGGTCAATGATGGTGTTGTTGATTCTAGTAATGTAAAAGTGACTCCCTTTACTCTTACAAGAACACCTAATCAGGTGAACAATACAAATCAGGCTCCCAAAGTGCCTTACAAAAACAACACCAATAGTAGTAATTCTAGGAATAATCAAGGAGGGAACAAATCTACCAAATCCCAAGAGGAACTTCACACCTTTGGGTGATCATCTTGAGAAAACATTTTGGACTCTCATTGCCAGCAAGAGTATTAATTTACCTAGCATTCAACGTTATGAGCCACAGAATAAACCTAGCTGGTGGAGTGAAAATAGTCATTGTGAATATCATAGAATTTGAGGCCATCAAACC
Organism: Chamaecyparis obtusa; assembly: GCA_027943335.1. Taxonomy (NCBI): domain Eukaryota; kingdom Viridiplantae; phylum Streptophyta; class Pinopsida; order Cupressales; family Cupressaceae; genus Chamaecyparis; species Chamaecyparis obtusa. Next base: position 456,541 of record BSBK01006182.1, on the reverse strand, counting down.
AATGAGTGCTTACAACTAAAGAATGTGGTGCAAGACCTGATCGATAATGGTACAATCACCATTGAAGGACCTCAAGGCAATGAAGATCACACAATGTTTAAACAACCTTTTTATAATCATGTCAAAGGTGAGTCATCCAATGGGAATAAACAAAGCAGCAACAATATCAATTTTGTGCCTCATTATGACAAAGTCATCAATACTCTATCTAGTCATGAGCATATTTTCAATACCATTGTGATCAAAGAACAACCCCAAAAAGAAACATCTAATGTTATCACTAGGGGGTAGAATTCAAGGATTACCCTACAAGGGGTTGATCCTAAACCTGTTGGCCCTCCGCAATCCAGCATTTTGGCAAAGCAACTGGCTACAATAGCAAAACACAAAGGACTCTAGCACAAATATCCATCTCAGAGTTATTAAAGTTATCACCAAATCATAAAGAGATATTAGAGAAGGCATTAGTGGAAACTAATGTTCCTACCAACTTGGATGAAGAGAAGTTTTAGAATATGGTAGGACATCTCATTGCACCCCATTGCCTTTCATTTTTAGACAATGATTGCATGTCCATTACCCATCCCCAAAATCTGCCATGGCATATAGAAGTCTTGATTGAAAGACATAGAGTCAAGAGAGCTCTCATAGATGGGGGAGCTGGTCTTAACATCTACACATTGAGTCTTTTCAAATCTCTAGGATTATCTGAGTCATTCATTGATCCTACAAAAAGAATTATCATAAAGGCTTATGATGAAGCAAAAAGAACCTCAAAAGTCATGATTATATTTCCCATTCAAGTGGGACCAGTAAAAAAGGACACAAAATGCCAAGTGTTAGATATGAAACTAACTTATAATATCTTATTGGGGAGACCATGGATCCATGAGATGTAATTGGTTCCATCCACATATCATCAATGCATAAAATTTCCATACATGGGTGAGGAAATCATAGTTGGAGGAGATTCAAATCCCTTCCAATATTGCAATGCACTAAAACCTCTCCATGAATTATTTATTCCACATAACCAAGAAGGGATTATTCAAAGGGCTACCATTGAAGACATTAAGGAGGATGATCCTAAGTTAACATTAAGTGCTACTTCTACTTCAAGTCCTCATCGAACTAACTCAACTACATGAAATAAAGGAAAGGAGAAAGTGAGTTATGAGGGCCCAACGTCAAATGAAAATTCAAAAAAAGCATCTATACCAAGGATAGAATTTTCAAAACTCACCAGAGAAGAAAAGGATAAAGCTAAAAAGGACAAATACAAAAAAATGAGAGAGATGATGGATGCATTTGACAAACAATGTAAAATCAGTTCCAAGGGAGTAGGGGAATATTCTGTTTCCTTATTTGACTTGTCTACATCTTGAAGAACACATGGGAAACCATCCAAGGAACATCTCCCTCATAAATATAACTCTTAATTTGTAAGAGAAAGTGACAAGGAAACATTTGACAAAGAGGAAGATGAAGTTCTCCAATGGCTTTATCAAGATGAAGATGATACCTCAAATACTCCCATGGAGAGAATTCATCATATTAATATTCAAACTGATCAATATGGAAAAGGATTCAAAATAATGCAAAATATGGGATACAAGGGAAGAAGACCCTTAGGCAAAAGAAATAGAGGCTTGATCGAGCCCATTGAACCTTCTTGGAGGTCAAAAGAGGAAAAATCGAGGGTAGGCTACTAGCACAAAGGAGAAAGCTCTAGCCCCATGCAGGATTTTTATCCTCAAGTGAATACGGTGGAATCCAATGTGGATAGTGATGATTCCTGGGACTATGAATGGGATACTTTATCTGATGAGTCATACCATGATAAAGAAATTGTCACCATACATACTTATGCTAATGTTCCAAAGCAACAAACTCCAAGACATGAAGAGCCCATCATACAAGAACTTAACATAGGACAAGCACCCATTAATCAACCATGGATAGAGAAATTTTGGAAACCATTAGAGGAAGATGATTCAAATGTTAGGATTAATCTAAGTGTTGTATTTCCCATGCTATTTCCCATAGAAGTCATTGAGGACTCAAGTGAAGAGGACTTTGATCCTTCTTCCATGGACCATCTCAAGGAAGCTCACGTTATAGACCTAAATGATACAATGTATGAACCATCCAATGAGGTCATGTGCATAACACTAGCTAATGATACTTTTCCATTTGAATCCCTATCCTTGATGTGTCTTGATCTTATTTATTGGGACCTAACCGAGCTAAGTGACTTACTCTATTTCCCAAATGAACAAGAAATGAACCAATACTTAAACGTGGTTGAGCCCTCTTTCACCAATGAATTTGAACTAAACATGATGAGAGCAGTGGAGGTCCAATCTCTTAATCCAAAAAAAAAAAGGAAAGAAAATAAAAAATGAAAAGTTCTAGTGATAAAAACCACTATGTGGCAGCACTAGAACCAAAAAAAGTAAAGATAAAGGATGTTTCCTATGGTGAAAACCCAATTGTGGCACCAAAGGAAGAGAGATTGGATACCCTACCCAAACATGAGGAAGAAAGGTCACCGATTCTCATAGAACCAACAGAAAAGGTCAAAATTGGGATAGAATTGGATTCAAAATTCATACACCTAGCAGTGTTACTTACACCTTTGGAAAGAAAGGACTTTATCAAATTTTTTCAAGAACAACAAGTGAACTTTGCTTGGTCCTATGCCGACATGCCAAGATTGGATCCCGACTTCATTATGCACCATTTGAATGTTAAACCAGGGGTTAAGCCTATCAAGCAAAAGTTGAGAAAGATGCACCCACATGTAGCTCTCCTAATAAAATCCGAATTGGAGAAGTTGTTGAAGGTGGGATTTATAAGAGAAATTACATATACTGAATGGATTTCCAATATTGTACCAGTCACCAAGCACAACAAATCCATTCGTGTATGCATGGATTTTAGAGACTTGAATCTTGCATGTCCTAAATATGACTTCCCACTTCTGAGAATAGATGCGATAGTAGACTTGATAGCATGTCACTCCATGTATTCATTAATGGATGGTTTTAGTGGCTACAATCAGATAAAAATTGCACCCAAAGACCAAGAGAAGAAAACCTTTACATGCCCTTGGGGTACCTTTTGTTCAAATGTAATGCCCTTCGGCCTTAAAAATGCCGGAGCCACGTACCAAAGGGCAATGACAACTATCTTCCATGATATGATGCACACCTTTCTAGAGGATTACATGGATGACATATTGGAAAAATACATAAAATAGAAGATCACCTACAAATTTTGGAAAAAATATTCACAAGATTGGAGCAATTTAAAGTGAGACTTAATCCAAAAAAATGTACTTTCGGTGTTCAATCTGGCAAGTTATTAGGCTACATAGTTTCAGGAAAAGGGATTGAAGTAGACTCGAAAAAGGTTCAAGCTATAATGGATATGGAGATTCCAAGGAACATAAGTCAAATGAGGTCCCTTTAAGGCAAGATTCAATCCATAAGGAGATTTATCTCTCAATTGGCAAAAAATTGTCATTCATTCACAAGGTTAGTACACAAAGACACTATTTTCATGTGGGATGAAGAATGCGACAAAGAATTCACCTTGTTGAAGACTTATCTAATAAATCCACCAATCCTAATGCCACCAATCAAGGGAAAACCATTGCTACTGTACATATCCACCACCGAAAGGTCTCTAGGAGTCCTTTTGGCGCAAGAAGATGATCAAGGGAAAGAAAGAGCAATTTACTACTTCAGTAGAACATTGATCAAATATGAACTCAATTACACATTCATGGAAATAGCCTGTTTAGAGGTTGTCTTTGCATCACAAAAATTAAGGCATTATATGTTGATGCACAAGGTGAAACTTATTGCAAAAATTGATCCTTTAAAATACTTGCTAAACAAAGGTGTGTTAACGGGCAGGATAGCAAAATGGGTCATGATATTAAGTGAGTTCGACATTGAGTATGTGGATAAGAAAGCTATAAAAGGACAAGTGATAGCAGATCACTTAGTAGAAAACCCATTGACTTCTACACAAACCATTCAAGTGGAGTTTTTGGATTCAACAATTGTTAACATAGAGGCTAAGACATGTAAGTTGTACTTCGATGACTCATATACATAAGGAGGTTCCAGGGCTGGCATACTATTGATTACCCCTCAAGGGTACACTATTCTCAAGTCCTACAAGCTTTTGTTCCCATGCACAAACAATATATCAAAATATGAGGCTTTGGTCATTGGCATTAAGATGGCTTTAGAATGGAACATCATCGAGTTACAAGTATATGGAGACTCCCAATTGATCATCAATCAAATCAATGATGAATACAATACCAAAGATGAAAAGCTAATGCCATACAAGACTATGATAGATGCTTGGAAAAATTACTTTGCTTTGATAACCTTTGAACAAATTCCAAGAGAGAAGAACAGAGTAGCTAATGCAATGGTGACCTTGGCTTCCTTACTTCAAAAACCAAATTAGAATGAGAAGTATGAATTCTTGGTGGAAGAGTTGGCAAAACTAGCATTTGACCTTCCTGACATCCAAATTGTTTCCCTACTTAATGAACATGACTCACCTTGGTACGGCCCTATCTATACCTATCTCAAAGATCAAGTGTTACCTATAGACCAATCACAAGCCCAAAAATGAAATTTTATTTGACAATCAGCCCATTACATAATCCTTTCTAAAATATTATATCGTAAGGGTCTTGACAGGATGTTACTTAGATGTCTAGAGGAAGAGGATTATAAGTTAGCTTTAAGTGAGGTTCACGAGGGCGTTTGCGGGTCGCATTCAAGCAGATTAAACCTAGCCAAGAAGATCCTTTGTATGGGATATTTTTGGAAAACCTTAGAGAAAGATGCTTGTCACTTTGTCAAAATATGTAGAAAATGTCAATACCATGCGACATGATACATGTGCCAACACATGAATTGCACCCATTTGTTACACCATGGCCATTCTATCAATGGGGATTTGACTTGATTGGCATAATCTATCCACCATCTTCCAATGGGCACAAGTACATAATCACCGCTACAGAGTATTTCACAAAGTGGGTAGAAGCCATTCCTTTGATAATGACTATGGGAAAATAGATTTCCATGTTCATACTTAATCACATCACTTGCAGATATGGTATCCCTCATGCCATAATCAAAGACAATGGAAAACAATTCAAAAAAAAAGATGTGGATGAACTTTGTGGCACATTCCATATTACTCATCACTCTTCATCCATTTATTATCCTCAAGGAAATGGAAATGCCGAAGCTACAAATAAGAACATTTTGAAAATCTTGAAGAGATTGGTAAATAAGTTAGGAAGAGATTGGCATGTGCAAATCAATCCAGCATTATGGGCCTATAGAACTAGCATTTGAACACCTACAGGAGCTACACCATTTTCACTAGTTTATGGAGCCAAATTTGTTCTACCATTGGAGGTTGAAATCCCATCTTTATGAGTGTCATTGCAAGGGTTGATAATAGATGAAGACTATAGAGTTTCTCAGCTTCAACAATTAGAGTTGCTAGAAGAACACCAAGTGCAAGCCTATGAACACCTGAAAGTCTATTAGAATAGGATCTCAAAAAACTACAATAAGCATATCAAACTGAGAGTCTTTCAAGTAGGTGACTTAGTACCAAGAGAAAACCCTAAAAATCAAGCTGAAAGAGAGAAGAAGGGAGAGTGGGAGGAAAATTGGCTTGGTTCGTTCATCATTGTTTCTTCATTTGGAACGGGAACCTATAAATTAGCAGATTGTGATGGAGAAGAACTACAAGAACCTATCAATAGTATCCATCTAAAGAGGTTCTATACATGAGGTAGATGAAAGAGTATAAAGAGTATTAGATGAGGAGCATCATATTTATTGTACATAATAAAAAAAGATCTTGAAAATACAAAAAAAAATTGAAAAAAAGAAGAAAAAGAAAAAATTGAAAAAGAAAAAAAGTGCCTTGGTGAAAACCTAGCAATAGGCGCCTTAGTAGCAAAAAAAGAGAAAAAGACCCAAAAGGTGAAAACTTGGCAATCAAGCACCTTTTGTTCCCTTAAGTCATTTCCTAGTTGCATATGTCCATATTGCATTCCCAACATCTCACTTGTAAATCTTCATTGCATCTATCATTCGTACATAGTCATAATAAAACCCGTCAGCTACATTGTTGCATTGCCTATTTGCCCTAAGTTTGTCGCATGATCACATTTATCACTTGGGGGCAGCAAAGGATTGGATTTTTGGTACGAACTGATTCAATTAGTGCTACATTCAGTCACATTAGAGAAAGAATTATCAGAACTTCAGAAGAGAGTTTTTTGTTGAACCTTTGATGGATATAATTATTCACACCCAAGTATTCTGATCCCACAACTTGATCCTTGAGCCTTCATTGACTTTATTATTCGGGATTAAAAATTGACATCACTTTAAAGATTAGAATTTTGGGAAATCCTATTTGAAAATCTTGATACATTGCAAAACACTTTGAAGCTTTCTTTTGATGATCTTTATTGAAATGACTTTTATCACATCTCTTTAGCTAACCAATGATGTTTCGACTAGATTGGTAATGATAGAGACTTGGTATTTTCTTGCCTTTGAGTGACTATTTTGAGGAAGATCCATCAACTTATATGAATTTGTCTAATGACATGGTCATCAAAGAACAATCAAGGATTATCACATAAGATGAAGAATTGACCTTTGCTTGTTTACGCAAATGGATACCTTGGCTATTTAGGTCTTCCATATATTAATACCAAAATCCACTTGCAACATTGAATCCATTGAAACCAGTATTCATACTCCCATAGTTGGTCATTCAACTAGTGAGGGTTGTACTAGTTTCCAAAAGAGGTGTTACCAAAAGTGATGAAAAGAGGTATTCATATCATCATGATGTGGTCAGTGATGATTGTACTTGCTTTAAATGGTCCTACAATGCTCAATGATGAAAATATTTCTCTATGGCATTTCTTTGCTAAAAAGCTAGTGACACTTAGTTGCATTAGATTTTTCATGTTAGATTAAGTGCATGTTTGTAGTTATTTTTTCCAAGGGAAAAGGGGTTCAGTTAATCAGCTTGAGTAAAAACATTAAAAAGGGGGTTCAATTACATGTTTTCATCCTTGATTCAAATAAATCATGTGAAATTATCTTTTGCATTCATGCATAGCATTAATCATTATTCATTATCCATATATCAGAGAAAGCAAGAAGAGAAAAACAAATTCATTCATCATACATCATTTGCATACATCTAGTTAAGAATAGAATTGCATACATCAAAAAAATTCAAAAACATAGGGGAATTCACACCCATATTTCCATTAAATCTTTGCATCCATACATTGAAAAATAGAAAGGCATATCAAAATAGCATAAATCATTACATCCATCTATCTATATCATACATAAGATACATTGCATCCATAAACATAATCAAAGTAAATGCATCATAAAACATCATATAGCTACATATAAAGATAATCTCACATGTACACATCAAAAGAGTCAAGGAAATATATCATCATATAAAGTGTTCATCAATGAGCCATCAAATCAGTATATCAAGATACAATGTCAACAAAGTGCTACATCAAATGTTCCGATCAATAAACATGAAACATGATACAATAGTCATCAAATCATCATGAGCCTATAGCAGCACCTGATCCATCCCCAACACCTAAACCATTTGGACCCCTGTCATCTTGTCTATCTTGTGAAGGGGGAGCCTGAGAAGTGCTAGCCATACTGGGTCTCTAAGTCACATAAGTCATAAAATGCTACATCAAAAGAGCTACCTGGTCCAACCTACCAACAACAATAGATACATCTATCCTCAATGACTGAACATCTTGTGCTACACTATCAATACTAGGACCACCCTGAGATGACTGACCCATATCCTATGATCTAGGAACCTATGGAGGCACTTGCTATGCTGGAACCTGATCCCATTATACCTGATCCTGATCTTGCTATGCTAAGGCAACCCGCTGTAACTAAAATAAAGGATCCAAACCACTAGGAATCTATTGAGTAGCCTCAATATGTCCCTGTCTCTGAGCCCTTTTTTGTCTCTACTGTCTATCCTATCTATCACTTTTTGCTTCTCTAGGATGTACAATCTCATCTCCATGATCATCCCTAGCTCTATCCCTAGCATGTCCACCTCTCACTCATGGCCCATGTCATCCTTGAACTATGACTTGAGGAGCTCTCTATCCTCACTAACCTGATGTAGGAGCATCCTGGGTGTAAGAGCAATCTTGCATCACCCAAAAATATTTCTATTTTTATATTCAATAAGGGCTATTTTGTGCAGAGCTGCTATTTATGGAAAGTTACTATTTTTGGTAATTTTTGTATGTGCTCAGAATGATCTGCTTTCTTTCTTGGAGGTTCATTTTGGTCATATAAGTTTGCCAGTAAAGTTTCATTGCCAGATCAAGTGTATATTGGAAGATATTGAAGATTTTTGGTATTGGCAGCAGGGTACAAAAACTTTGAACTCGGTTTTGAAGGCTTTAGAGGCCCCGGATGAGGTCGAAAATTTGGGTGACGGGTGCTTGCACTGATCAAGCCTGTAGAGCGCTTTGTGGCATTTTCAAAATGGGGTTATAATAGCCGATCGGGTCAACTGGTGATGACTTATGGTCTTCAGAAGTTGGGCCACCCGAAATGGCGAAAAATAATTTTCTTCAAAATTTCTGTTCGGGTTTCAAAGGTTATCTTGAGCCGACTATGATTTAATAAAATGTAAAATAAAATAATGCTAAGTTTGGTCGGCCTTATTGGCTAAAATTCTGGAACCTTCCCAGGCGGTGGAAAATTGCCTATATAAGGAAGGCTGTATTATTGTCTTAGGCAGTCCAGAATAGTTCAGAATAGTTCTGGGGTAGTAGATCTGGGTAATAGTTCAAGGCTTTGTCCTATAGAATATTGTAAGGGAATGCCCATGTGGCTTTGCATATTGTAATTCTGAAAGTTTGTAATTCCACATTTGTGGAGATAATAAGAAGCCAATTTTCTGTTCTTGCATATTGTTGTTGTTTCTCTATTTCTGTTATGTGTTTGTGGTATTAAGGGGAGCACCCTTCATCATAACCTCATCATATTTGATGTCTCCACCTACCACCACCACCATCCCTACCATCATCATCACCTCCATCATCCTTTGATCTCTCATCATGTCTAGGAATATGCTCTGCTAGATTTGTAAAATGAAGAAATCTGTTCCGAGCTCACCAGTCTTGATACTCATGCGACATACTAGCATCTGCAACACCCCCAAGAAAATCCCATCTATAGTATGCCAATCGAGCAATCTGATCATAGGAAAACTGATAATCTATCCGAGCACCCCACAAAGATCACTCCGCCTAGACTCTAGCATATAGTGCTATACCTTGGGGCATATCCTACACTCTACCATACTATCGAGAGACTTGACCAAAGAGAAACTGCTCAATCATAGTAGTAGCTCTACCAATCATCCACCGAGGAGAAAACATATATGGGTGCTCATCATCATCCTCCCTCCATCTCTCACAACCTATATATGGTCGCCACTGAACCTGATCAAGATCATCAATCTGACGACACCAATACTCAAGTTTTCCTAGATGATGTTGGACAACCATGCCACCATATAGAAAGTAGTAAGGAAAACCTCAATGTTGAATCCTATCTGATACTAGTCTAGTAATGGGAAGATGCTCCCATATCCATAGCTGCAAGATCAAACCACTTGCTGATAAAGAAGCACTCTCTCTGTAAAAAACCTCATGCAAATCATGATAAAGCTGAGTGAGAACACATGAGCCCCAATCAAACCTCTGAGGCTGTGCAAGTAAGTCCTCGAGTATCCTACCCCATCCAACTAAGAAGCCATGACCTTGTTGGTTGGGAAGTAGTAATCCACTGATCAGAGCACCCAATACTACTGGCAATGTAGGGAAAGAAGAAAACTATGCGCATGTGATAGTATCATCATTAATAGTGTTTTCTCCAAACACTCATCTGTAGACTGTACTAGCATACACAGAATCATAATATACCATCTCTCCTTGACAAGGAATATGTAACAATCTATACATGTCCTCCAGAGTAATGGTCATCTCTCCAAAAGGAAGATGGAAGGTATTGTGGTCAAAGTGCCAATGCTCTGCCACTATGGTCAGGAGACCCCAGTTCAACTAAAACCATGGGATGTCAAGCAGAAAACTAAGTCCACACAACTCAATCACTCGAAACTCTATAGGAGTCAAAGTCTGACCCAACTCAATAACCCAGGAAACTACGGTCTGTATATACAAGTTATGGAAATGTGCCTGTTTGGAAAAAATCAAGAGAATCATATCAGTTGTCTATATCAAGTGAATCATTTTAATTCAATCAGTTCTATCAGAATCAAAGTATCAAGAAATCAAACCCAGTCCCATTTGTTCGTGTCTCTATGTCTTGAGAATGAATTATCAGTATCCTACCTATCAATTTTTCTATCCTATCAGATTGACAAATCACATTCATTGGTACCATTATCCTGATATCCTAATCAATTGTTTTGTTCAAAATACAACAGACTTAGCTATTTGGGATCAAATCAATCAGTCAGACTTATCAAAATTTTATTAGAAAAATCAAGTTGGAAAAATTCAAAAAATTTCAAGAAAACTTGCAGGCGTCATTTGCCTATTACCATGTAGCATTTTACCTTACACGATGCAAAAAAGGTATTACGTGGTACTTTATCATTATTACACGTGACTTAACATTTCAAAAATCATTTTAACACGCTAGGTAGTATTTTAAGGAGCCTAGGTAGCATTTTAAACCTAGGGTTTAATACGCGTAAAAAAATATCTAATTTGGTAAGAAAACCCTACTACTATGTGACAACATACCAGTATTAGGTGAGACTTAAAAATTTTGAGGTGAAATTTTACTATGCGGAGGCATGAGTAAAAAACATGGATGTGACATTTTAAAAGTTTATGCGGCATTTAAACTATCCTAGATGACATTTTGCAAAATCTAAACTATGACATCATGAAAAAAATGCAATAAATGTAGAAAAAGAGCAATAAATGCACAAGGAAGGTTTGAAAATAGTTATTGGAGGTCCATAGTCCAACGGCCTCTGATAGCGATGACCTCTCTCGAATCGGTGCTGGCGAATTGGAACAACCATCGTGAAAATCAAGGCAGGATTAGAGCAAAATCTCAATAGTCAAAAGTGAAAATGAATAGTAAATCTAGGTTTATCAACCTATTTAAGCTAATTTTAACCTAATTTGGAGGTAAATTTTGACCTATTGACCTAATATCAACCAATCAATCGAACCCGAGCATTATTAAAATCAACATATCATCAATGTTTTTCAGAAATGAAAACATACTGAATCAATTAATCAAAATCAAATCAATTTCATCAAATATTTCAAATCAAGCAATCAATATGTTTCATTTCTGAGGGGGCATCAGAGTATCGAATTGGCATCAAATATTAGTGAATCAGGGGCATCAAATTTTTTGAAATATTATTAGTGGGGCACATATCATTTTATCATATCAGATCAGAGGCATATCATATCAAGCAACAATTAATCTCATATCAGGAAGTATCAATATCAAATCAGTGGTGTATCAGTAAATCAGGACCTAAAAGCGATCGGGACTTAAAAGTTTCTTTGAATCAATGTCCTTCACACATCAATTCAAAGAGGGGCATTTGTAGACACTAAAAAATGGACAAGTGCTTTAAATCATCAAAATGGCAAATTCTTAATCAAAATGCACTAATTCTCATAAAAAAGGATTAAATCAAATCAAAATGGACATTATTAAATCAAAGTTGGACAAAATCAATGAAATCAAAAGAAAAATCAAATCATGACATTAAATAATTAAATACAAGCTTAAAGGGGTGAAAAACACTATATAATTGATTTTAATCAATTAATTGTATAATTGTTAAATAAAAAATCAAAATGAACCTATTCCCTTACATGGCTAAATTTAATTAATTATTGAATTTAATAAATCATAATATCTTTCAACAAAGTTGAGCAACTGATTGAAATTGAGGACAATGAGACACAAATCACTCAAAAAAATTGAATCTCAATCACACAAATTCATCTTTCAATCTCATCCACTCAATTTTGTCCTTTTGTCCAAAGCTTTGAGACAAACATTTAAATTGTGCCCCCATTTAAAAACATTGCAAAGTTTTTGACTCAACCAAGGCTAAATCATGATTACTTCACTCTACCCCCTACCCTTGGGAATTTACTATAAATAAGAGGCATTTTGAGAGCAATAAGATAGAAGAGAATTGGAGAGCAAAGCATTATTATTATAGACATTTTATGACCATTTGATAGCAATTGAGAGCATTTAGCATTAGCATTTCAATTTATCATTGCATAATGGATCATTGTGAGCTAGATTAAGCATTGTAGTATCATATTTTCTCATTTTAGAAGTGTCACTAGTGGAGATTAAGTTGAGAGCTCTACTTACCACATCTAATTAGAGAACCATGAGATGTCATGGATTTTAGTTTCATTTCTTAGTTAAATTTGCATTGTATTTTCTTTGATTTGTTAGTTAATAATCCTAATTTCATGAAGGTGTTTAACATACACATAGTATGTAATTGATTAAATCAAATTGTCAAATTTAATAATATAGTTTTGGGATAAAGTTTGATTATATAATTGATTAACCCATAAATCATTTATTTTAATTCAAAAATTAGTTAAGTTGAGAAGAAAATACTTGGAATATTAAATAAATTCATAATTATTCATGCACATTTAGAAAAGAAGTTAAAATCTAAATCAATAAATTAATTCAATTTGTTAACTTTTTGGACTCAACATGTGATTGTGAGTTAAAAAGTGATCTGAACCCTGATTTGAGTTAAAAAGATAATTTTGCATGATTTTGTGAGTTAACTCTTTCTTATCTTCTGATAACTCAACAATCAATCTGAGTTGATCAGGGAGAGATTTTTGGCTTTCCATGAGTTCTTAGAGAACTTGGATTTCTATATAAACAAGGCTCAGTCCTTCACAAATGATCCCCCAATGTTTGCATCCTTCAATTGTGAATTTGGAGAATTCTGCTTGTGCGATTTGATGATTTGTGAGATTGTGCTATTTTTAGATTTTTGTTATCATTTCATTCATTTCATAGAATTCATATCATTGTTAGATTATATTACATTCATCTTCATTTAGTTTTTAGATCAATTTTCATATAGTTTTTCATCCATATTGCATAGAAAAATTAAAAAATAATAATTAATCTGCATGCATATTTCATTTTCTTTTCATCAGTAAATCCTTCATTTAGGTGTTGCATTTTTAGTGATCTCGGTCTAATTCTAAGAATATCATACTCGCATCGATTAGAAGGCAGTAAATCACTTGGTTAGCAATATTTGTCTTATTTGCAGATTTTTTGATTTGTTAACCTCTAATGTTTTACTGAAGTGTTGTGTCCACAACTAGGTACAATTTCACACACAAATTTCTGGTGCAAACTGTGGGGCCCAACAACGGGTTTCATTTATCAAAATCTCATTTTTCTGACAATTTCATTTCAAGCTTTGATTTTTATTTTTTGTTCCGTACAATCTCATACAACATTCTATAGACTGTCGTACCAAAATACTCTATCTATCGTACAATATATGAAAATCTGCATTGTCATGCCGGTTATATTGGTATTGTCATATAGGAGCTGAAGTGTTATGTGTGCAGGAACCCACTGTTGTATCGTACCTAAATTTTCATATGAGAAGAGGTATATTCTCATATGAGTTTTGAATCTAGTATTGCATTGTCGTATCAGAATTTTGAGCAATTTTTGAGATTTGGATATCAGAGTCTGACTGAGAACTAACTCTAACAATTAATGCTTGCTAGTTTTTGGTCATTTTGATAGCCTAATGCATTTGTGCAGGATGAGAGATGAAGACCAATCATAAAAACCTATTCTTTAGCCTCTTCTTGTCTTGACTTCTAAGCCCACCTTTTGCAAATAACCCTATTTTCAGAAAAAATGCCAGTCAAAGACGCTCATTCAACACAATTTATGACAAGTGGTTTTGCAGGTTGTCTAAATCTTCTACAAGAAAATATTCTATTTTCTTAGATTTCAATTTTTCATAGGCACTTAGCTAAATAGGTATGCACATCTATTGCCATCAAGGACAATATTGAGGGGATTATGCTCTTATCCTTCTTAGGAGATCATAAATCAAGAAGGTATCTTCCTTGGTGTGAGTTTGCATACTATCTCTAGATTAATCTTCTTGACATGTCTTAGATATGGAAAAGGAAAAGGTTAGGGGATTATACTCTTCTCTTTCAGAGAATCAGAAACCTAGATCCTGTTGTCCCTAACCTCACATTTTCTTTAAACCTTTAGGGGGCCTGTTGGAGAGGTAAAAAGCTCCTAGGAATGACCCAAGTGGGGACAAGTCTTATGCTGACTCTTCTACCCCACTATAAAATTTTATGCTTCCTTGAGGTTAAAGCCTTGGAAGACATAGCTGTGTTTTTTCCTTGGACTCGTTCCATGAACATGCTTTGATTTTGTGTAGAGAGGAGCCGCTTAAATCTTTCTTGTGAGACTATAGTGATCAGAGTGCTCGTAGGGTTAACAACCTCAATCCTTCTTGTGAGAATATGGGAGATAGTTGTGAATGAATGCCTTGATTAAAAGCCTAAGCTAGTTTTGCCACCAATCCACCCTCAAAGGATTTGTAGTGTTTGTGCGAGGTGAATAGTAATCACCCCAAGAAACTTGTCATATTGAGCCCTCTTTGACCCTTGAACTCAGATAATATGGGATTCAACATCTATTGCATGTTGTTGGACTTGCATATTTTGAGGAGTCCATGAGTGTGTTCCTAAGTCAATGATTAAGTAATACATCTCTTCTCCTAGCTAGGGTAAGATAGGTGTGATTGATTCATTAAGTCAGTTCCCTCTATTTTCTATGATTGTGAGCCTATTGCTATGCTAAACAACCTAAGACAATTCAATACATAGATTTTCAAAAACTTGGATAGAGAAATTTGCAAACAACTTGATACCAAAAACACCCAACAACTGGAAAACTTGCAAAATTTGAAGCAAAATCCTTTTCTGGTAAAGACTGTCGTCCTGGAATTTCAATTGTTGTACAAGTCTTGCGGTGAAATTCAATTGTCATATCAAAACCCCTATAAATTCATATGGGAAGCTACACTATGTTGTATGAGTCTTGTCAAGAAACCCTAAGCAAAAAAATATCTTGGAGTCAGTTTTTGTATGAGTCTCTACAATTGTCCTGCTAGCCCTGATTTCGTGTTGTACTGTTAGAAATAATAAAAAAGTAGTAGAGAAAAGGAAAGAACCCAAGTGTGAGTGCATGAAAGGAATTTACCAAAAGCACCAAGAGAAAGAGAGATGAAATTCTTTAAAGAATCAAGCCAAAAGATCACCAAAGTGCTCCAAGAATAACAAGAACTCAAAGATTTTGAAAGGGGAAAAGCAAAGAAAAATCCCTTGTGAATTATATGACCGAGGCTCAAAGCTTAAGGAAGAAGAGAGAAATGGAGCACAAAGCTCATTACAATATGGAGAGCAAGAATGAGAGATGAAGGAGAATATTATTAAGCAAGTGTGTGAGAGGCATCTCTTAAGTAGAGATGAGTGAAGTAGTTTGCATGTAACTCCCATCTCAAATGAATGCCACATTCATATTGTGTGTGTGACAAATGTGAGATTACTCTTAAGGATGAATATCTAATTTCCTTATTAAAAGAATTACAAAAAGGTGACATGTCCTCCTACTTGGACTAGAAGACAAATACAATATAGGATACCTTGGTTTATCCTTTAATTACATATTTTCACCAAGGAAAGATTAATTTCTAACATCCCCTTTAATATTTACTTGGGGTGATTACATCAATAGGTATCAAACCCAAATGTTTACAATGATTTTGAGATGTTTCTTTTGAAAGAGTCTTCACTAGGATGTCGTTGGCCTTATCATCTTGCATTTATTCAACTTGTGCTTTGGAGCTTGAATGGTGCATAGGACTTTTGGAAAAGTGAGTAGAACTTTGAGGAAATAAAAGTGTATGTGCTTGTTGAGGGGAGCCCAAATGTTTAAGTGACCATTGAGATTCTTGAGATGCATGTGTACATTTTGAATATTCATTTCCAGTAGAAAATAGAGATGGAAATGGATCAACACGTGAGCCTACAATAAGGAAAAAACCACTAGTAGATCTCCCATCATTGGGATCTCCTAGTGCTAAATCAGTAACACTTTGGAAAGAAAAATCACATTGTGAATCATGAGTCATATAATCAGAAATGCAATCTTCAGTTGCATAAAACAAATTTGTAATGTGTTCATCATAATATGAAACATCAAGAGGAGAGTTAATATAAGCATCATTATCATTAATCTCCATAATAATCATAGGATTAGTACCTTCATCATGAATTTCATTTTGATTAATAACCATATCTTTAATTGGATAATCAAAAGAAGGTAAAGTAACATTAAGAAAGTTAGAGATAATTTCCTCTTCTTGTTCAACAATATCATCAATGTGAGAGAAAGAACCATCAAATTGGAATCCATCATAAGTAGAGTGCATAGTATCACTTTGAATTAAATTTGTTTGTGTAGGAAGATAGTAATCTAGAGGGTTATTCCAAGAATAGCCTTCATCATAAGGTTCATCCCAAATAGTAGTATCATCATAGTGAGGATTAAACATCCCATAATGAGAAACAAAAGCTTGACGAGATTTATTATTATGAGAGTTTTCATTAGTTTTATTATAAGGAGTAAATGATCTCTCATGTTTGAGTTTCTTAAAACATTTATTGATCACATGACCATCTTTCCCACAATAGTTGCAATGGGGTCGATTATTATTACTATGATAACCATTATTATGATGATCATTGTTACGATTATTATTATTGTTATTGGAATAATTATTGTTATGATGATTAGTATGAGACTTATTATTGTGATTTTGAGTTTTAGATACAAAATCATGTTCAAAAGATTTAATAGTACAAAATTTCAATAATTTTGCCTCCTCTTGATGCAACAAATTTTGAAAAATAGGATAAGTTAAACGAGGAGATAAACTAGAAATAGCAAGTTGAGAGTGGATGTTAGTGATAAATTGCTGAAACTCTTTAGGGAGATATTTATTAAGAATTACAATGATCAATCTAATATCTATAAGAGTAACATTTAAACCATTTAATTGAGTTCTAATAGCATCAAACTTGAGTAAAAATTCATCCATTGATTTAAAATTTGTATACCTTAGGTCTTCCAAGTTGTCTTGGAGCTGAATCTTATGTGATTTAGAGGAGCTGTCATAGGTTTGCTTCAAGATGTCCTATACTACGTGAGCTTTGGTGCAATGTCCAATCAAGACATAAAGATCATGAACTATTGAGAGACCAATCAATCCAAGAGCTTCTTCATTTTTAACTTGTCATGCATCTTTGATAGTTTGAGCAGCAGTGGCAGCTAGTTCAGTAGTCGCATTTGTGGTAACTTCAAGAAAATGTTTAAAATGGAAAAGAAAGGAAACATGAGTTTTCCATTAATGATAGTTAGAACTTGTTAGTTTGATTTTAGGAATGAGGGTAGACATCTTAAAGAAATTAATTCCCCTTTAGATGAAATGATCAAAATTGATTAAATAATGACTTAAATGTAAAATTTACTTAACTGAAAGCAGAAATAGATCAAGATAACCTTTGAAACACAAATTTGATAGAGGAATAGAATTGAGATCCTGAATTTAGTTTAAAATTAACAAGGATCTAAATAGAGCAATTTAAAAATGAACTTTTTGTTAAAATAATTAAAAAATGATGAAAATGTTGTTAAATTTTGAATTTAAATGAACAATAATGAAGAGACAAAAAATAGTTAGGGAAATTAGAGTGAAGTACAAAAAATTTTGATCAGAGAAAATAAGGTGAAAGGATTAACTTTTAAAACCTAAAATTTTATTTAAAATAAAATTTAAATTTAATAAACTTCTTAATAATTAAAACTTAACAATTTATTAATAACAACTATTAATAATAAATAAATAAATAATTAACGTATTAATAATAAATTTATTAAAAAATAATTATTAATGAATTAAAAATTTAATAATAAAAAATTAAATATGACGATAAGATTAATTTATTTGAATAAATTTATATACATAAAACAAATGAGTCAAAGATTCAGACTAAGACTAAAGTTAGCAGAACTATAGATATGCTGAAAAGAATCTCAGACCAAGGAATATGCCTGCAAAGAAATGGTTAATACTAATTTATGTAGAAATGTTGACTAAAGCAATAAGTATCTAATAATAAACTCTGCCCAAAAAAACCAGAATATGTTGTGTGAGCATCTAGAGGAAAATGTTATGAATAAAAAAAAATGTAAGACTGTAGTATTGACTGCAATATGAATCAAGTAAGAATCTAATAATAAACTTAGATCCAAAACATCAATGGTTTCAAAAAATTAATCATGCCTGTCTTCTCCAGGAAGAGACACAAATTTAAGTTACCTAAAGTGTGGATATTGTAGTCAAATGATATATTCCTGCAGAATTATGACAGTCTAATAAATAGAGCAAAATAAAAGTTGGATATAAATGTCACCACAAATCAATGTTATTAGATATACACTATGCATTAATGAGTTATAGGAATTAATTCATAGCTGGGAAACACAATTAGCAGTCTTCAGTTGGTGTTACTAGTTGATGATTAATAATTAGAGGTGAACGACATCTGGCACACGCAGCAAGGTGTAGAATAACAATTTTTTGTATATGCTGGTAATTCTGGATGGGATTAATGAATACAAAAGAAATGTTATAGACTAAGAAATGTTAGAAACAAAATTAAAAATGTTAGAAATAGAAAAGAGTTCACGTGTCTTAGTTAGCCAATCCTAGCCAACATACCCTATAATTGCTACCAAACATAGCTCAAAAACTTTGGTAAAAATGTCCCACACCTGCTAAATATGGCTCTATGACATTTGTTAAGTAGCACTAAAACTGGAAGGTATAAAATATGGTGCGCAAATATGAGACACACTTCAACAAGGCTGCTCGTGCAATTAGTAGCAAATATGGTGCACACTTCAACAAGGCTGTTCACACAAAGTTTAAATGGTGCACAGTTAATATGGAGTGAACTTTAATAAGGTGTTAAACAACATGCAGAAAATAGACAAGGGTTCACACAGAGTAAAGAGTAGGGTAGAGTCTTATGCAAGCAAGGAATGAGGGACAGTTTAAAACAAAGGACGCAAGGAGGAGAGCATAACTAATGTAGGGAAAGGATTAAAATCCACAATGATATAACTCAGGACAGTAAAAAATGATTGAGATAACATGTAGAAAAATGAAAAAGATAGAATAATGTTTAACAAACAGAGATAAATGAAATGAAACTAGAGCTATGTAAGATAAATGAAATTATACACTGGCAGTAAGATACATGAAATTATACAATATTGATGCTGAAGTCCCATGCCAAAGTTTCTGAAGCTATTGACTTGAAGGAAAAACAACTAGATTGTATTCAAAGAGGTCACGACAGTAAGAAACCTTGAGCAAAGAAAGATTGCAGATGCCCAAATATTGCAATATGTGTAGACACCAGGAAATATCGGATCTGAATTATTTGCCAGAGGGTTTTTAATTTTCTAAAAACTATAAGCTAATCACATGAAACTCATAGGAAAGAAGGCTGCTATCTTGCAACGATTAAGAGAAAATGTTTTAGAATGAAATGCTATCTTGCAGAAATATATGCAAGAAAAGATATTGATATTAGTATAAATTAAACCTGCAGATCAGATATAAATATTAATAGGGATATATGAAAATAGAGATTGAATGTTAGTTAATATAAAAAAAAATAGAGATATCCTGCATATTAAACAAAGATTAAATAAAAAAGAGATGAATGTAAATCCTGCAACAAGAATGTTAGAAATAGATTTTAGTATTGATTTCAAGATGAAATATGGAATAGGATAACTATAAATAAAACTTGAAATGAGATGAATAGACTTAGATCTAGTGGCAAGCCATCCAGAACTAAGAATAGACAAAAAAGATGCTATCTCCTTCACAACCAAAATATCCTTCAAATTTCACTACATGAAACACTCAACAAACAAGGGTTAAACCTGCTTTGATACCATGTTAGAAATAATAAAAAAGTAGTAGATCAAAGGAAACAACTCAAGTGTGAGTGCATGAAAGGAATTTACCAAGATCACCAAGAGAGAGAGAGAGAGGAAATGCTTCAAAGAATCAAGCCAAAAGATCACCAAAGTGCTCCAAGAACAAAAAGAACTCAAAGATTTTGAAAGGGGAAAAGGAAGAAAAACCCCTTGTGAATTATATGAATGAGGCTCAAAGCCTAAGGAATAAGAGAGAAATGGAGCACAAAGCTCATTACAATATGGAGAGAAAGAATGAGAGATGAAGGAGAAAATTATTGAGAAAGTATGTGAGAGGAATCTCTTAAGTAGAGATGAGTGGAGGAGTTTGCATGTAACTCCCATCTCAAATGAATGCCACATTCATATTGTGTGTGTGACAAATGTGAGATTCCTCTTATGGAGGAATATCTAATTTCCTTATCAAAGGAATTACAAAAAGGTGACATGTCCTCCTACTTGGACTAGAGGACAAATACAATATAAGATACCTTGGTTTATCTTTTAATTACATATTTTTACCATGGAAAGATTAATTTCTAACACGTACGAGCCTGGATAAAGTCATATGAGAGTTGACCCAAAAATTGCCAGAAAATCCCTATTTTGTCAGAAATTCAGCCATTTGCAGTCATCATTTAGATTTTGTTAGAAAATCCCTTGTGTCAGGAACATAGCAGAGTCAATAGAGAATCCAACTCATTTTCCCAAAGTGGTCCTTTTAGCTCAATTTTGCCTTTCGATTCATTGATTTGAATCCCGTCTCATCTTGTGTCAAAACCTTGTCAAAATAATGTCAAGATTTATCCTAAAAAATGGCCAAGTGTTGTGAGCTCGTGTCCATCATCTTTTGGACAACTACCTATACACCTAGGGCACAATATCTTGCACTTACATCCAATCAATATTTTTATCAATGAATCTATTCAATCTTAACAAGGTTGCGTCATTTGATTTTTCCTAAATTAGATCATCAATCAGTTTGTCTTATCTTGCTCTCTTGATTCACTTAAGCTTAATGGTGGAAACTAGAGCTTCTTCACATAGAAAATAGAGAGAAGAACCAAAAATATCTCCATCATCTTCTATTTTGGCTCAGACATTTCATCAGCCTTACGATACATGTCTATACAAAGAAGACACCCTTGGAAAATTGCGCTTGAAAGGCAATTACATAACCCCTCCAGTATTAACACTAGATCCAAATCAAAGCACCACTATGTCTCAAGGAGGAGAAAACTAAGGCTCCCAGGGTCACCAATCTGAACATGGTGGGGATCAAGAACCCACACCCTCTGAAATTTCCCAATATCAGAATGATGATGTCTTCAAGAAAATGATGAAACACTTCTTGCATGAAGACAAAGAGGAATATTTCCTTGAATTAGCCCAATAAGGGGCCAAACTTCCTCCAAGCTTCAACATTGATAATGTCATTACACACGAGGAAGAAACACCCATAACTGCTATGATGAAACAAATGCATGAAATGGAAGTTAAACTAAACCAACTGGGAAAGGAGAAAGAACCTAAGGAATTCTCCATGGATTCTCTATGTCTTTTCCCATTTGATCATAGCTTGTATATGCTGTGTGTGTGAATTTTGTACCTAGATGTAGACACAACACTTCAGTAAAACATTAGAGGTTAGCAAAAACCAAAATCTACAAGTAATTGAAACTATGCTAACCAGGTGATTTATTGCCTTCTAGTAGGTGTGAGTATGATGTTCTCAGATTGGAATCGAGATCAATGACAATGCAACACCTAAACGAAGGATTTGAATGCAAAGAATTGAAAAACTATATGAATGGAAATTTAATCTATATATTTTTATTTTCTATGCAATAAGAATGAGAAACTATATGAATCTAAGGTAGAATATATGAAAACTGATATGATATGCAATTAATCTAAGAATTGATATGCTAAATGATATGAATGCTCAAAAACAATGAAAATCTCATAAAAACTTTGATTCGCAAAGATGGATTCTTCAATCACCAATTCACCAGCATGAGGATGCAATTTTGTGGATCTTTTTAGAAGAGCTAAAGCCTTGGTTTTATAGAAATCCAGGGCTTTGGAGGTGCATGAGAAAAGCCATAAATCACTCTTGATAAACTCAGGTTGATTTTTGAGTTATCAGGAAATCAGAAATAATTAACTCACAAAATCATGCAAAAGCATGCAAGAACAACTTTTTAACTCAAATCAGAAGTTTAGATCAGCTTTGAACTCAAAATAGAATTTTGAGTTTCCAAAAGTTAACAACTTGCATTGATTTCTTGATTTTGAGTTTAACCGCTCTTTGAATGTGCACAATTAATTATAAATTAATTAAATAAATAAAGTGATTTATCCTCAACTTAACTGATTTTTGAATTTAAAACAATTGATTTATGGGTTAATCAATTATTAAATCAAACTTTATTCAAAAACTATATTATTAAAAATTGACAATTGACATTAATTAATTAAATAAGAATTTAATCAATTAGTCATAAGATTTTTGATTTATTGTCAAAATTAAATAATACAACTTAAGAATAATTTAATTAAATTTAATTAAACAATTAAGTGGCAGTATTAAATCTGATTAATTAAATATTCAAAATATTCAATTAATCAAACTTTAGGATAAATAGGATTTATCACCAAATAATTATTAAATTAAAGATAATTAGGATAAATAGGAATATTGCTAGGAATATTCCCTGATGCAGAATTAGGATAAAATCAATTAAATTTGATAATGTGCAGATGTGCCTTAGGTTAGGACTTTGATGTCAATTTCATTTGAATTGAAAGTGTAAGAGGTTAATAAACTTATAGCCCATTTTTGGGGTATTACATTTTACCCCTCTTTGAATCACTGTGCAAAGCGTAGTGGTTCAAAGAATAGCCTGTGTATGATATAGATGTTTGAGATTGATTTGAAAGATTTGAAAAAGAGATATCGACCCAGACCCAAAATGACCAGGAATCGAGATGATGCTAGCTATATCAACAATGAACCGGTGATTATGAAAAAGTGCCAAAACATCTGATTCTGAACCTTATGATTGTGAAGAAGTGAGTGATCGATTCCAAACCTCAATGTCCTTATATGAATCATATTGGTATCACATCCTGAATCCATCAGCTACGAAGAACCAAGGAAATAACACTAATGAAACGATAGTTATGAAAAGCTAATACATTTTACAAGATAGATTTAGGATACTAGACGAATCTGATATGCCCCAAGAATCAATAGATTTTCCCCAAGCGACGAGGTCTTTATATGAATTAGTAAGTAGATGTGGTTGTTGTCTTGATCACTAAGGAAAGATTTGATTTATAGACTTATATTAAAAACTTTGAATGATGTGTAATACCATGCCCCCTTCGGGATTAAAATTGAAATCTGACAAGAAAAGTTAGCTTTGAATAGTTTAGAAGCATGTTAATTGATTTGAGAAGTGGTTATACACATTTGAGAATGCATTTTGCATCATTTGGAGGTCCAGAAGACCAAGTTTGACTAGGTTAAACCATGAGTTGACCATAGTTGACCAAGTTGAAATTTTGATAGTTTGATGTAAGATAGTCAGTTAAGTTGAATACTGGATTTCTATGATGATTGAAGGTTGATTGTGCAAGTAGTTGACAATATAAACAATCTCAGATTTCAATTTTGATCCCGAAAAAGGATTCTACTTGCTATTTCATTGGATGGACCTTCATGTGAGATTCAATTCTTATGATATGTTTTTAGCATTTTTGAAGAATCATTTAATCATTTAAGTTTAATTCAATAATTTTTGAGATCATGCAATCATGCAAAGTGTAAAATGAAATGCAAACCTAGGACCTAGGACCTAGTCATTGATCATGTGTCGATTTGTTATCATCATTGAACTTTTTAGGTAACCGAATAAATTGATACAATGTCCACTAGCTAGGAAACTATAGACATATGAATATCGATTTGTATGTGCAGGAATCAATACAACACCCACTAGTTAGGAAACCATGGACATATGAATATTGATTTTCTTTTCAGAATGTCAGATTAGATATAAGCACCAAGGCACAAATGCCAGGATGACTTGAATATCATGTCCATTTTAATATAGCAATTTGTATAAGCATCAAAACATAAATGTCATGATGACTTGAATATGCCTTGCATTACAAACACATCAAGTAGTCAAGAGATCATTATAAATCCAGTGTGAATTACCCGTAGTGACCCTTTATTGTTCACATCCTTAGGCAAGATCACGTTTCATAGTAGGAGAAATAACTCACTCAAAAAGACAATAGTTAGATCAAACTTCCTTGAATTTTCTAGGTATCAATGGTCGATGTACTCATGGCCATCCAATTTGAGATAGAGGCTCTTACAGACGGACACCATTTCAGTCCAGAATTGCCAAAGTTGTTAGATGTTCACATACAAGAAGAAAAAAAATAAAAGATTATGCCCCCAGTCATCACTCTCTAAATCCTATAAAGGACATCATTGAAGAGCTCGAAAAGACATAATATGCAAAAATCTCAATGCGAATCAGTAATCATACAAGCAGATAAAAGCATGAAGCACAAATTGTTTTCATTTTGTGTTGATGTTTGATTGTGTTGTTGTAGATAGAAAATCCCTTTCTAGAGAGGAGATAGACAGACTGACTCAGATGAAGCTTCAAAGGACTCTAACTGGACATGACTCATCTGAGGTATACTAGAGACCATAGGATATGACATTGATTTCCCCCAAGTGTTAGGCATTGATAGGATACAAATGCTTTAGCTGATTGGTGTACAGACCAACTTATTGAAAATAGGAATGCATAAACAAACTGGGAGACATGTACAAACTAAAGCAAGACTAAAAGCTAGGAAAGACCAAGATTGCACTGATAGATGGAGAGTTTTGAAACAAGTGGCACTCGTTTGTCGGGTTTTCACCATCTTGACAAAGATTCTATTTTTGCTACCAAGGCACCTGTTTCCAAGTTTTCACCAAGGCACTTTTTCTTTTTCTCATTTTTTTATTTTTTTTATTTTTTTATTTTTTATTTTTTTTGGTATTTTTTTATTTTTTTGTGAATCATCAAGGCGCCCATTGCTAGGTTTTCACCAAGATGTTCATTTTTTCAGGACTTTTTCCAATTTTAAAGATTTTTTTCAAGACATTTTACCATAGATTGAATGCCTTAGGTGTAGAATTTCTTTAGATGGAGAACATTGATTGGTTCTCGGAGCTGTTCTCCTTCAGTCGTTGAGAGTTGATAGGCACCAGAGCCAAAAGTAGCAGTGATAACAAAGGGACCTAGCCAGTTGGGTTCAAACTTCCCCTTGTGTTCTCTATGTGATTGATTTTTAGGATTCTCTCTCAAGACTAGATCACCAACCTGAAATTCTCCATGTCTGACTTTCTTGTTGTAGCCTCTAGACATTCTCTTCTGATACACTCTGAGGTGATCATATGCTACTTGTCTATGCTCATCTAGTAGTTAAAGTTCTTGCAACCTAGAAACTCTATCATCATCATCATCAGTTACTAGACCATGCATTCTGATTCTTAGTGATGGGATTTCAACCTCAATAGGTAGTACCACTTCAGACCCATAAACTAAAGCAAATGGTGTAGCCCCAGTAAGTGTTCTGATACTTGTTTTGTAGGCCTAGAGAGCTGGAATGATCATAAGATGCCAGTCTCTTCCTATTTTATTAACTGTACAGTGCAATATTTTCAATAGATTCTTGTTTGAAGCCTCTGCTTGTCCATTCCCTTGAGGATAGTAGATAGATGACCAATGTTGTGTAATCTTGAATTTGGCACATAAATCATCCAAGTCTTTGTTCTTAAATTTTCCACTATTATCTATGACTATAGAATGTGGAATACCATACCGACATATGATGTAGTTCAAGATGAACATAGATATTTGTTTTCCAATTGCTTGTGTCAAAGGGACTGCTTCTACCCATTTTGTAAAATAATCTATAGCTGTGATTATATGGGTATGTCCATTAGAAGAATGAGGATGTATAGCTCCTATAAGATCAAAGGCCGATTGATGAAAAGGCCATTGTGTAGTGAAGGGAATTAGATCTCTCCCTGGAGCATGAATTAAGTTTCCATGCACTTGGCACTTTTGAGAGTTCTTAGCAAACTTGATAGACTCTTTCTTCATTTTAGGCCAATAGTACCCATCCCTAATAAGTTTTCAAGCTAGGGTTAAACCATTTGAGTGTGACCCACAAATACCATCATGGACTTCCTCTAATGCACATTGAGACTCTTCCCATTCTAAACATCTAAGTAGCATACCATCTAGACCTTGTTTGTAATTAAAGATCATGACCAATGATGACATACCAAGAGGCATGGTGGATAAGGTATCTCTTTTCATGACAGTTAAAGGTATTGGGGATGATTTGGTCTTTGAGATAGGAGAATAGGTTTTTATATCTGGATGAATCATGACCTACAATAGTGAAAATCATGCAGGTTTTAGGGGAGTCATATGTAGGATAAGGTAGTGCTTCCACCAGGAACTTGTAGCATAGTTCATGTTCAGGTTGCTGTAATAAAGTAGATAATTTTTCCATTGCATCGGCAACCTTATTATCTGTTCTAGGTATTTTCTCAAATGTGATAGATATGAAATACTTCTTTAGATCATCTACCATTCTCTTGTATGGAATGAGCTTTTCATCTTTATTTTGGTACACATCATTGACTTGATGGATTACAAGTTGCGAGTGTCCATGAATGTGTAATTTTGTTACTCTCCACTCAATTGCCATTTTCATGCCATTAAGAAGGGCTTCATATTCAACAATATTGTTTGTGCAAGGAAACTTGATTCTAAATGCTTTAGGGATGGAGTATCCTTGAGGAGTGATAAACAAGATACCTACTCTAGATCCATTATGTGTATAGGAGCCATCAAAGAATAGTTTCCATTCTCTAGAAGAAAGATTCATGATAGAGGAATCTGGAAATTCCATTTGCATTGGTGTATCATCAAAAAAAGGTGCATTTGCTAATTGATCAGTAATAACTTGGCCTTTAATAGCTTTTCTTTCAACATATTCAATGTCAAATTCACTTAAGAGCATGGCCCATTTGGATAATCTACCTGTGAGGGCAGCTTTGCTTAATAGGTACTTTAGTGGATCAATCTTAGCTACTAAATGTGTGGTATGAGCCAACATATAATGTCTTTATTTCTGTGACACAAAGATCACAGCCATACAAGCCTTTTCAATCATAGAATATTTCTTTTCATATGCTACCAATTTCCTACTGATATAGTATATAGCTCTTTCCTTCTTGTTCTCATCATGTTGTGCAAGCAATGCCCCCAGTGATGTATCTGTTGTGGAGACATATAAGTTCAATAGATTCCCCTGAATAGGAGGCATCAAGATAGGAGGATTTGATAGATATTTCTTGATATGATTAAAGTTCTTTTCATAGTCCTCGCTCCATGCAAAGGTCACACCTTTATGTAATGTCTTTGTAAAAGGTTGTGACATATTTGCTAGCTGAGATATGAAGTGTCTGATAGATTGAACCCTCCCTTGCAATGTCCTCATTTGACTAATGTTCTTGGGAGGTTACATCTCCATGATAGCCTTTACTTTAGCTAGATCTACTTCAATTCCTTTCTTTGAAAAAATGTAGCCTAAAAGCTTTCCATAAGTGACACCAAAAGAACACTTCTTAGGATTTAGTCTGAGACTAAATTTTTCCATTCTATCTAGTATCTTGCTCAAGTCATTTAGATGTTCAACTCTAATCATAGATTTAGCCAAAGTATCATCAACATAATCCTCCATATTTTGATGCATCATGTCATGAAAGATAGATGTCATAGCTCTTTGATATGTAGCACCAGCATTCTTAAGCCCAAATGGCATGACATTCCAACAGAAGGTACCCCATGCACATGTGAAAGTAGTTTTCTCTTGATCTTCCGGAGCAATTTTGATTTGATTATATTCAGAAAAACCATCCATCAAAGAATACATCTCAAAGCCCACAGTCATGTCCACTATCATATCAATGTTAGGTAATGGAAAATCATCCTTGGGGCATGCTTTGTTTACATCTCTAAAATCTGTGCATACTTTTATTGATTTTTTGGTTTAGAAATAGGTACAATATTAGAGATCCATTCTGAATAATCAATAACTCAGATAAATTTGGCTTTTAGGAGCTTCTCTAATTCAGCTTTTAACAAGAGTGCAACATGTGGATGCATCTTTCTCAATTTTTGCTTAACAGGTTTAACATTTGGAGCTATAGATAAATGGTGCATTATAAGATCAGGATCCAACCCTGGCATATCTAAGTATTTCCATACAAAGTTGATCTTCTTTTCTGTTAAGAATGTTGTAAATTTTTGCTTTTCTTCCTCTGATAAAGATTATGCTACATGGATCAACTGTGGTTCATCTGCTATTCCCAAATTGATAGATTGAGTGGGCTCAATTAGAACTAGAGATCTGTCCTGTAAATGACTTAGAAGGACATCAAATATCTCATCCTTAGGCACCTCGGAGAGGTTTTCACCTTTAGATACATCTTTTATTTTTACTTTTGTAGGTTCTGAGACTGCCACAAAGTGGTTTTCACCCTCATAACTCCTTTTCTTTTTATTCTTATTCTTATTTTTTTGACTAAGATACTTGATGTCTGACTCTGCATGCTAATGCCTGGTTCACTAATGGAAGTCCTCATAGGTTCAACTGTATTGAGGTAGCAAGCAAGGGCATAGTCATTGGGAAAGGTATAAATATCTTGGTTCAAGTTTATGGACATTTGGTCAAGAAGTTCAGGATGTTGGATAGTCAAAGTAGTGAAAGATTGGGAAAGAGTGTTTACGGATATGAATCTGTCATCATTGGTCCTAACCTGATGCTTGAGTTCAAAGGTGATATAAAAACTTAAGATGTTCAATTCGTGAATAGGCTCAATGTCATTGTAGAAATCCACTTCAGCCATCGGTGGATCAAACTCGATAAGTTCATCATCTTGATCTAGACTTACGTTGGGTTTAGGTTCATATTGGTGAATAACAACATGATTTTCTATAATAAGCTCATTTGGTTCTGGAATGACTCCCCATTCATAGTCATTTGATTCATCTTCTATTTCTTCATCTAGACCTCTAGGAAATCTAAGAACATGAGTAAAGTCAGGATGAATACCCCAAAAAGGGTTACCCTCAGATTTTGATTTGAATTCATACTGGTGGGAATCTATCACAAAATAACTACCACCTTCCTCTTTTTTATTGCCTTCAAGATTAGTTGGTTCTTGTGTTGCAACTATCTCTTGCTCTATAGTAGGTTCTTGTGTTTCTACTACATTAATTCTTTTTATTGGATCATCTTTAGCTTCAAGGAGGTCTTTTATTTCTTTAGGCAAATGCTCATAAGGAATGAGCTCATCAGTGGTGTCTGAATCATCACTATTAGATTGTTTAGTTATTTCCCCCTTTAGTTGATTTGCTACGGAAGGCTCAATTTGTTCTAGAACATGTAGGGAGTTCTTGCTAAGATAGAAAGGCTTCTTTGTGTATCCTAGACCTATTGTATTCTTGTTTTCTTAGACACAATGATCAAGAGGCAAAAGAAGACCTTTACCCTATAGGCCTAGAGGTCCTTTTCCTTTATATCCCATTTTTGTGATCAATTTATCCCCTGGGCCATATGACTTAGAAGGGATACTCGGTATTTTAGCATCACATTTTTGAACAACTTGAGACTTAGGTTCATCTTTGTATAGCCATGCGAGAACAACTTCATCCTCTTCAAACTCATGTTTAGATACTTGTTCTGCAACAAAATTTCCTTTATATGCTTCAAGAGGTTCTTTAGACTCTAGCTTGAACTATTTTAGAGTTTTCCCATAGGACTTAGGTGAGATAGGGAGAGATGTCAAAGATAAGACTGGCTCTATAGTATATTATCCCATACCATTTTCTTTGATCTTAACCTCTTTAGCAATGTCTTCCATCTTGGATGTTGAAGCAACGTCTAGTTGCTTAACTTGGAAGATTCCCTATTATTAGGAACAAGTTTATCAACACTCTCTTTCAATGTATTGCGAGTTGTATACAAATCAGCTGGAGTCGTCACCTCTACTCCTTCATAAGGAAACTTCAAACACTAATGGAATATAGAGGGTATGGCTTTTATTTCATGTATCTGGGGTCTTCCTAGAAGGATATTGTAAGCCAAAGGTAGATCAAGAACTTGACATATAGTATCTCTGATGACAGGACCTGCTTTGATAAGTAAGACAATAGTTCCCTTAGAAGATCTTTCTTGCTCATCATATGCTTTGATAGTTATCTTCTTTCTAGGATCAATGGCTATTTCTAAAAATCCCAATTGTGTAATCAAGCTAAAAGAACAAATGTTTAGACCGACGCCCCCATCTATCAACACACATTTGACACGACAATTTTGGATCAAGACTTCAATATGCAAGGGTTGGTTATGCAGATGACTCAAGGAGTTATCATCTTCCTCTGGAAAGGAGATATACTGTGGAGACATAAGATGACCAACCATAGTCTGGAATATGTCTAAATTAAGGTTGTCAGGAACATTGGATCCAAGTAGAGCTTTATCTAGAATGGCTCTATGAGCTAGAGATATCCGAAGCAACTTAGACATGGAGATTTTTGCATTTGTGTGCTAGAGTTGTTGAATAATATTGTATGAAGTAGGCCTCATGTCTTTAGGATTTGAAGATTTAGATGTAGCCTTTTATTTAGAAGTAGATGAAAGATTTAAAGGCACCTTAGGGACATTGGATGAATCTAGTATTTGTCCTTGTAGGTGTGCCTGAGCTTGTGGAGTAACTATATTAGCTGATTTATTTTCTCTATCTCTTCTTACAATTATGATGACATTACAATGCTCAGATAGACATGGTTCAACCATATTGATAACATCATTATTTCTAGAGTAGGCATAATTGACTTTAGCACCCATATTAGGTTGAGAAGAAGAATCTTCTTTACCATGTTTAGGAAATGGTTCTGTGAATGCTGTATGATCATTATTACTCTTATGATTGTCAATCATGATGTCACCATTATCAATTTTGTCTTGTATAATGTGCTTCAAGTGAATGCAGTTATTAGTCTTATGACCTTTGTTGCGATGGAATTCACATAAATCATTCTCTCTCCACCATTTTGGTTTAGGTTCTGGATCAAAGACTTTCATCTCAGGCAAGTAGATGATTTTGTTTTCCAATAGAGTTTTCATGGTAGATCCCAAGGATTCACTGAGAGGAGTGAATTTGCGATTAGGATATGTAGCCCAAGGTTTATAATCAGATGAATTTTTGTTAGATTCAGATGATTTAGCTTCAGCAGCTTTGATGGCTTGGGTGCCAACAATGAGATTGAAAGTGGGTGCCTTAGATGGGGCACATATATTATCAACAATGCCATAAGTGACAACACCTTTATTCTTGTTCCAATTTTTGCCTTTGTCTGTAGAGATAGATCTAGATTCATACTTGTCCTTTTGAAGTGATATGTCTCCTTTTTTCACAAGTACTTTCTCAATTTTGATCACATTATCTACCATCTTGTCAAAAGATGTATGATTTTGCATTTGTAAAGGGTAGTTGATTTCTGGAACAAGATTGTTGATGAAGATTTCTAGCTTCTTAGTTTCTGGAATAGGTCTAGCATATAGAGAAAATTTCTTCCTCCACCTCTTGAGAAATGTCAGGAATGATTCTTGTGAATATTGTTTCAGATTGCAGATGTCAATCATGGTGACCAAATGTTGAATATTGTAGGAGTATTGTTGATAGAACAGTTTGATTAACTCCTCAAAAGTTTTGATAGTAGGGGGAATTCTAGAGAACCAATGAATGGCTACTCCTCCCAGAGATCGAGGGAAAAGATGCATTAAGTAGGTTGGTTCATGCATAAAGTCCATAGATTGAGTACAAAATTCTTTGACATGATCTTGAGGGTCAGAATTTCCATCATACTTATCATATTTGGGCATCTCCACTCTTTTAGAGAATGGTGGCATGTACAAGTCTTTATCAAATGGAAAAGAGCATAGAGCTTCCATGGATAACTCCTTAGGTTCCTTTTCTTTTTCAAGTTTGTTAAGTTTGACTTGCATGGCATGCATTTGTTTCATCATAGCTGTGATAGGAGTTTCTTCCTCATGTGTAATGATATCTTCCACATTAAAGTTTGGAGGAAGTTTAGCTCCTTGATGAGTTAACTCTAGAAAGTATGCTTCTCTATCTTCCTTTAAGAAATGTTTCATCATTCTTTTGAAGTCATCACCATTTTGATATCGAACAATTTCAGAAGGTGTAGGTTCTTGATCCATACTGTGTTGAGATTGGTGTCCTTGAGACCTGTGATGTGTCCCTCCATGATATATATTAGGAGTTTTAGGGATCCTTGGATTAGATTAAGGAGGGGTTTGTTGATTACCTCTGTGAGTTGATGGAGGGGGTACGTAACTAGTTTTCAATCAAAAATTGCCAAGACCATCATCTTCGTAAAGACCAGAATTGTAGAGTTGCTCAAGATTGGGACCCTTCTCAATAGTCAAAGGTGTTGCGCTAAATGCTTCTCTGGATTTCTTGTGAGAGGAAGCTCTAGTTTCCACCATTAACCTTGGGTGAAGCAAAAGAATAAGATGAAGACAACTGAAGAATGAATTGATTCAAGAAGATCAAATGATGAAACCTTGCCAAGATTGAAGTGATTAAAGATTAGATCAAACATAAGTGAAGGATACTATGCCACAGTAGTGTGGGTAGGCGCCCAACAGATGGTAGGCATGAGCTCACAACACTTAGCCATTTAGTAAAAAGATTGAATTTGAAGATAATTTTGACAAGGTTTTGACATAAGATGAAAGACAAATCGATAAATCAGAAGGCTAAATCAAACTCAAGTGACCACTTTAGGAAAATGAATGTATTCATTATAGGTTCTGCTTTGTTCTTGACACAATGATTTGTTTGACAGATTCTGGAAATAGGCTGTAAAAATTGGATTCCTAACAAATTTGACAAGTTTTTGGCAATTTTTGAAAATTTGGATACCACTTTCTGAGACTGTGGGATGACTTTTGACTCCAGAAAGGAATTTTGCTTCAGATTTTCTAATTTTTTAAAATTTTTTAGTTTTAGATTGTTTGCAAATTTTTCTGTCTAGGTTTGAAGATCTGTGTGATAGTTCATCTCAAGTAACCAAGTACATATCAAGCACGCAAAACATCAAGCAAGTGATTTCAAGAATGTCTGAAAATAATGAACAGGGGACAAAGCAACCCTGTGCATGAACAATCAAGTGACTAAATGTGCTAATTCCTAGGAGTGCTAATTGTGTATGTTCCAAAAAGTTTTTCAATAACGCACATATTCCTAGAAAAATAAAAATTTGGCCTCACTAGGGTTTATAGTAATGGTCTGAATCTGCAACTTTTGTGATCTCAAGAGGGTGAACTCCAATCCAGGTGCACTGGGGTTGTGACATAGTCTAAGAAATTAATCAATGAGGAGCTGCTAGGGAGATCTAATAGCCCAACAAGAGACCACACCTGTGAAGATTTCCTTCATAAGGACATTTATATAGTGGCTACTGCTACCATGGAAAAAATGGCTATTACTGCTTGAGGTTCCATCCATGTGGTTGACCTAATTAAGGGAATGTCCACTATGGTTAACCCTCTCTAAAGGTGACTCACAAAAGATACCACAGGGGGACTAGATTAGATTCAAGGATCTGGGTTTCTGGTACTATCCAAAAAGGAAGTAGAGCATAATCCCCTAACCTCTTCACTTCACCAAGACAAAGCAAACAAATTAATCTGACACACTAAGACCAAGATTATCTCACAAAGATCTATGATGTCAACCGCTTATGATCTATCAACCTCTCCAGAGAGAGAATGTATCAATCAAAAGTTGAAGACACATGAATCTAGTAGAACATGAGACTTTCTTAGTACCTTCCCTACCTACAAGGGGATCCTTCGTCAAGAGGAGCTTCACATGAATAAACAAGCGAAAGAAGCTCAATCTCTCAAGATCATCCATAAATAGTGTTCATAGGGCCTATTTACTATGTGTAATAGATATGCAAAAAGAAAATCTATGTTCATTTTATAGCCCAAAATGAAGTCTATGATATGAAAGTAATAAAAGTCACACAATCTTGACATGTGAGGGTTCGTTTTATATCCAAAATTGAAGTGTTATCAGATTGAAAAGAATACCTAAATTCCTCGCAACGTGCTTAGTAGATTTTACTTATTTTAGTAATTTTTCTCACGCTTTCCAAATTAGCAAATATCAACCAAAAATAGAAAATCTCAATTGTTAGGGTTAACCGTTAGTCCAAATCCAAAAAAATCAAATTTGGAAAACTGCCTAAAAGTTTGGAATGACAATTGGATTTCTGATGCCAAAATTCATATGTCAATGGGTCTCTTTATTTTCTTGAGTAGCTCTACTCTCTATTTTTTGTACTTTCCTATGTCTACTTATCTATGGGAAAAACACAGACAGAGAGTTAGAACATAGAATTTAATAATCTGATAGCAAAATTAAACAGAAAATTCTAGGTGACATTTAACAACTAATACGTGTCATTTAAAAGCTAGCAGGCATGACCAAAATGCTCATAGGCATGATCAGAATGCTCATAGGCATAATCAAAATGCTCATAGGTGTAATCAGAATACTCGTAGGTGTAATCAAATTTTTTGTAGGCAGCGTTAGATTTTTCATAGGCATCGTCAGATTTTTCATAGGCGGCATCAGAATGCTCGTAGATGTAATCATATTTTTCATAGGCATGATCAGAATACTCGTAGGTGTAATCAAATTTTTCGTAAGCATCGTTGGAATGCTCGTAAGTGACGTTTCTCCTGTTTGCGCAAAATTGATGAAAAAGTGACGCTGAAAATATACAAAATTTGATAAAAATGAATAGAATGAGGCTCAAAGCCCCATGATGGGTGCAAGAAATGTGTGGGTGAATTTTGTACCTAGCTATAGACACAACACTTCAGTAAAACATTAGAGGTTAGCAAAAACCAAAATCTACAAGTAATTGAAACTATGCTAACCAGGCGATTTACTACCTTCTAGTAGGTGCGAGTATGATGTTCTTAGATTGGAATCGAGATTAGTGACAATGCAACACCTAAATGAAGGATTTGAATGAAAAGAATTGAAAAACTATATGAATGCAAATTTAATCTATATTTTTGTATTTTCTATGCAATAAGAATGAGAAACTGTATGAATCTAAGGTAGAAAATATGAAAACTGATATGATATATAATTAATCTAAGAATTGATATGCTAAATGATATGAATGCTCAAAAACAATGAAAATCTCACAACAGCTTTGATTCACAAATATGGATTCTTCGATCACCAATTCACCAGCGTGAGGATGCAATTTCATGGATCTTTTTAGAAGAGCTGAAGCCTTGGTTTTATAGAAATCCAGGGCTTTGGAGGTGCATGAGAAAAGCCATAAATCACTCTTGATAAACTCAGGTTGATTTTTGAGTTATCAGGAAATCAGAAATAATTAACTCACAAAATCATGCAAGAGCAACTTTTTAACTCAAATTAGAAGTTTAGATCAACTTTGAACTCAAAATAGAATGTTGAGTTTCCAAAAGTTAACAACTTGCATTGATTTCATGATTTTGAGTTTAACTGCTCTTTGAATGTGCACAATTAATTATGAATTAAATAAATAAATAAAGTGATTTATCCTCAACTTAACTGATTTTTGAATTTAAAACAATTGATTTATGGGTTAATCAATTATTAAATCAAAATTTATTCAAAAACTATATTATTAAAAATTGACAATTGACATTAATTAATTAAATAGGAATTTAATCAATTAGTCATAAGATTTTTGATTTATTGTCAAAATTAAATAATACAACTTAAGAATAATTTAATTAAATTTAATTAAACAATTAAGTGGTAGTATTAAATCTGATTAATTAAATATTCAGAATATTCAATTAATCAAAGTTTAGGATAAATAGGATTTATCACCAAATAATTATTAAACTAAAGATAATTAGGATAAATAGGAATATTGCTAGGAATATTCCCCAATGCAGAATTAGGATAAAATCAATTAAATTTGATAATGTGCAAATGTGCCTTAGGTTAGGACTTTGATGTCAATTTCATTTGAATTGAAGATGTAGGAGGTTAATGAACCTATAGCCCATTTTTGGGGTATTACATATGCCACCATTCCCTAAAGGGGTAGAACTCCCAAAATATGAAAAATATGATGGAAACTCTGATCCTCAAGATCACGTCAAAGAGTTCTACACTTTATCCATGGAATTCATGCATGAACCTACATTCTTAATGCATCTCTTCCCCCTATCTTTGGGAGGAACAACCATCGATTGGTTCTCTAAGATACCCCCCACAATCAAAACTTTTGAGGAGTTATTCAAACTATTTTATCAACAATACTCCTACAATATCCAACATCTAGTCACCATGATTTACATCTGCAATCTGTAACAAAACTTAGGAGAACCCTTCCTGACATTCCTCAAACATTGGAGGTTTTCACTCTATGCCCGACCAATCCCAAAAAATAAAAAACTAGAAATCTTTATCAATAATCTAATTTCGGAAATCAATTATCATTTGCAAATAAAAAATCATACATCCTTTGATAAAATGGTAGAAAATTCCATAAAGATAAAAAATGTGCTTGTTCGAAAGGGAGACATATCACTTCATAAAGAAAACAAGTACAACTCAGGATGTAATTCAAACAAGGGTAAGGGTAAAATCTGGAATAAAAACAAAAACATTGTCACAGATGGTGTTGTCGATCATATCTGTGCTCCATCTAAAGCACCAGCATTTAATCTCACCATTGGCACCCAAGCCATAAAAGCTTCTAAGATGAAAGCCACTGAAACTGCTAAAAAGTCAACTGACTATAAACCTTGGGTTACAAAACCAAAGCATGAGTTCACTCCTCTGGGTGAGTCCTTGGAATCTACCATGAAAACTCTCTTGGCAAATAATATCATCATGTTTCCTGAAATCAAACCATATGACCCCGAAGTCAAACCTAAGTGGTAGAAAGAGACTGATTTATGTGATTTCCATAGAAACAAGGGTCATAAAACCAATAACTGTATGCATCTAAAACATCTCATTCAAGACAAAATAGATGCCAGAGAAATTGTGATTAATAACCATAAATCCAATAATGATCATACAACATTCACAAAACCTTTTTCGAAACATAATCAAGGTGATTCATCTTTTAAACCAAACATGGGTGCTAAAGTCATTTACACTTACTCTAGTAACAATGATGTCATCAACATGATATAACCATGCTTATCTGAACACTGTAATGTTATCACTATTGTCAGAAAGGACAAAGATAACAAAACAACTAATGTAGTTACTTGATCTCAAACTCAGGCAATTCTCTAAGCACAGAACTTAGGTTCATCATATGCCTCGAAGGTACCATTTAATCTTGCATCAGCATCTAAACAAAGGACTACTTCCAAATCTTCCAATTCTAAAGATTCAAAAGAGGCATCATACAATATCATACAACAACTCCAACATACCAATGCAAAAATCTCTATATTTGAGTTGCTTTGCATCTCTCCTACTCATCGTGCAATTCTAGACAAAGCTCTAATTGTTTCTAATGTTCCTGAAGATCTTGATCTTGACAGATTCCAAAAAATGGTGGGTCATTTAACATCCCCTCAGTACATATCATTTTTGGAAGAAGATGACAACTCACTGAGTCATCTGCATAACCAGCCCTTGCATATTGAAGTATTAATCCAAAACCATCGTGTCAAATGTGTAATAATAGATGGAGGCACTGGTCTAAATATCTATTCCTACAAATTGGTTATACAATTGTGATTTTTAGAAGATGCTATTGATCCTATAAAGAAGATAACCATAAAAGCACATGATGAACAAGAAAGGAATTCCAAAGGGGTCATTGTGCTACCTATTAAAACATGACCTGTCATCAAAGATATCACCTGTCAAGTGCTGGATCTTCCACTAGCCTATAAAATTCTTCTAGGAAGACCCTGGATACATGAAATGAAAGCTATTCCATCTACGTACTATCAATGCCTAAAATTTACCTATGATGGAGTAGAGGTCACTATACTTGCAGACATCTCAACATCTTGCAACGCATTGAAAGAAAGTACAGATAAACTTGTTCCACATAATAGAGTCTTCTACTAAACAAATAGACATAGCATCTACATCTAAAATGGAAGACCTATCAAAGGGAGTCAAGATCAAAGATATTGGCATGGGAGAATACACAATGGAACCAGTCCCATCTCTCACATCTCTCACACTTTCACCTAGATCTTATGGACAACCTTCAGAAAAGGTAAAACTGACAGTTAAGGCATCTCGGGTCATATTTAATGGGAGTTTTGTCACAGAGCAAGTATCTAAACAATAATTAGATGAGGAAGAGGCTATACTAGCCTAATTATAAAAAGATGAATCTCAATCACAGATAGTCCAAAAATGTGACTCCAAAATACCTAAGATTCCTGCAAGATCATATGGACTAGGTCACAAGCTAATGTCTAAAATGGGATATACAGGAAAAGGACCTCTAGTGACAAGATGCAAAGACATCATAAAGCCCATTGAACATTGTGGGAGAACAACCAAGGATACTACCAGTCTAGTTTATCACAAGAAGTCTTTCCATCTGGGTGGGAGCTCTACACATGTCCTAGAACAAATAGAACCAAAGACAAATATTTAGTAGAAGGAAGAACCCAAACACTTAGACAATGATGATTCAGATACAACTGATGTTTTTCATTATGAACATATACCTCAACATATATTATCCCTTCTTGAAAATGAAAAGGAACCTAAAATAATTAACGTAGTAGACACATAAGAACCTACTATTGAAAAAGAGACAGTCACCACACAAGAACCGAATGATCCTAAAAACAATCAAGGGGAAAAAGGTGAATCTATCACATTAGATGAACAATTGGCACACAACAGTGATTCTGAGATAGACTCCCATGAATATGAGTTTTTCTCAGACTCTAAAGGAAACCCTACTTGGGGAATCCATCCTCATTTCACACATGTTCTTGATTTTCCTAGAGATCTAGATGAAGAATCAAATGACTGTGAATGGGGGATTGTTCCAGAAGAAGATTAGCTCATCATAGAAAAACTTATAGATGTCATTCACCAATACACACCTATGACTGAAGTAAGTCTAGAACAAAATGGTAGATCTTGTGAGTCTGATTCACTTATCACTAATGCATGATCCAACAATGACGTTGAGACATTTAACAAACTAAATATTATGAGTAGTAATATCATCCTTGAATTTGAAAGTTAAATCAAAGCCAATAATGAAAACACTATATGCGTAAATGCCATTACTCAATCCTTTCCCACACTTACTATCCAACATCCTGAGCTTATTGACCAAACATCTACTGATTCGAGCCAAGACATCCATACCTTCTAATTAGACTATGCTCTTGCATGCTACCTACATGTCATAGAACCCATGATGACTTCCATCAATGAACCTAGCATCAACATGATAGAGTCAGATATCAAATATCTTAGTCAAAAGAATTAAAGTAAAAAGAAAAAGAGTTTTGAGTGTGAAAACCACTACGTGGCATTCTCAAAACCTAAAATAGTAAAAACAAAAGATGTATCTGAAGGTGAAAACCTCTATGAGGTGCCTAAGGATGAGATATTTGATGTCCTTCTGAGTCACTTACAAGACATGTCTCCATTATTGATAGAACAAACTCAATCTATCAATTTGGGCACAATAGAACATCCATAGTTGATTCATGTAGCACAATCTCTATCAAATGAATAAAAACAAGCATTTACAAAACTCTTAATAGAGAAGAAGATCAACTTTGCATGGAAATATTTAGATTTTCTTGGGTTGTATCCTGATCTCATCATGCACCATTTCTCTATCACTCCAAGAGTCAGGCCAATCAAACAAAAGTTGCATAAAATGCATCCTCATGTGGCACTCCTTGTAAAAGATGAACTAGAAAAACTGCTAAAAGCTAGATTTATCCACATTATAGATTACACTGAATAGATCTCCAACATAGTTCCAATTTCAAAACTAGATAAATCAATCAGAGTATGCACAAACTTTAGAGATGTAAACAAAGCATGTCTTAAGGATGATTTTCCTCTACCAAACATCGATATGATAGTGGACATGAATACAGGCTTCAAAATGTATTCCTTAATGGATGGTTTCTCTAGATACAACCAAATCAAGATAGCTCTAGAAGATCAAGAGAAGACAACTTTCACCTGTGCATGGGGTACTTTCTTTTGGAACATCATGCCATTCAGTCTCAAGAATGCTGGTGCTACATATCAATGAGCTATGACATCTATCTTTCATGATATGATGCATCAAACTATGGAGGACTATTTTGATGAAACCTTAGCTAAATCAATGACAAGATCTGAACATCTAGTTGACCTAAGAAAAATGCTAGATAGAATGAAAAATTTTAGTCTCCGACTAAATCCTAAGAAATGTTCTTTTGGTGTAACTTCAGGAAAACTCCTAGGGTACATTGTTTCAAAGAAAGGAATAGAATTTGATCTAGAAAAGGTCAAAGCCATCATGGATATTCAACCTCCTAAAAACATTAGTCAAATGAGGACCTTACAAGGAAGGGTGTAGTCAATCAAATGCTTCATATCTCAGCTAGCGGATATATCACAACCGTTCACAAAGACATTACTTAAAGGTGTGTCTTTCTCATGGAACGAGGAATGTGAAGAGAACTTCAATCACATCAAACAATATCTGGAAAATCCACCTATTCTCATGCCTCCTATATAAGGAAATCCATTGATATTGTATGTCTCCACTACAGATACTTCACTGGGGGCACTACTAGCACAACATGATGAAAACAAGAAAGAGAGAGCTATCTACTACATTAGTAAAATGCTGGTAGCTTATGAAAATAACTATTCCATGATAGAAAAATTGTGTCTAGCTGTCATCTTTGCATCATAGAAGCTAAGACACTATATGTTGGGTCATACTACATAATTAATAGCAAAGCTTGATCCACTAAAGTACTTATTAAGAAAAGCCACCCTCATAGGTAGACTAGAAAAATGGGTCATGCTATTGAGTGAATTTGATATTGAGTATGTTGAAAGAAAAGCTATGAAAGGGAAAGTAATTGAAGATCAATTGGCTGACGCTCCAATGTTCAATGATCAACCAATGCAAATGGAATTTCTAGATTCTTCTATCATGCATCTATCTTCAAGAACATGGAAATTATTCTTTAATGGATCCTACACACAACATATATCTGGAGCTGGCATATTGTTGATCACACCACAAGGTTACTCCATTCCAAAAGAATTCCGAATCAAATTCCCTTGTACCAACAACATGGCTGATTATGAAGCTTTACTAAATGGTATGAAAATAGCAATCGAATGGAGAGTAACAGAACTACACATTCATGGAGACTCACAACTAGTCATACACCAAGTAAATGATGTGTATCAAACAAAAGATAAGAAGCTTGTTCCATACAAACACATGGTAGATGACCTAAAGAAATATTTCATATCCATCACATTCGAATAGATCTCTAAAATGGAAAACAAGGCCGCTGATGCCATGGAAGTGCTATCATCTTTACTACAACAACCCAAACATGAGCTATGCTACAAGTTCCTAGTGGAAGCACTGTTATTCCCTACCTATGATTCTCCAAAAACCTGAATGATCTGCAATGTTGTGGGTCATGATTCCTCTCTTTACAAAAACATATACTCCTACCTTCGAGACCAAATCATTCCTGATATCTTTAACCATCATGAAAAATGATACCTTATCCTAAACACATCATGGTATGTCATTATTGGTAATGATTTATACAAATGAAGTCAGGATGGTACACTTCTTAGATGTTTAGAATGTGAAGATTCACAATGTGCATTAGAGGAAGTCCATGAAGGTATTTTTGGATCACATTATAATGGTTTGACACTAGCTCGAGACTTATTAAGGTAGGGTACTATTGGCTAGACATGGAAAAAGAGGCCATAACATATGCTAAGAATTGTTAGAAATGTCAAGTCCACGGAAACTTGATTCATGCACTTGGGAGAGATTTGATTCCTTTTACAACACAATGGCCTTTTCAACAATGGGAATTTGATCTTATTCGTGCTATCTATCATGATTATTCTAATGGTCATACTCATATAGTCACAGCTACAAATTATTTGATGAAATGGGTAGAAGCGGTTCCTTTAACACAGGCCACAAAAAAATAGATATCCATGTTTATTCTAAATTACATCATTTACAGATATGGTATACCACACTCCATCATCATAGAAAATGGAGGCCAATTCAAGAAAAAGGACTTAGATTCATTATGCTCTAAATTCAAGGTCACTCAACATTGGTTGTCTATTTACTATCCTCAAGGGAATGGACAAGCTGAAGCGTCCAATAAGAACTTATTAAAAGTCTTGCATCAAACAGTCAACAAGACAAGAAGAGACTGACACCTAATGATTAATCCATATCTTTGGGCCTACAGGATGAGTATCAAAACACCCATTGGGGCTAATCCTTTCACTTTAGTTTATGGGGCTAAAGTGGTACTACCTATTGAGGTTGAAATCCCATCACTAATAATCAGACTGCATGGTCTAGTAACTGATGATGACTACAGAGTGTCTAGGTTAAAAGAACTTGAACTACTAGATGAGCGTAGGCAAGATGCGTATGATCATCTCAAAGTATATCAGAAATGAATGTCTAGAGGCTACAATAAGAAAATCAGACATAGAGAATTTCAAGTTGGCGATCTAGTCTTGAAAAAAATACTAAAAATCAATCCCATCGAGAACACAAGGGGAAGTTTGAACCCAATTGGATGGGTCCCTTTGTTATCACTGCTAATTTTGGCTCTGGATACTATCAACTCTCAATGAATGAAGGATAATAGCTCCAAGAACCAATCAACGTTCTCCATCTAAAGAAATTCTACACCTAAGGCATTCAATCTATGAAAATGTCCTACAAAAAATCATAAAAATTAGAAAAAGTCCTAAAAAAAATGATCATCCTAGTGAAAAACTAGCAATAGGCACCTTGATGATTCACAAAAAATATAAAAAAATGGAAAAATAAAAAAAATTAAAAAAAATGGAAAAATACAAAAAAATTGAAAAGATGAAAAATACAAAAAAAGAAGAAAAATAGAAAAAAAGTGCCTTGGTGAAAACCTGGTAAACAGGCGCCTCGATAGCAAAAATAGAATCTCTACCAAGATGGTGAAAACCCAGTAAAATAGGTGCCACTTGTATCAAAACTCTCCATCTATCAGCATGATCTTGGTATTTCCCATCTTTCAATCTGCTTTAGTTTGTACATATCTCCTTGTTGGCTTTTGCATCTTATTTTCAATGAAGTCGGTCTCTGTGCACCACCTAGCAAAAGTGTCTATATCCTATCAATGTTTCAAACTTGGGGGAAACCAATGTCATATCCTATGGTCCTCAGTATACCTCAAACAAGTCATATCTAGTCAAGGTCCTTCCAAAGCAATATTCAAGTCAGTCATCCTGTCTCCTTACGAGGAAAGGATTTTGAACCTTACACAAACAAAACAAAAACAATAAAAATAATAAAATGAAAAAAAATCTTTGCACACATGCTTTAATCTTTTTTTGTATGCTAACTGATTCAAATTGAGATTTCTACATATTTTTTCCCTTCGAGCTCCTCAATGATATCCTTTACAAGATTTAGATAGTGATGACTGGGGGCATAATCTTTTATTTGTTTTCTATTTGAAGTGAAAATCTAATAACCTTGGAAATTTTGGATTGAATTGGTGTCCACTATAAGTGCCTTCATCATGAATTGGATGGCCATGTGTACCTCAACCATGGATACCTGGATGCTTCAAGGAATTCTGATCTAACTTTGTCTTTTGAGTGATTTCTTACTCTTATGGTGAAACACGATTGTACCCAAGGATGTGAATGATAAAGGGTCACTACAGATAATTCACATTAGAATCAAAATGATCTCCCTACTACTTGGTGTATTTGTACGCAAGGTG
Source organism: Chamaecyparis obtusa (assembly GCA_027943335.1). Lineage (NCBI taxonomy): Eukaryota > Viridiplantae > Streptophyta > Pinopsida > Cupressales > Cupressaceae > Chamaecyparis > Chamaecyparis obtusa. The sequence goes on along the minus strand of BSBK01006182.1, from coordinate 411,959 downwards.
TATTCAGGTCATCACAATGTTTATGTTCTGATGCTTATACAAATTGTAAAATCAAGATGGACATGATATTCAGGTCATCCTGGCTTTTGTGTCTTGGTGCTTATATCTAATCCAATATTTCTGACTAAAAGTCAATATTCATATGTCCATGGTTGTCTAGCTAGTGGACATTGTATCGACTATCTGATTACCCAATAAATTTTGTGATGATAAAGACCAACATATGTTCAGTGACTAAGTCCTAGGTCTACATTTCATTTTGCATTTTGCACTTTGCATGGTTATATTTCTCATGGTTTAAACTATAGATCAAATGCTTAAATTCTCCAAATTTACACTTAACACATTACAAGGATTGAGTATCACATGAAGGTCTCCTTAATCGATCAGCAAGTAGTCACCATCCTAGGTTACACATCCATTTTGACAATGAATGAGCACTTGTCTTCATCATGTACTTGTAAAATATATCATGTGTATCATTGCATTTACATTGCATTACATATCATAATCATTTCATATATCCATTGGATACATACATGTACATCCATCAAACATAAATAAAAACATAGATTTACATTATCCATTTACCATCTATCATTGCATTACATATTCATACATTTGAAAGTAAAACATTCATTTGCATCATCCATACATTCCACAATAAAAGAAGCATTTCATACATATGCATCACATGATATAAACATCATATACTAAAATGACAAGTGTACATGACATCACTACCAAAATCCAATCTCATATATATATTAAAAATATTGATATAGTACAGGGGTGCACTACTGGCATTGGATACAAAGAATAAGCTACAATAAGCTATGAGGTACAATAAAAATATAAAAAATGAGGAACATCTGGGATCAACTGTCTTCCTAGTGCTTGACATCTACTGCTCCTCCTCCTCCTGGTGGGACATCAGGAGGTGGGTCTGCACGTGGGGCATGGGCTCCCTCTGAGTCTATCATATACTGAGAGTAAGAAGTAACTCTTTGTCTAGGAGGTACAATGAAAAAATAGGCTAATACATAGTAAGCTACATGACCTCTGCATCCCACTCTCACAACCACTACTCATGATCTTAGAGCTGGACCTCTAACATCAAGCTATGGGTCCTCTGCTCTCTCAACTGGTGCCTGAGTCTTCTAATGGCATCTTGTGGTGTCGACCTTAGTCCAGGATCTATCTCTGTAGTTGCATCTACCTCCCCCATCATCTCATCCCCTGGACCTGTCCCAACACTTGCCTCTGTCCACACCTTATAGTGATAAACCTCAGCTCCAAGATCAAAATTAGGAGCATCCTATGCATCCCCAATCCCTACATCCTAATGCATGCCTAGCACCTCCTCAACACTGCCCACTCTGACTAAAGTACCTCTCTCACCTCTGGTGTACTAATGCTACAACACTACTAGTCTACCTGATACAATTGTATGAGGTTGGGGAGGAGGCACCATTTGTCCTACTGGCCTCGATGAGGTCATCACTACTCTCAACCTAGGTGGAATAGGATGAACTATAGGGATTTGGACCTCTCTCCACCTCTATCCTCTGCCCATGGGGGCACCTATCACATCCTCAATGTCCTCCATTGTCAGAATAAGATCGATGGGATCAAAGAAATGCCTCATCAGATGCTTTTCCATATATGCTATGAAAGCATCAGTAACACCTACATCAACCACTTGTCATTGATAATCCCAGTCTCAGTTGACTAGCCCACTATAATCAAGGCTACACACTACATAAGATAGCTTCGCCAACCATCCCAGTCCAATCTCTCACACAAGTTGTGTGTAGGCAGTGAGCTCCTGTGGTGCATCCTAGATAATACCATACTGCCTCCAGACATGGGTAATCAAGAACCTCTCAAGAACAGTGGTGGACTATCCTATCAATATCTGGCTCTGAAAAAAATAACTAAACTAGGCACAAGCTCTAGGCCATGCCTCTATTTGAAGATACAGTCTCCATGTCACAACCATCATATCATCCAGCACTCACCGCGAGTACTTAGTACATCCCATCCGGACCTGTGTGATGAAACTAGAATATCTATATATAAGTGGCTCTTGAGGCTGTCACTCATCACCATCGATCAATCTACATATGGGGATATGCTCCCATGCCCATATCTACAATACCAGTGCTCTATATGTAAATGTCTTTGCCTCATGATAGATGATCTCATGCATCTTTGAAAACATATGTGCTAGCAGACACTGACCCCATCCTAACTCTATGGGACTCACCATCAGTCATTGGACCATTAGGGCCCAGCCCATCAGGAGACTATTTTGTTGATTATCAGACATGATGATCCCTTTGATCATCCCAGCTATAATGCACTCCAAATGGTATGTCTATCCATATCTCTACATGAGTGTCTCCCAAGGAATCTATTGTGCAATCTCCTCATTAGTGCCAAAAAGTATCCTAAATGCAGCTAATCCTATGTTACCCACACTAATGTAGTCCGGGCGAGGTCCATGGAATGGAATATGAAGGATCCAGTAGACATCCTCTAGTGTAACAGTAATCTCCCCTATTGGGAGGTGGAAAGTCTATGTCTCAAAATGAAAACACTCAACAAGTGCAGTAATCAATCTGTGGTTTACCCGAATATTGGACAAACGGATAAGATACTCAAAATCGCACATTGCAAGGTGCACTCTCAAAGTATCAGGTAAGGCCATGCATAGTCTCTGTGTTGTTGGATATGAAATACACACATGGATATTTGGGTAGATGACCTAAAAAGCACAAAAATGGGACAACCTATCAGTAACTTGTTAAAAAATTAGGCTAAAGGTACAGAAAATGAGAAATTGAATACTTCAAAATATGCATTAAAGAATAAGGAAGTCAACTATGAAATCATAAAATTCAAAAATTTGACTTAAGGACTTCAAATTCAGTCACTGTTTTCCATACGACAATTCAAGAAATTTAAAAGCTAGAGTGAATTGTCATACAACAATGTACAACTCATACAACACTTTATGCATATACGAGTTTCTATTAATTCTCGCATGACATTTTAGGGACCTGATGAAATGTCGTATGACAAAGGGTGTCCCTCATATGACTTATACCTATAGCACACACGACACTCTAATTTGGATTGGAAATTTGTACGAGCCCTTACGGACTGTTGTACGACATTCGTGATTGAAAAATTTAAAAAATTAAAAGATGTCCTAAAAATTCTAAAAAGCATGAAAAGCTAACAAATTTGAATTTACAAAGAGGCACAGAGGTCCACTTACCAGATGACCATATTGTCGAGGTCTCTGATATCACCGACTACTCTCGAATTGATGAGATGACATAGGCACTTGCATTTTCGCTCAAAGGGCTCCACAAGGTTTTCTAAAGTCAAAAGGTTGAAATGAATTGAAAATGACCCTTTTGGGCCTTATATAGGTTTTGACCTAATTTTTAAAACTACTTTATTTTGCATGAAAATTACACCCCTAGCTAATTTTGACGTTCTGAACCCATTTTTGGGATCAAAATTGAAATTTGAGATCATTTATATTATCAAAATTGTGATTTAAAATTTTTGGACCTAGGATGACCAATTGCTTGCATAATCGACCTTCATAACATCACATAAATCCAGTATTCAACTTAACTAATTATCTCACATCAAACTCTTCAAATTTCAACTTCATCAACCATGGTCAACTCATGGTCAAACCTAGTCCAATTGGTCAATAGGAACTTTGAACGATGCAGGATGCATCCCTGAATGTGTATAAACACTTATAAAATTGATTACATCACCTTTAAACCAATTCACACTGGCTTTCTTGCTAGATTTCAATTTCCATCTTGGAGCGGGCATGGTATTACACATCATCAATTAAATCTGTCAATCAAATTTTCCTTCAGTAATCAAGACAACAACCACGTCTAGTTGCTGATTCATCAAAAGACCTCATCGCTTGGGGCACATTGCTTGGGTCATATCAAATTCATCAAAATCCATATCTATCTGGTGTTCTCTTAAAACTCGTGAACTATATTAGCTCTTCATAACCATCGGTTCAGTTGTGTTATTTCCTTGATTCTTCATAACTGAAGGGTTTGGATTTGACATCCTTTGATTGCTTTGGACAATCAGGTCTGGAGTCAAGACAGTTACTTCCTCGTAATCATAGGTTCCAAATCAGGCATTTTGACACTTTTTCATAATCACCGGTTCATTGTTGATATCGTTAACATCATCTCGATTCTTTGGTCAATTAGGATCTGAATCAACATCTTCAAATCTTTCAATCGGTTTCTGTCTCAGAATTGATTAATATTTCAGGATTAGTTTTTCCACCACATAATTGAGTTTGAACATCATAAAAAATAGATTAATCTTTGAACCACTGCACTTCGCACAGTAATTCAAAGAGGGGCAAAATGTAATACCCCAAAAATGGGCTTTAGGACCATTGACCTCCTACTTCGACAAATCGATCAAAATCAACATAAAAGTCCTAACCTAAGTCACATCTGCACATCGAATTATCGAAACCCTAATTGATTTCATCCTAATTCTGCATCAGGGAATATTCCTAATCTATTTTGATTATCTTTAATTAAATATTATTTGGAGATAAATGACATTATTTTATTTATCGTAAAGTTAATTAATTGAGTATGTCGAATATTTGATTAATTTAATTTAATTCTGCCACTTAATTATTAAATTGGATTTAATTGCATTTATTCCTAATTAATATTATTTTTATATGACAATAAATCAAAATTGTTAAAAAAAATCAATTGAACATTTATGTAATTGATTAAATTAAATTGTCAAATTTAATAATATAGTTTTGGGATAAAGTTTGATTAAATAATTGATTAACCCATAAATAAGTTATTTTAATTCAAAAATCAGTTAAGTTGAGAACAAAATACTTGGAATATTAAATAAATTCTGTCATGTCCATAATTTTACACTCAAAAATCAAACCAACTTTTTTTTTTGAAAGGTTATAAGCTAAGGTTTAATAGGTCAACAGTTGACTATAGTGTGCAAGGTTAAACCAGGTGGAGAGCTGGTTAACTTTAGTGATCATGTAAAAGGAATCCCTATAAGCTAAACTAAGAGTTCGAGGTAAACTAATGTTACTAAATTAGCCAAAAGATTATATCCACAAAGGTCAAATTAAAAACCCTAATTAGACCTACCTAAGCAATCCCTTGCAATATAACAACTAATTCAATGAATAAATTTTTAGCTATACTAATATCATTCATCTTAGCTTAATGTCCACATTACAACTAAATTTAGGTCATTCACAAAAAAATCCTATGTTAAGACGAAATTAATTAACTAATTAATAGGTAATGAACTTATCCACATATTATTAATTCATATTTAATTTAAATAATTCAATTAGAATTTATTAACAATATAATTTAATCAATATAGTACCCCTTAGATTAGAACAATTAATGCCATAAACAAATTAAGAGAACTAAAAATCGGCTATAATTCTCTCGTCCAATTTGCCATTTAACTTATCAAATTTGATTAACTCATATTATTATTAATGAGTTAATAGGAGGAGTATCTATTAAAAAAAAACAAAATCACATATTTATTAATAAATATAATTACAAAATATATTAAAAAAAGACATTTATATTAATTTAATTATTAATAACAATTAAAATAAAACATAATTATTAAATAAAATAACTATTAAATAATAATTATGCTAATTAATATTATATATTAATTAACACAATTATTAATTAATAAAATATATAAATTAATAAATATTATATATATTAATTAATATTATTAACATTAATTCATATAAATAATAATTAATTGAATAAAAATTATTTATATTAATTAAAATTATTAATATTATTAATTTTAATTAATAATAATAATAATAATAATAATAATATATAATATATAATATAATAATTAAAATAAATAAAAAAAAGTAAATTTTTATTAAGGGGGGTTTTTACCCCCCCCGACCCACGACTCTCATTTTAAGGTCCCGCGAGACTGTCATAGGGTGGGCCCGTGCTGCCTAGGCAGTGTGGTACCCTGCCTAGCGCAGGGCCCCCACGCTACTTAGTGCAGTGCACCAGGGGGTGTGGGGACCACGTCCCCCCTTTAAAAAATTTATAAATATATTTTTTTTCTAAATTTTTTTTAAAAATCTTTTTTTTTATATATATATATTTTTTAATATAAGACATGCGTACTTTTCTAAAAGTATGAAAATTATTTTTGAAAAAAAATATATTTCTTTTTTTTATATGATTGAAAAGTTTGGGTGGAGACCCAAATGGGTCCCATGACCAAAAGCAAAGGAGGAAGAAAAGGGTGTAAGTGATTGACTTTTATATCAATCTATTGGTCAAAAAGACAAGTGGAAGATATAGTATTATTTTATGATTGTGGTAATTGGAAAATGTATGGAAAATTTTCCCATACATTTTCCAGAGACTTGTAGGTCTCTTTTTTTTGTTTTCCTTTGCTTTTCACTTGTTTTGATAGCTTTTTCTTCTCTCTTTATTTACTCTTTCTTTTACACATAGTTATAGTTTTGTAATTTCATTTCACTAAAGGTGATAGAGTTTAGTTTATTCTTGGTTTGATATTTAAAATTCTAACTTTAACATTTTCATACAAATAAAATCAATTCATTGCAACTATAAAAGATTGAAAACTTTCTTCCCTTCATAATTTATCAATATGTATATGAAAAGTTTTTATCCATGAGAAAACAAACAAAGTTCTCACAAACAAATCCTACAACATCTTTATTTTCTTTCCATTGAAATAACACATTGTTCATTATACAATCAACAATATCTCTTTCATAATGAATATTCTAAAGAGAAACTCAAGAGGACTAAAATACATTGTTACAATTTCACTCCTTGAAGTGCATTCAAAATAACAATTTAATACATTTTCAAAACAACATCTCTTTCTCATGGCTTTTCCACCCATTACAACCATTATTTCAAGTAACTAGATCAACTAACTTTATTACAAATGTACAAAGACATTTTCACATACTCCTTGATACATAAATCTATAATTTCCAAATACAATACAACATGAAATGATTCTTATTCCAAAAGATCAACAACACAATACATTGGCTTTCACAAAACACCATAAGGGATCGCTCCAATGCTTCTTCTTCTTGCAACAAGATGATCAATATTTGTAAATGAAAATGATATAGACCATGGGATGCTCACCTCCCATGCTAGGCTTCTAAGAAGCCACCCCCGAGCTTGGGAAACCATCACATAGACAAGGTTTCACACACAAACAACCACAATCACAAAATCATAGAATTTACATTGAACTCCCATCCAAGGCATAACAAAGAGTCTCCAAATGACTCATAAAATTGGGGTGAAGGTGGAACCAACTCAAGGGGAGAAAGCACATTTCATGGAAACAAATGACAAGCCTTCTCTTGGCTTTCTCAATACACAAGATGCCACAAAAATCCCACACAATCAAACTCCTTATGACCCCCATGGCTTCAAGCCATACAAACCCTTATGACCCCCAAAAGAAATGGCTACATGGATCCCATACATCCATGTTTCTTCCTTCTGCATTACAAGGAGAGACTCTATACCCATGGTTGTCCCAAAATTCCCTTCACCCTCAAGGCTACTCTTCCCTCCCAAGGGTGAGTGTGGCCTTGAGAAAACTCCCTTAACAAAACAATACACTATAACAAGAAATATTCAAGAGCTCAACTTCACATTTACATTACAAAGAATACAAGCACTACAACAAGCTCAAGAATTCACATAAACAACTACTCACATAAGATAACAAGATTCACAAACATAAATACATAATATCACAAAACTAGTTTCTCCATGCAAGAAATGAAATATCTTGAGAGCTCATTCACTTGAAAACATAACAAGAAGAAGAATGAATGCCACCAACCTAGAATCCAAGCTTAAAGAAGATAGTTGATGAAGAGCCTCCTCTAAGCCTTTTCTCCAAACTAGCAAAGTCTTCAAATCTAGAGAGTGGGTGTCGACCCAATTCTTCCCCCAAAATTCCTACTAAAAGAGGATCCCCACCAAACCCCCAACTAACCCTCATTAATAGGCATGGCTCATGGAGAATTTCTATCCATCCTTGTCTCCCCTCATAAATGATATGGAGACCAAGAATGGGGAAAGAGGAATGGGCTTGTCCTCATTTTCCAACCCTCCATTTTCGAAATTTCACTTGAGAGGTACTTTTGAAGGACCATAAATGAGTTATGGGCTCAATATTGACTAAAATTTAACACCCAAACCAAGGTACATCAAGTGGGGTGGCTAAAAAAGACCCTAACTACACTCTAGGGGCTCATTTAACCTCCCTAAAATTCACTTGAAGTTTGAATTCGGGTTCAACATGGTTTGACTTACTCTAAGGCTTCCTAACCAAAGGTTTACATGGGGTTCCTAAAGGGGTACCATCCTATGTTGATGGGCATCCAATCCCCAAGTGGACATGTCATGGCTTTAAGTACACACACATGTGTCAAGTGACACAAACAAAAATGACACATCGCAAGCCATGTGGCATATCCACTTGGACCTTCTCACATAAATCACATTTACAATTAACATATAAATCAAATACATTCATGCACCATACTTTTATGAATTAAATACAATACAATGAGGTTTTTGGCTTCTCACTAGAAGAAACCCTGGCTCGAACTGATTTACACATAAGTCTATGCTCTGGTTCCCTGAATTTACCATGGTCTAATTCCCTACACACTAAAGTCCAACATCAGTAGTCCAAGGAAATAAAACATGTAAATTCATAACATTAATAATCAAGATAATTCATCTGACATTTCATAATTCACATGACAATAATCATTCATCTATAGCATACATACAACTCATCATGAAATACATAATTCATCACTAAATTAAACTTATAACATAATCATTGCATATATAATTAAATTGCAATTAAACATCATCATGACATCATATACATTCATAAAATCCATTTAATCTCACATAAAGGTTCCAAATCGATATCACAGTTTCATCAAAATAACATAAGTGAATGAGCAACTAAAATCTAAGGTGATTAAACCATAACATAAAGTATCAATAAATCTATAGAGCATCAAAATATAATCATGAAATATGTCTATCTCAAATGCAGAACTAAATGGCTATGACAGGCTCAAGGTGAGGCCTCACATCCTCCCCCCTAGGCATGAAATTCCTCTTGGAGTTCATCAAAAAGATGGGGATACTATGATCTCATCTGCACTACATCCTCCCATGATGTCGTAATGTCATCATAGCAATCCCACTAGACCCTAACCTGGTCCAGCTCTTGGCCTCAAAGTGCTAGCATTCGGTGCGCCAAAATGCAAATGGGCTCCAGAGCCAACTGACTATCTGACTCCACCTGCAAGGCATCCTAATCTATGATATGAGTCTCATAAAAAATATACTTCCTCAACACAGACACATAAAAAATGTCATGGATGCGTGACAGGCTTGGTGGCAAAGCAAGATGATAGGCGACAGGACCTATTCACTCAAGTATCTCAAAAGGATGAACAAATCTGGGTGCAAGCTTAGAGCCCTTTCCAAATTGGATTGGACTCTTATGAGGTCGCACTCTTAGAAAGACTATCTCCAACCTGATAACTATGATCTTCCCTCTTGGCATCTGCATACTTCTTCTACCTATCCTGTACCTCCTTCAGACGGTGCCTGATCAATGTCACCTGCTGCTCCAACTCTCGCACTAACTCAAGACCTAAAGCAACTCTATCCTCAATATGGTCCCAACTCAATGGTGTTTTGCATGGTCTGCCATATAATGCCGATAGGGAGGCATACCTAGAGAAGTGTGATGCCCATTATTTTAAGCAAACTCCACCAAATGAAGGTACTCCTCCCACCTAGTCTGATGATCCATGACATACATGCAAAACATATACTCCAACACCTAATTTACCCTCTCTGTCTGACCATCAGTCTCTGGGTGATAAGTGGTGCTAAAATTGAGCTTAGTGCCCAAAGCTATCTATAATACCCTCTAGAAAGATGATGTGAAGAGAGAATCTTGATCTGAAATAATCTTATGGGGTATGCCATGAAGTCTGACAATACCTTGCAAGAAAACTTGTGCTATTGTTGGGGCTGTAAAAGTGGTATGAATAGGTGAGAAGTGGGCTACTTTGGTCAGTTTGTCAACTGTCACCATGATGGCATCATGGTGTTGAGATGACATGGGGAGACCAATGATGAAGTCCATGGAAATAACATCCCACTTCCACTTTGGTATCTCATGAGGCTGAAGCAAACCACTAGGCTGATGATGCTTTGCCTTAACCCTCTAACACTCAAGACATCGTGCCACTATCTCAGCTATGTTCTGTCTCATCCCTGGCCAATGATATAACTGCCTCAAATCAGCATACATCTTCTTGACTCTGGGATGCATTGCATAAGGGGCCCTATAAGCCTCTAGCATGATGAATACTTGCAAGTCACCGGAGGATGGGACATAGATGCAACCTCTATGGTGTAAAAGCCCATCAGAATCTAGGGAATATCCTGAATATTTACTCTCAAGAGTGCTCTGAGACCAAATGATCTGACTAACCTCTACATACCAAACATCCTCGTGCAAATGATGCAATATCTAATCTCTTAACTCAGTACCTACTTTCATAGAGTAGGCCCCATGGCATCTCCTACTCAGGGCATTAGCAACCACATTCTCCTTCCCCTTGATGTAGTGGACATCAAAATCATACTCACATAGGAATTCCATCCACCTACGCTGACATGCATTCAGGTTTGGCTAAGATAAAATATACTATAATCTCTAATGATTTGAATGGAGCTCAAACTAATGACCCAAAAGAAAATGCCACCATCTCACTAAGGCATGAACCACTAGAGCTAACTCAAGGTCATGAGTGGGGTAATTGAGTTCATGAGTTTTAAGTTTTCTAGACTAGGAAGCATCTGTGCATACAACAAAATCTGCTAAAGGATCAGGCACTACTAGAATAGGAGCACTGGTAAGAGCCTTCTTGAGTTCCTGAAAGGCCCTTTCGCACTTCTTGGTCCACTCAAATTTATTTCCCTTATGCTGAAGAGAAGTGATGGGATGAGCCACCCTCGCAAAACCCTCTACAAAATGTCTGTAATAACCTACCAATCCCATAAAGCTCCTGATCTCAGTCATTGAAGTAGGTGCAGGCCAATCCATGATGACTCTAATCTTAGATGGATCTACTGAGATTCCATCTCCTGAAATAACATGCCCAAAGTAATGAATCTTTGTCGTATAGAAAGCACATTTGGACAAACTTCCATGTATTGTCTCTAAGACACTGCAATACCTATCTCAAGTGCCCTTCTTGCTCCTCTTCATCCTATGAATAAGTCAGGATATAATCAAGGAACACAATTACAAACTTATCAAGGAAAGAGTGGAATACCCCATTCATAAGGCTCATGAAAACTGCTGGAGCATTGGTGAGTCTGAAAGGTACAACTGTGAACTCATAATGCCCATATCTGTTATGAAATGCAGTCTTAGGAATGTCGATGTCAATAATCTATAGCTTGTGGTATCCTAACATAAGACCAATCTTGGAAAACACTTTATCACCCTTAAGCTGATCAAATAAATCATCAATCCTGGGGAGTGGATACCGATTCTTGATGGTAAGCTTATTAAGCTATTGGTAATCCATACATAACCATAAGGATCCATCCTTCTTTTTAATGAAGATAACAAGTGCGCCCCAAGGTGAAACACTAGGACAAATGTGACCTTTCTCAAAAAGTTCCTCTAACTGGATCTTGAGCTCATTAAGCTCATTAGTGGTCATCCTGTAAGGTGCCCTTGAAACTGGAGTAGCTCCTGGCACAAGATCAATATGGAAATCTACTGCTCTATGAGGAGGCATGCCTAGAAGCTTAGTAGGTACCACATCTGCAAACTCCTGAAGTATAGGATAATCATCAAGAGATGGTTTTCCTTCCTCCTCATCCTCTCTATCACTGATAGTAATAGCAAAAAGCTGACATCCCTTTCACATACTCCACTTAAGTTGCATGGCTAAGATTATACGAAGAGAGATGCCTCTCTAAATCCCACAAATCACAATGGATGTACCATGATCATCAAGGCACTCAATCCTCTTTTATCGACAATCTAAATTAGCTCTATGGGCATAAAGACAATCCATGCCAAGTACTATGTCATAAGAACTAAGAGGTGTGATTTGAAGATCCATAGTAGTGATGAAATCTCCAATCTGCACCTGGCTATCCTTCACTAAAGAGTTGACTGACACTCTAGACCCTGATGCTAACTCCACTTCCCAACTAACTTCTTGTCTAGCTGCCACAAGCCCACAATGCTCCATAAAAAATGGAGATATAAAAGAATCAATAGCACCAGAATCAAACAATATAGTAATACTAATACAACTGATCATACCCGTAGCATCTATCACTGTGGCCTAGTGCTCAGCCTAGAGGTTATCAACCACTACAAAAACCCTGTGAGACTTTCCAAAGTCTCCTACTATAGGCTTCGATGCTACCATACACTGACTCCCTGACATCTAACCCTATGGGAAATCACAAGCTAAGTGCCCCATGGCACCACATGCATAGCAAGGACCACGTGTGAAAGTCTGAACTCCCTGTGGCCTCAAGAACTGCTGTCCTCTGGTCCTACTAGAACTACTGAAACCACCCTGAGAGGACTACTGAGCCTGTGTTGGGGGTGCATCTGTATACTACTATCGCTGATCCTTCCTCTGTCCCTAAGTCTACCACTATTTAGGCTTAGAGCCCTACTGTCCCTATGGTGTCTTCTATTTCTAGTTTTTTTGGGTCTACTGCTATGGGTTCTTATTAAAAGACCCTGAAGAATACTTGTTATTACCTTTCTAGTGACTCTTCTGGTGCCCCTGTGACTGTGATGTGAAGTTAAAGTTTTGAGACCTATCACGAGCATCTCTAGACTTACCCCAAATTTCTTCTACAACCAAAGCCATCTCTACTGCCTCACGAAGGGTCCCTAGTGAGGTCATGCAAACTTGTCCCTCTATCCAATAATTGAGTCCCTTAACAAAATGGTTGACTCATAACTTTTCATCCTTCATGTAGTCTACATAAGGTAACAAATCAATGAATTGGGTCTCATACTGTAGCACTGTGAGTCCCCTCTGCTGGAGCTCATGGAACTCGTCAATATGCCTCTATCTATAGTTCTTTGATAGGTACATGTCTCAAAACCTCTCTAGAAATGTCTCCCAAGTCATAGTGTCCATAGTTGTATTGTTCTTAAATTCTTCCCGTTTCCACCATGTGGAAGCACCTACTCTCAAAAGGTGTACTACAAAATGGGCCTTAACGTTGCTATCATACTGACTCAACCCAAGGCACCTATCTAAGCTCAAAAGCCATGCCTTGGCATCTATACCCTCTGTAGTACCATAATACAAAGGTGACTATAAATTTAGGAGATCTCTAATATGGTCCCCCGCATCATGGGGTGCCCTCTAAATAAATCTAGGTGGTGGTTCTGGCACGTGAACTAATTCCACCTCATGTGCCCCCTACCCTTCCTCATGATCTCATGGAGGAATCCTATTCCTCTCTCTAGCCTCTGATCTATGTCCTCCAGACAACTGGTGCTCTGATTGAGGAATAACTGGAGGCAACATTTCTTGTATAACCCCAATGAGGTTCTGTAAGGCTAATAAGACCTCCTGATTAGGATCGGGTGGTGGTGGTGGTGGCTGATTAACTGCTGAAATCATAGCCCTTTGTTCAACTTTCTCACAACCTGAGGGAGCTTGCCTAGCCCCTTGTCCTCTAATACATCTTTGAGCTTGACGCATAAGGGGAGGCATCCTAACAATTACAAAAGGGTTAAAGTTAGCTAAGAAATGTAACGGGTTAGGTTCCAATGTTGAAACCTGGCTCTGATAGCAAGTGTCATGTCCATAATTTTACACTAAAAAATCACACCAATTTTTTTTTTTGAAAGGTTATAAGCTAAGGTTTAATAGGTCAATAGTTGACTATAGTGTGCAAGGTTAAACCAAGTGGAGAGCTAGTTAACTTTACTAATCACGTAAAAGGAATCCCTATGAGCTAAACTAAGAGTTCAAGGTAAACTAATGTTACTGTGGGATTTGAGCAATACAAATCCACAAAACCTGAAGATCACCTACATACAAAAACTTGTTACAAGGAAGTAGAGACAAGAAGAGGGCAAGGGTTTGACTAAAAAATATGAAGAAGAAAATATCCTCAATTAATGAATGAATAAAATATAAAATGGATCATCCTTATAAAGGAGATCGAAAGCCTTGAAAGGTAAACCTAAAAATTAGAAGTGCATGTAATAATCAGTTTAACTATTACATGACTAATGCATGAGTTTAGAACAACTAGTGTGTGTGCTTTTAACTAAAGCAAAAGAAAGTTGACATCTTAAGAAGGGAGTAAAGATTAATTAACATAATTAATACTTTACTCTAACACCCCTTTTAAGATAAGCAATGATGCATCTACAAACAATGCAAGAAGAAAGAAAATGGGTCCTGGCAATAGAGGCCTAATCAGGTACCCAAGTACAATAGAGAGTCTTTGAAAAGTGGAGAAATAGAGAAGACCACATGGGAAAAACTCTACTCCAAAAAGAGACAAAGACTAGTCTGAAGGACTGAAGAAGCCTCTAAAACTAGGAATGTTCTAGAAAATAGGAACAAAGATGAACATGTACAACATCACTGAAGCATGAATCTGTGAACTCTGTCAAGAAGAAATTGATGATTTGAAGATCCTCCATAGAAATATGACCAGGTAAAGAAGACTGTAATCTGCATGAGTGCCCTCAAATAACACTACTCAAATCAGGAGGCAAACGAAGGCAAACACCTGAACTTGAAGATACAAATGGCATAAACACCAAAAGCCTGAAGAGCTGATCAATCAAAGCTAGAAGAGTGCATCCAAAAATAGGAAAGAAAAGAGTGTCCATATGGTAAATGATCCATCTCACCAGAATGCATAGGTACCCAGCCACTGCAACCACCTAGTACATAGGATCAAATACTGAATACATAGCTCACACTATCAAACCAAGGAAGTAGTAGAACCAATAGTAGAAACCCCCCCATGCTGTTGACAAGGGAGTAATGATAGGTACACTGAAAAGATCATCCAATATGAACTACATGATGAAGAAGAATCTGGAACATTGAATGTGCAGAGAGAGTACAAAAACATATAGAGATACTTGAGGCTAATGTCATGGAAGGAACACTCACTTGACAAAGGTAGATGGAAAATAAAGGCAAACATCAAAACCCCCCTGACACTTTATAATGGAGTGCGAGTACAAATAGCATGAACATGTGCAAGATCCCATCAAAGCAATAGAATGACACTTTATCTCAATGCGTGTGCATAAAATAATGCTACAAAAATGAAGTATACACTGCTCAAAGAAGATCAAAGGCTACCGAAACAAAACAACAACCTAAGACGAGCCATCCCTCAAAGGGAAGAGATCCCAAGACCTAAAACAACCAAGATATCCACCAGACTGCAAAAAAGAAAGAATTTGAATAAAATTAACCTAGAGTAGAATCTGGAAAAATGACTTACAACATTGAAAAGCTCTTTGAACAAGCTTTCCAATGATATATTAATTTCTGAAAACGAGGTCCAGATGTGCAAGATAGAGCTCCCAGAGTGCAGAATTGAATATCTAGCTTTGACAGAGAAAAACACTATCAAAAAAATAAAACTAGAAAATATAACCTTGAGATTTGGAAAGATCTCTGAATCAACTTTTTGATGATATCTCGTTTGCCAAATTTTGACACTATATGCTCAAGATATGAGCAAAATACCAACAGCTATACTGGAGGGCCCAAAGAAGGTGTTTGCAAGGATCTGAGGATGGGTGACATCAAAAAAATGACAAAAAACCATATGAAACCATCAAATCTGATAAAAGATTAGAAAGAACTTTTTGAAAATATCTTGTTTGCCAAAAATGGAGCCCGGATGCAAGAGAAACGGATCCCGGAAGGCAGGAGGTCTGAAACGCCATGATCATAGAGAACATCTGACTTTGATAGAAAAAAAGAGCATCAAAATAGAAAAATCACAAAACCATACTAGAAAATTCAGATCGGGATTGGAACCATCTTTCTGACGATATATTGCATGCCCAATTATGATCCCAGATGCCTGAGATATTCGCAAAAAAGCCCAGGTACCCTTAAAAAGCTCAAAAAAGGGCTAAATTTTGCTGACATTAGTAAATTGTGAGCCTAAAATTGACGGCCAAATGGCCATCATGGCTCAAATCCACTAGGGGCTGAAAACAAGAGGCCTTGGTCACGTGGGTGACTAGGGGGCTAGAGTTTAGGTAGTGAGACTGGAGGGTGGTCCCCCATGTGATCGCAGAGCCACCAGTGGAGCCCGAGCGGTGTTTTAGCCGAGTGGTGGAGCATGATGGAGCGCAGAGCAGTGGGTGGCTAATGGTGGTGAAGCAGCACCGAGGAGCCGAGGGTGGTAGAGCAGCGCGGAGGAGCGCGGAGGAGCCGAGGGCGGCGTCAAAGCAGGCTGAGGCGGTGGCCGAGCGGTGGCGTCGGAGCAGGCTGAGGGCTGAGGGCGATGGCCGCTTGGTGGTGGCCGCTAGGCGGCATGGGGGTGGCTACTAGGTGGCACCCCCCAAGAAAATATATATTATTTTTTTAAAAAAAATTGCTGTACCTCTGTCACGGTCCGCGTGCCAGGGCTGTACGACCTTGGTATAGCAAATTTTTTTTGCCTCAAATGGTAACTTCTCAGAATTCGACAAGTCTTACATGGATTTTGACTATCTCAGGCCTTCCAGATGCAACTGTGAGATCCGTTTAGGCCAGAAGTGCTCCAAAAAATATTGATTGCCTTAGGATCAGTGTTGAGGCTGATTGCAAAAAAAATTTCACATATTCCAACTTTGTCCAAATTAGACAAACTTTATATGGATCTTGGGGTTCTTGGATGCTCTGAACACAACCGTGAGGTCCATTTAAAGCCAAGATAACCAAAAAAATAGGTCCCCCCCAGATTTGATAGGAAACCCTCTCTGTAAAAAGTGCTAATTTTTTTTATTTTTTCTTGTAGGCAAAAAAGAAATAAAAAATAACGTCCTACAGAGAATACCAAAACCTCTCAAATTAGCAAAAAAATCCCTAATTTGAATCCTTCAAACGCAAACAAGCTGTAGTAGATTAAGCGCTGATACCATGTAGGATTTGAGCAATACAAATCCACAAAACCTGAAGATCACCTGCATACAAAAACCTATTACAAGGAAGTAGAGACAAGAAGAGGGCAAGGGTTTGACTCAAAAATATGAAGAAGAAAATATCCTCAATTAATGAATGAATAAAATATACAATGGATCATCCTTATAAAGGAGATCGAAAGCCTTGAAAGGTAAACCTAAAAATTAGAAGTGCATGTAATAATCAGTTTAACTATTACATGACTAATGCATGAGTTTAGAACAACTAGTGCGTGTGCTTTTAACTAAAGAAAAAGGAAGTTGCCATCTTAAGAAGAGAGAAAAGATTAATTAACATAATTAATACTTTACTCTAATAGTTACTAAATTAGCCAAAAGATTATATCCACAAAGGTTGAATTAAAAACCATAATTAGACCTACCTAAGCAATCCCTTGCAATATAACAACCAATTCAATGAATAAATTTTTAGCTGTACTAATATCATTCATCTTAGCTTAATATCCACATTACAACTAAATTTAGGTCATTGACAAAAAAATCCTATGTTTAGATGAAATTAATTAACTAATTAATAGTTAATGAACTTATCCACAGATTGTTAATTCATATTTAATTTAAACAATTCAATTAGAATTTATTAACAATATAATTTAATCAATATACTACCCCTTAGATTAGAACAATTAATGCCATAAATAGATTAAGAGAATTAAAAATCAGCTATAATTCTCTCGTCCAATTTGCCATTTAAATTATCAAATTTGATTAACTCATATTATTATTAATGAGTTAATAGGAGTATCTGTTAAAAAAAAACAAACCACATATTTATTAATAAATATAATTACAATATATATATATATATATATATATATATATATATATATATATATATATATATATATATATATATATATAAGACATTTATATTAATTTAATTATTAATAACAATTAAATGAAATATAATTATTAATAATTATTAAATAAAATAATTATGCTAATTAATATTATATATTAATTAATATTATTAACATTAATTAATATAAATAATAATTAATTTAATAAAAATTATTTATATTAATTAATATTATTAATATTAATTAATAATAATATATAATATAATAATTAAAATAAATTAAAAAAAAGTAAATTTTTATTAAGGGGGGGTTTTTACCCCCCCTGCCCACGACTCTAATTTTAAAGTCCCACGAGACTGTCGCAGGGTGGGCCTGTGCTGCCTAGCCAGTGCGGTACCCTACCCTAGGCAGTGTACCGCACTACCTAGGCAGCGTGGTACCCTACCTAGCGCAGGGCCCCCGCACTGCTTAGTGCAGTGCACCATGGGGTGTGAGGACCACGTCCCCCCCCTTTAAAAATTTATAAATATATTTTTTTTCTAATTTTTTTTTAAAAATCTTTCTTTATATATATATATATATATATATATATTTTAATATAGGACATGTGTACTTTTCTTAAAGTATGCAATTTCTTTTAAAAAAATATATATTTCTTTTTTTTATATGATTGGAAAGTTTGGGTGGAGACCCAAATGGGTCCCACGACCAAAAGCTCAGGAGGAAGAAAAGGGTGTAAGTGATTGACTTTTATATTAATCTATTGGTCAAAAAAGACAAGTGGAAGATATAATATTATTTTATGACTGTGGTAATTGAAAAATGTATGGGAAATTTTTCCATACATTTTCCAGAGACCTGTAGGTCTCCTTTTTTTTGTTTTCCTTTGCTTTTCACTTGTTTTTATAGATTTTGCTTCTCTCTTTATTTACTCTTTCTTTTACACATAGTTATAGTTTTGTAATTTCATTTCACTAAAGGTGATAGAGTTTAGTTTATTCTTGATTTGATATTTAAAATTCTAACTTTAACATTTTCATACAAATAAAATCAATTCATTGCAACTATAAAAGATTGAAAACTTTCTTCCCTTCATAGTTTATCAATATGTATACAAAAAGTTTTTATCCATGAGAAAACAAACAAAGTTCTCACAATCAAATCCTACAACATCTTAATTTTCTTTCCATTGAAATAATACATTATTCATTATACAATCAACAATATCTCTTTCACAATGAATATTCCAAAGAGAAATGCAACATGACTAAAATACATTGTTACAATTTCATTCCTTGAAGTGCATTCAAATAACAACTTAATACATTTTCAAAACAACATCTCTTTCTCATGGTTTTTCCACCTATTATAACCATTCTTTCAAGTAACTAGATCAACTAACTTTATTACAAATGTATAAAGACATTTTCACATACTCCTTGATACATAAATCTACAATTTCCAAATACAATACAACATGAAATGATTCTTATTCAAAAATATCAACAACAGAATACATTGGCTTTCACAAAACACCATAAGGGATCACTCCAATGCTTCTTCTTCTTGCAACAAGATCATCAATATCGATAAATGAAAATGATATAGATCGTGGGATGCTCACCTCCCATCCTAGGCTTCTATGAAGCCACCCCTGAGCTTGGGGAACCATCACATAGACAAGGTTTCACACACAAACAACCACAATAAAAAAATCACAGAATTTACATTGAACTCCCATCCAAGGCATAACAAAGAGTTTCAAATTGACTCATAAAATTGGGGTGAAGGTGGAGCCAACTCAAGGGGAGAAAGCACATTTTATGGAAACAAATGACAAGCCTTCTCTTGGCTTTCTCAACACATAAGATGCCACAAAAATCCCACACGATCAAACTCCTTATGACCCCCATGGCTTCAAGCCATGCAAACCCTTATGACCCCCAAAAGAAATGGCTACATGGATCCCACACATCCATGTTTCTTCCTTCTCCATTACAAGGAGAGACTCTACACCCATGGTTGTCCCAAAATTCCCTTCACCCCCAAGGTTACTCTTCCCTCCCAAGGGTGAGTGTGGCCTTGAGAAAACTTTCTTAACAAAACAATGCACAATAACAAGAAATATTCAAGAGCTCAACTTCACATTTACATTACAAAGAATACAAGCACTACAACAAGCTCAAGAATTCACATAAACAACTACTCACATACAATAACAAGATTCACAAACACAAATACATAATATCACAAAACTAGTTTCTCCATGCAAGAAATGAAATATCTTAAGAGCTCATTCACTTGAAAACATAACAAGAAGAAGAATGAATGCCACCAACCTAGAATCCAAGCTTAAAGAAGATATTTGATGAAGAGCCTCCTCTAAGCCTTTTCTCCAAACTAGCAAAGTCTCCAAATCTGAAGAGTGGGTGTCGACCCAATTCTTCCCCCAAAATTCCTACTAAAAGAGGTTCCCCACCAAAACCCCAACTAACCCTCATTAATAGGCATGGCTCATGGAGAATTTCTATCCATCCTTGTCTCCCCTCATAAATGATATGGAGACCAAGAATGAGGAAAGAGGAATGGGCTTGTCCTCATTTGCCAACCCTCCATTTTCGAAATTTCACTTGAGAAGTACTTTTGAAGGACCATAAATGAGTTATGGGCTCAATATTGACTAAAATTTAACACCCAAACTAATGTACATCAAGTGGACTGGCTAAAAAAGACCTTAACTACACCCTAGGGGCTCATTTAACCTCCCTAAAATTCACTTGAAGTTTGAATTCGGGTTCAACATGGTTTGACTTACTCTAAGGCTTCCTAACCAAAGTTTTACATGGGGATCCTAAAGAGGTACCATCCTATGTTGATGGGCATCCAATCCCTAAGTGGACATGTCATGGCCTTAAGCACACACACATGTGTCAAGTGACAAACAAAAATGACACATCGCAAGCCATGTGGCATATCCACTTGGACCTTCTCACATAAATCACATTTACAATTAACATATAAATCAAATACATTCATGCACCATACTTTTATGAATTAAATACAATACAACGAGATTTTTGGCTTCTCACTAGAAGAAACCTTGTCTCAAACTGATTTACACATAAGTCTATGCTCTGGTTCCTTGAATTTACCATGGTCTAATTCCTTGCACACTAAAGTCCAACATCATTAGTCCAAGGAAATAAAATATGTAAATTTATAATTTTAATAATTAAGATAATTCATCTGACATTTCATAATTCACATGACAATAATCATTCATCTATAACATACATACAACTCATCATGAAATACATAATTCATCACTAAATTAAACTTATAACATAATCATTGCATATATAATTAAATTGCAATTAAACATCATCATGACATCATATACATTCATAAAATCCACTTAATCTCACATAAAGCTTCCAAATCAATATCACAATTTCATCAAAATAACATAACTGAATGAGCAACTAAACTCTAAGGTGATTAAACCATAACATAAAATATCAGTAAATCCATAGAGCATCAAAATATAATCATCAAATATGTCTATCTCAAATGCAGAACTGAATGGCTATGACAAGCTCGGGGTGAGACCTCACAAATTCATAATTATTCATGCACATTCAAAAAATAAGTTAAAATCTAAATCAATAAATCAATTCAATTTGTTAACTTTTTGGACTCAACGTGTGATTGTGAGTTAAAAATTGATCTGAACTCCTGATTTGAGTTAAAAAGTTGATTTTGCATGATTTTGTGAGTTAACTCTTTCTAATTTTCTGATAACTCAACAATCAATCTAAGTTGATCAAGGAGAGATTTTTGGCTTTCCATGAGTTCTCATAGAACCTGGATTTCTATATAAACAAGGCTTAGTCCTTCACAAAGAATCCCTGAATCTTTGCATCCTTCAACTGCGAATCTGGAGAATTCTGCTTGTGCAATCTGGTGATTTTTGAGATTGTGCTATTTTCAGATTTTTGTTATCATTTCATTCATTTCATAGAATTCATATCATTTTTAGATTAGATTACATTCATCTTCATTTAGTTTTTAGATCAATTTTCATACAGTTTTTCATCCATATTGCATAGAAAAATAAAAAAATAGTTAATCTACATCCATATTTCATTTGCTTTTCATTAGCAAATCCTTCGTTTAGGTGTTGCATTGTCACTGATCTAGGTCTAATTCTGAGAATATCATACTCGCATCTATTAGTAGGGTATGTGCAAGATCATGAGGGGCCAAACTATGCCCTTAAGTGGCAATGAAAAATCAGCAAATCAGGGTTAGTCAACTTGATGTGAAAATTTCAACTAGCTATGAACCTAATATCAAAAAGTTTTAAGAATAGAATCTGTAGAAAATTGAATTTATTTTCTAAACTACTAGGCCTTTTTTGAGAAAAAGTTAGTATGATTGGTGAAAATTATAGATTCCAATGCAGCAGTACAAAAATTTTAGGAAAAAAAAAAGAAGTAGGTGTATGTCTGACCACCTTAATCATATTCAAATGATAATATTTTATTATAATATTTTATATATAAGTAGTAGACTCATGCCTAGATGTGACGCATATTTTTTTGTAATTTTATTCCAAAAAAATTATTAATTATGAATTTTCTAGTACAACATTTTCAGAATAAAAAAACTCCCGTGTCTGACCACCTTAACTCATTCAAAACTTTACAAGATTCAATTTTTTTATTTTTTTTCTTATAGTAGGCGAAGCATAGAATGTGACGTATTTTTTGGATTTCAAAAATGCTATACCATTTGAAAGTTATAGTCATTTTTCAATCAGTATATAAATCAACACTTTAGAGGTAGCTCAATTAGAAAATAACTAATAATTACTTACCGAATTCAAAATTTGACAACAATTATATCGATAGAAAGCTGATAATCTCCTTAAGATACCCTTTTCATTTTATCAAATTCGAGTGAAAAAAAAGTCGTCGGCTACATTGTCAAAGTCTGGAACTTAGAGAAACAGGTAAAAACACGTATTTGAGACATTCTAATAGTTGACCATGTAGGTTTGGTGCACAAGGCAATACCGAGCCTAATCGGGTACCCGAATATGACGGAAAATTTTTGAATTTTAACTTTGCCTCCACTTTCTCCCTCCCATTTCTCCATCCTTCATAAACTATATATTAGTTATATATTAGATATATATTAGATATATTAAATATTATATAATATCAATTATATATTAAATGTTATATAATATATATTTTACATTAAATATTATTTAATATATATTAGTATTAAAACCTATATATTGGATTATATATTATATATATTAAATATTATATAATATACATGTTACATTAAATATTATTTAATTTTATATTAATATCAAAAACTATATATTAGATTATATATTATATATAATATTATATATTAAATATTATATAATATACATTTTACATTTTAAATATTATTTAATATGATTTTGAGCATGAGCATGAGTCCCTACAGGGGCATAGTTGTGCCTTTTATAGGCGTCGAAAACCCTAGCTATGCAAAAATGGAGGCTTTGAAGAATAGTTCACTGGAGGCAGATTATAGAAGCAGAGGGCAAGAGAATCACTCTATTTCCACTGCCTGTGGTTGTGAAATGATATCTTTCCCTACTTTTTCAATCGGAACGCTAAATTGCAAAGGTTCTCGAAATAGATTCTGGTCACTGGACAATTGTACCATGCCTGTTGATAATCTGACAGCTCAACAGAGTCATTGGGAGGTTAAACAAGAACAACCAGACGGATCTTTGAACCGGCCGAAGATTATGGAGAGTAGGGAAGGGTTTGGTAAAATGAGCAGTTGTACTGGAAATTATGCAGGCACCATAGAACTGACCATAGTAATAAATTTAAAGAAGAGATCAGTGGCAATGTGACATTATGAGGAAAGCCTTGTTGTTTCGATGGCGTTGCCCCAATATTATGAAGAATGTCTTGCCGCTTCAATGCCGACGCCGCCTCTATCTTAGACTTTCGCCATTGCTTCACATCAGTTCTTTGAGATATGGTAGGGATTCTGGGTTTTTGCACAGCATTGTCCATCATAAATTATCTATAAATCATCATGCGTTACAGTATTCTATGTGTTTTTGAACAACTTACTTGAAGAATTTAATTTTCACAATAATTTTGGATCCATGGATTGTCATTTTGCGCTCGGAGAGAAGCTGTGGATTGCAAGAATGTGATAAATTTGGTTTATTTCATTTTCTTTCTCTGCCATTTCTGAGTAATAGGATTTTGTTTTTGTCTGTCTTAAATGATTTCACTTGAAGTTAATGAATTTTTTTAGATGATTTTGTTTGAAGTTTTAATGAAATTTCTTCCATGGATGCTAATGAAATATCTTCCATGAATGTTGATAAGACGTTTAAATTCAGAGTTAGTAAATTCTATAGCTTGAATGTTCTTTATTGTAGAAGGTTATTTTCATGGTTTCTGATTGATGCAATTCCTTAATAGTTTCATTCTTAACAGAATTCATAACTAGATTTTCCATAGCCAATTTTCTTCTTGATCGTTGCAATATTTTCTCCTCAACTAAATATTTTGTAATCAGTTGATATACAATCACATTTTTCTCTTGGCCAATTCTGTGGTGCGTGATTGAGCCTGTAGATCCACAAAAGGGTTGAAATCTGGATCTGGTGGAAGAGTAGTATTAGCAAGAAGTCATTCACTAACATCTCATCTGGGTCATGGGGACTCCCTAGGGGTCCTGGTATGCCTTATCACACGTTAGGACCTCTAGGAAGTCCCCATGACCCCTTTTGACACATTGGAATGCTCAAGTGTGTCTTAAGGGGTCTTAGGACCCCTTAAGACACATATGAGCATTCCAATGTGTCAAAAGGGGTCACGGGGACTCCATAGGGGTCCTAGTATGCCTTATCACATGTTAGGACCCCTAGGGAGTCCCCATGACCCCTTTTGACACATTGCAATGCTCAAGTGTGTCTTAACAGGTCGTAGGACCCCTTAAGACCCACTTGAGCACTTCAATGTGTCAAAAGGGCTCATAGGGACTTCCTATGGGTCCTAGTATGCCTTATCACACGTTAGGACCCCTAGGGAGTCCCCATGACCCCTTTTGACCCATAGGGAGTCCTCGTGACCCCTTTTGACACATTGGAATGCTCAAGTGTGTCTTAAGGGATTCTAAGACCCCTTAAGACACACTTGAGCATTCCAATGTGTCAAAAGGGGTCATAGGGACTCCCTAGGGGTCCTAACGGGTGATAAGGTGTACTAGGACCCCTAGGGAGTCCCCATGACCCCTTTTGACACATTGGAATGCTCATCTATGTCTTAAGGGGTCTTAAGACCCCTTAAGACACACATGAGCATTCCAATGTGTCAAAAGGGGTCTTAGGACCCCTTAAGACACACATGAGCATTCCAATGTGTCAAAAGGGGTCACAGGGACTCCCTAGGGGTCCTAGTATGTCTTATCACACATTAGGACCCCTAGGGAGTCCCCGTGACCTCTTTTGACACATTGGAATGCTCAAGTGTGTCCTAAGGGGTCTTAGGACCCCTTAAAACACACTTGAGCATTCCAATGTGTCAAAAAGGGTCTAGGGGACTCCCTAGGGGCCCTAGTACGCCTTATCATGCGTTAGAAACCCTAAGGAGTCACCATGACCCCTTTTGACCCCTAGGGAGTCCTTGTGACCCCTTTTGACACATTGGAATGCTCAAGTGTGTCTTAAGGGGTCTTATGACCCCTTAAGACACACTTGAGCCTTCCAATGTGTCAAAAGGGGTGATGGGGACTCCCTATGGGTCCTAACACATGATAATGCATACTAGGAACCCTAAGGAGTCCCCGTGACCCCTTTTGATAGATTGGAATGCTCAAGTGTGTCTTAAGGGGTCTTAGGACCCCTTAAGACACACTTGAGCATTCCAATGTGCCAAAAAGGGTCACAGGGACTCCCTAGGGGTCCTAACGTGTGATAAGGCATACTAGGACCCCTAGGGAGTCCCTGTGACCACTTTTGACACATTGGAATGCTCAAGTGTGTCTTAAGGGGTCCACCCCTTTTGACACATTGAAATTATCAAGTGTGTCTTAAGGGGTCTTAGGACCCCTTAAGACACACTTGAGCATTCCAATGTGTCAAAAGGGGTCACAGGGACTCCCTAGGGGTTCTAACATGTGATAAGGCATACTAGGACCCCTAGGGAGTCCCCGTGACCCCTTTTGATAGGTTGGAACACTCAAGTGTGTCTTAAGGGGTCCTACGGGGTCCTAAGACCCCTTAAGACACACTTGAGCATTCCAATGTGTCAAAAGGGGTCATGGGGACTCCCTAGGGGTCCTAACACATGATAAGGCATACTAACATGTGATAAGGCATACTAGGACCCCTAGGGAGTCCTTGTGACCCCTTATAACACATTATAATACTCAAGTGTGTCTTAAGGGGTCCTAAGACCCCTTAAGACACACTTGAGCATTCCAATGTCTCAAAAGGGGTCACAGGGACTCCCTAGGGGTCCTAGTATGCCTTATCATGCGTTAGGACCCCTAGGGAGTCCCCGCGACCCCTTTTTATAGATTGGAACACTCAAGTGTGTCTTAAGTGACCCCTTAAGACACACTTGAGCATTCCAATCTGTCAAAAGGGGTCATGGGGACTCCCTAGGGGTCCTAACATGTGATAAGGCATACTAGGACCCCTAGGGAATCCCCATGACACCTTTTGATAGATTGGAATGCTCAAGTGTGTCTTAAGGGGTCCTACGGGGTCCTAAGACCCCTTAAGACACACTTGAGCATTCCAATGTGTCAAAAGAGGTCATGGGGACTCCCTAGGGGTCCTAACACATGATAAGGCATAATAAGACCTCTAGGGAGTCCTCATGACCCCTTTTGAGACATTGGAACACTCAAGTGTGTCTTAAGGGGTCTTAGGACCCCTTAAGACAAACTTGAGCATTCCAATGTGTCAAAAGGGGTCACAAGGACTCCCTAGGGATCCTAATATGCCTTATCATGTGTTAGGACCCGTAGGGAGTCCCTATGACCCCTTTTGACACATTGGAATGCTCAAGTGTGTCTTAAGGGGTCTTAGGACCCCTTAAGACACACTTGAGCATTCCAATGTGTCGAAAGGGGTCATGGGGACTCCCTACGGGTCCTAACGCATGATAAGGCATACTAGGATCCCTAGGGAGTCCCCCTGACCCCTTTTGACACATTGGAATGCTCAAGTTTGTCTTAAGGAGTCCTAAGACCCCTTAAGACACACATGAGTGTTCCAATTTTTCAAAAGGGGTCTTAAGACACCTTAAGACACACATGAGCATTCCAATGTGTCAAAAGGGGTCACGAGGACTCCCTAGGGTTCCTAGTACTCCTTATCATGCATTAGGATCCCTAGGGAGTCCCTGTGACCCCTTTTGAATGATTGGAATGGTCAATTGTGTCTTAAGGGGTCCTAAGACCCCTTAAGACACACTTGAGCATTCCAATCTGTCAAAAGGGGTCACGGGGACTCCCTAGGGGTCCTAGTATGCGTGATAAGGCATACTAGGACCCCTAGGGAGTGCCTATGACCCCTTTTGAGAGATTGGAATGCACAAGTGTGTCTTAAAGGGTCTTAGGACCCCTTAAGACACACTTGAGCATTCTAATGTGTCAAAATGTGTCACGGGGACTCCCTAGGGGTCCTAACACATGATAAGGCATACTAGGACCCCTAGGGAGTCCCTGTGACCCCTTTTGACACATTGGAACACTCAAGTGTGTCTTAATGGGTCCTAAGACCCCTTAAGACACACATTAGCATTCCAATGTGTCAAAAGGAGTCTTAAGACCCCTTAAGATACACATGAGTGTTCCAATATGTCAAAAGGGGTCATGGGGACTCCCTAGGGGTCTTAGTATGGCTTATCACACATTAGGACCCCTAGGGAGTCCCCGTGACCCCTTTTGACACATTGGAATGCTCAAGTGTGTCTTAAGGGGTCTTAGGACCCCTTAAAACACACTTGACCATTCCAATGTGTGAAAAGGGGTCTAGGGGACTCCCTAGGGGTCCTAGTACACCTTATCATTCGTTAGGACCCCTAGGTTGTCCCCGTGACCCATTTTGACACATTGGAATGCTCATGTGTGTCTTAAGGGGTCCTAAGACCCCTTTTGACACACTGGAATTCTCATGTGCATCTTAAGGGGTCTTAGGACCCCTTAAGACACACTTGAACATTCCAATGTGTCAAAAGGGGTCACGGGGACTCCCTAGGGGTCCTAGTACACCTTATCACGCATTAGGATCCCTAGGGAGTCCCTGTGACCCCTTTTGACACATTGGAATGCTCAAGTGTGTCTTAAGGGGTCTTAGGACCCCTTAAGACACACTTGAGTGTTCCAATGTGTCAAAAAGGGTCACGGGGACTCCGTAGGGGTCCTAATGCGTGATAAGGCATACTAGGACCACTAGGGAGTCCTTGTGACCCCTTTTAACACATTGGAATGCTCAAGTGTGTCTTAAGGGGTCCTAAGACCCCTTAAGACACACTTAAGCATTCTAATCTATCAAATGGGGTCACGAGGACTCCCTAGGGGTCCTAACGCATGATAAGGCGTACTAGGACCCCTAGGGAGTCTCTGTGACCCCTTTTGACACATTGGAATGCTCAAGTGTGTCTTAAGGGGTCTTAGGACCCTGTAGGACCCCTTAAGACACACTTGAGTATTCTAATCTATCAAAAGGGGTCACGGGGACTCCCTAGGGGTCCTAGTACGTGTTATCATGCGTTAGGACCCCTAAGGAGTCCCCGTGACCCCTTTTGACACATTGGAACACTCAAGTGTGTCTTAAGGGGTCCTAAGAACCCTTAAGACACACTTGAGTGTTCTAATGTGTCAAAAGGGGTCACGAGGACTCTCTAGGGGTCCTAACACATGATAAGGCATACTAAGACTCGTAGGGAGTCCCCTAGACCTATTTTGACACATTGGAATGCTTAAGTGTGTCTTAAGGGGTCTTAGGACCCCTTAAGACACACTTGAGCATTCCAATGTGTCAAAAGGGGTCACAGGGACTCCCTAGGGGTTGTAACATGTGATAAGGCATACTAAGACCCCTAGGGAGTCCCCGTGACCCCTTTTGATAGATTGGAACACTCAAGTGTGTCTTAAGGGGTCCTATGGGGTCCTAAGACCCCTTAAGATATACTTGAGCATTCCAATGTGTCAAAGGGGGTCACAGGGACTCCCTAGGGGTCCTAGTATGCCTTATCACATGTTAGAACCCCTAGGGAGTCCCTGTGACCCCTTTTGACACATTGGAACACTCAAGTGTGTCTTAAGGGGTCGTAAAACCCCTTAAGACACACTTGAGTGTTGCAATGTGTTAAAAGGGGTCACAGGGACTCCCTAGGGGTCCTAGTATGCCTTATCATGTGTTAGGACCCCTAGGGAGTCCTCATGACCACTAGGAAGTCTCTCTCTCCACCTCCAGTGAACTATTCTTCAAAGCCTCCATTTCTGCGTAGCTAGGGATTACAACACTTGTAAAAGGCACATTTAATACAAAGATTTAGTTGACCAGCTTTAAAGACCTAAAAGAAATGAGAAAATAATTTAGCCCAAAAATACATACCGCATTTCTGTATGTAGTACTGTAAGCTTCAACAATCCTACCGACTTCCTTTGCTAAGGCACGAAGAACTTCATTAATGTATGCTCTAGGAGGAAGATTATAATTTCCATATTTCTACAAGAGATTCTCCAAAATTTGTAATATTATATATAATATATTAGTATACATTAGTATATGTATTATATATATATTATATACATGTTAGTATATATAATACATTAGTATATTATAATACATTAGTATATTTTAATACATTAGTACATATAATACATTAGTATATTATAATACATTAGTATATATATAATATACATTATATATATCATATGCATCTTTTATTTATATCTATTATATACATCAATATATGTAAAAGTTAAATTTTTTTCATTTGCTCCTGCCCTTTTTTCATCAGCCTGAGAATATCGGGTACCCGATTTTTGCCAGGTAATATTTGACCAAAATATTCCCTGTACCCACAGACCAAAGAATCACAGGATTTGATACTTTTTTCACACGTTGCGAAAGAAAAAAAGTGATTTGGGGCCCATTGTTTGATTTTTGTCGACTTGTGGTCTCACCATGGGAAGCAACAGTCATTGAAAGGCTAAACGCAAGCGAAAGTTGACAGATGATGAAATTCAAGCATATAGGGAAAAAGATAAGGAAAATCACTAAAGAAGGAGAGAAGGTATGTTAAACATTAATCAAGGTGACCCCGTAAATGTAGTTGTAAGTGAAGAGGATGTTCAATTTGAAAATGCACAGATGGAGATTGAAAATGTAGACTTTGGGAACGAAAATGTTGCACAAGAACCACATGAATGTTATGTTGGCATTAAGTAGAATTGCCACTAGTGACAACACTTATTTGCATTCACAGTGCAAACCGAGCAGAACAGTGCAAACCGAGTAGAACAGTGCAAACCGAGCAGAACAGTGCAAACTGAGCAGAATAGTGCAAACTAAGCAGAACAGTGCAAACCGAGCAGAACAGTGCAAACCGAGCAGAACAGTGCAAACCAAGCAGGACAGTGCAAACCGAGCAAGACAGTGCAAACCAATCAAGACAGTGCAAACTGAGCAGGACAGTGTAAACTGATTAACATTATGTCTACCGAGTCACCAGTATTTACCGAGTTCAAAACCTACCGAGTGGTTAGTATGAACCGTGCCTTCACTTCTACCGAGTGCATGATGATGCCGAGTAATGCAGTGGACATCGAGTATCAGAAAGTCACCGAGTTAGTTTGCAGGAACTGTGTAACCATACTTGGGCCGACTTAGTGGCACTTATGTTTATTTGTCAAGCCGACTTTGTAATTGTAATTAATTGTTTAGACTTGTATATAAACAATGTTGTAAAGATGTCAAGATGTAATCATATGAGTATGTATGTGAATAAAAGGGAAAAGCAGAGATAAGTGAATTACAAAGGGCTACAGAAGTATAGGGAACAACAAAGACAAATTCATCACAGAAGGTGATCAGTACATTCAGCGAATCTCAATCAGCAATCCAGTTGCAAAGCAAGAGATCTATTGTTTCATCCTAACAGGTGAATCAGTACTAAAATCCTTTAACCAGGTAGACTTAACAGTCTGTTGTAAAATCTCTTTGCTGAGTGCATACTTCATTGTATGTTTGTAAATCCTTTAACAAGGTGGATCTAGCAATCCCTTTTGCTCCTAACAGGGCAGATCATCAGAAGTGATCAAATTGTAAGCCTTAACCAGCCAACTTTATTCTGCAGTACTAAAGCTTTGTGGGTTTCATCCCCACCCCAGTTTTACTTTCTTTTTGGAAGGTTTCTGGGTAACCAAATCTATGTGTCATTGTTGTGAATGCTTTTAAGTTTCATACTTTCTATATGCATAAAGAAAAAGTAAACTATATGTTAATACATCTGTAATTCTAAAGAAAATTTGAAGTTACTGATTCACCCCTCCCCTCTCAGTAACTCAGTTAATCCCTGAATATTTCCAACATGTTATACATCTCCAAATTATATGCGAAATGAAGTCCCTTGAAATAAAGATAATCAATCTTCAAATTCAGGGCTTTCAAGAACACCTAAATGGTTAATTGAAATTGAGGAGAACATTATGAATAATTGGGAAGGAAAGAGGTCACATAGAACCATTAGGTTTTGGGCTTCAAGACTTTATGATCAATTTTTTTGAAACAAGACATTGGTTGAGCAATGTCAAATTTTTGTGTAGTTGTTAAAGATGCAAAACATGAGACCTGTGCTTGTGAAATTGAAGATTTGTGTGAACAAGAAAATGGAGAGAAATGCCATTGTTGTGAAGAATCTTTTCAATGCTCTCAATAGCATTGGGAAGACTACCAAAGAAAAAGACAAGAGAATTTCTCGAAGGGTTATTACAACCTCCTTAGTAAGTCATCAGTTGAGAAAGGCTCATTTGATGAGACAAACTTGTGTTGACTTCAATATAGA
This sequence comes from Chamaecyparis obtusa, assembly GCA_027943335.1. Classification (NCBI taxonomy): domain Eukaryota; kingdom Viridiplantae; phylum Streptophyta; class Pinopsida; order Cupressales; family Cupressaceae; genus Chamaecyparis; species Chamaecyparis obtusa. The sequence continues at coordinate 379,615 of BSBK01006182.1, read as the reverse complement.
CCGTAAAAATTTAGGTAGAGCACTTGCAAGAAGAGAAAGACTTGATGATCTGCTTCAAATTGATACATGGGCTTATGGTGGGAGACTTCCACATTTTGATAAGAAGCTAACAGATGTTGTCAAGGATGAAATTCAACAATTTTGGGATGCTAACTCAAGAGTGTCACCAAATGTGAAGGATGTCTTGAAGTTGAGAGTTGGCAATGGAGACCACACTCCACATCCTAAACATTATGTGGAGGTAAGTCAAACAATGTTGTATAAAAAATTTTGTGAGACACATCCAACATTGAAAATATCGCAAAGGTCTTTTGAATCCGTGAAACCATTTTGTTGTGTACCCCTTAAGATTTGAAATACATGTTGTTGCAAATATCATGTTGAGTTTTCAATGCATCATGAATTATTATGGTCCATTCATTCTACTTTGCATACTAATGAAATGCTAGAGGATTGTGGTGCAAGTGGTCTTCCCAAATCATCAAGAGACTTGCTAGATCAATTTTTATGTCATAGAGATGATGGTTGTTTATTTTATAAAAAAGATTGCTTAAATGCCAAGTGCTCAGAATGTGGTGGCTTGTCCAAGTTTAGAACATGTTTTCATGAGGGTTTGGAACACAATTTTGGAAAGACACTCGTCCAAAAAAAGGTATATGAAATAGTGAAATATACATTGAAGAGTGGAGGTGAAGGCTCTAGATGTGAGTTAGTTGCAAAAGAATACAATGTTGCTGATTTTATCTCAGATTTCAAGACAAATCTTTTTTACAAGTATGCAAGGCATAGTCATAGGTCTCAATGGTTGGATCAACCATTCAAGACATGTAAGGAAACTTTCCCCATTGGAACTATTATATGCGTTGTAGACTTTGCAGAGAACTATACATTGCAGCCCCAAAATGAGACTCAAGCTCAATATTACAATTCCATTCAGGTTGCTATTTTTGTACACATCACATATAGACATTCCCCTGAAAGCACAAAAGATGAGTGAAAGATAATCAGAGAGTACCTTTTTTATATGAGCGATGATAGGTCTCACTCTCATGAGTTTGTTCAACATTGTTTCCAGAAATATTTTGACTTCTTGCAGGAAAATGGTATTGCTATGGATAGGCATCTCATTTGGTCGGATAATTGTACCCGTCAATTTAAGAATGCCATAATGTTTTATTGGTTGTGTAGAATGCATGTGGAGAGAGGTGTACCTCATATTTGGAGTTTTTTTGAGTCAAGGCATGGGAAAGGGGAGCATGACAGAGCAGGTGCATGTGTGAAGAGAGCTCTAGTTAAGGAGCAATTGAGGATTTCAGGTGCTGTACTTCTTGATGCTTGTTCTATTGTTGATTGGTGTACTTTAGCATTGTCATAGGGGGGGACTCTTGATTCTATAGTGTTTAGATTCTTTTGGTTGGTTGAGGAGGTAACTATAGGAGATAGATTGGATTGTCAAACAGTGAAAGACTCTTCAAAAATGCATTCATTTCGAAGCTCCAATAGTAGTACATGGACCATTTGGACACGAGAGTTGGCTTGTTTTTGCCCCATGTGTTTTTAGTATGATTGGGATCATTGCGAGTCAAGTGAGTGGGTGGATACATGGGTTCCACAGTATCTGACTCCTTTATCTTTGACACTCTCTATAAGAAATGATGACATGGACACTTCAGTTGACTATGACCATCTTTCAGATCTTCTGAAGCTAGGAGATGTTTTTGCATTGGTCGCACCGTAGGGGAATGATGAGAGGTCAGATTATTGGTTAGCACATTGTGTACAAGGTAAATAGAAGCTTCTACAACTGATGACAGATGGTGATGGGTTCACATATCCTACTAGTTTAGTTGTTGTTGCAGGAACATGGCTGCGAACATACATGATTAGAAAGAATGGAGTTCCCACATTTGAAGACTATGAGAAGCACAAAACTATTCTCATGTATTCACGCCTTGTTATAGCAACAAATGTCAAGTTGTCAAAGCATCAAGGAAGACCAAAGACAAAAGAACTTTGGACTATTACTACTACTGATCATGAAGCACTATTGGAGATCCTGAAGCAAAGAGATGACCCTTCAGGAACACTTGACTAGGTAATAAGTTAACTTAGTGCATTGTTTTCTAAGTTCATTAAGCTTAATTTCAATACATTAATTTGACCTTTCTTAGATTGTATTTTGAGTCAATAAACTTGGTTTTGTATGTGGATTGTAACTTGTGCAGGAGCACCTATGAAGACACCTATGGTCACCATGGATCCAATCAGAGATAGAAGGACAAAAGGATCCTTAATGGTTAATTGAGATCTTTTGAAGCCTACAATGGAAATTTGTAACAATCAATTTGATTTAAAATTTAAATGTACTAAAACTCTTCATAAGCACTTATGACCAAAATCATGTATGGGTGGCCAATAGTGCCAAGAAGGGATCTTACATGTCATATACTTATGAAATTTGCATGGTTTGAATTCTTACATGTTTGATTGTTGTTTCTAATGCTTTAAGGATATTATTTTTTAGCATTTCAAACAATCTATAAAAGTTAAACCTCAAACATAATAAGCTCCACAGTTCAAATTTCACAAGCTTAATCATGATTAGTTTCACAGTTCAAATTTCAAACATACCACTAACAGTTAGTTGAAAGTGGCTCAGCAACGTATCTTTCAAACCGGTAGTGATCTTCTGGGGCTTGTATCTCAGACTTCATTAGAGGTATCAAAAAATTGTCAAGTGCTACGGGATCATTTTTTCAAGGTCTACAATAACCCTCTTGGTTTTGGGCCATTTGACTTTGTTTGCATTTGGCAAGGCGATCTCAGTCGATGCCAAAACTTGCAGTGAGAGTTAGTTGAAAGTGGCTTAGCAGCATATCTTTCAAAACATCCAATGTGGCATTAACCATCTACTCCATCAGCTCTGATTGGTTGGGTAAACACTAGCAACAACCCCTTTCTACCCACAGAGTCACCAGAACGCTCGCGACCACGCTCAACCCAAGTGACCCCAAGGTGCACTAAGCACGATTGGGCAGCGATCTTTCGGGGCTTGTATCTCGGACTTCATGAGAGGTATTGAAAAATCATTAGGTGCTATGAGATCATGTTTTTGAGGTCTATAATAACCTCTCTCAGTTTTGGGTGATTCGACTTCCTTTTCATTTGGCAAGGCGATCTCAATCAATGCCAAAACTTGCAGTGAGGGTCAGTTGAAAGTGGCTCAGCAGTGTATCTTTCAAACCATCTGACCTGGCATTGAACTATCTACTCCATCAGCTCCGGTTGGCTAGGTAAAAACCAGTGACAACCCCGTTCTACCCACAGAGTCACTAGAACGCTCGCGACCACGCTCGACCCAAGTGACCCCAAGGTGCACTAAGCATGATTGGGCAGCGATCTTCTAGGGCTCGTATCTCAGACTTCATGAGAGGTATCAAGAAAAAATTAGGTGCTACGAGATCATGTTTTCAAGGTCTATAATAACCTCTCTCAGTTTTGGGCGATTAGACTTCATTTGCATTTGGCAAGGTGATCTCAGTCAATGCCAAAACTTGTAGTAAGGGTCAGTTGAAAGTGGCTCAGCAACGTATCTTTCAAACCATCCAGCCTAGCATCAAACTATCTACTCCATCAGCTCTGGTTGGCCAAGTAAACACCAGTGACAACCCCATTCTGCCCACAGAGTCACCGGAACGCTCGTGACCATGCTTGACCCAAGTGACCCCAAGGTGCACTAAGCATGATTGGGCAGCAATCTTCTAAGGCTCGTATCTCAGACTTCATGAGAGGTATTGAAAAATCATTAGGTGATACAAGATCATGTTTTTGAGGTCTACAATAACCTCTCTTGGTTTTGGGCGATTTGACTTCATTTGCATTTGGCAAGGTGATCTCAGTCGATGCCAAAACTTGCAGTGAGGGTCAGTTGAAAGTGGCTTAGCAGTGTATCCTTCAAACCATCTGACCTGGCATTGAACCATCTACTCCATTAGCTCTGGTTGGCTGGGTAAATGCCAGTGACAACCCTGTTCTACCCACAGAGTCTCCGGAATGCTCGCGACCACGCTCGACCCAAGTGACCCCAAGGTGCACTAAGCATGATTGGGTAGCGATCTTCCAGGGCTCATATCTCAGACTTCATGAGAGGTATTGACAAACCATTAGGTGCTATGAGTTTTTTTTTGAGGTCTATAATAACCTCTCTCAATTTGGGTGATTCGACTTCATTTGCATTTGGCAAGGCGATCTCAGTCGATGCCAAAACTTGTAGTGAGGGTCAGTTGAAAGTGGCATCTTTCAAACCATCTGACCTAGCATCAAACCATCTACTCCATTGGCTCTGGTTGGCTAGGTAAACACCAGTGACAACCCCATTTTCCCCACAGAGTCACCGGAACACTCGCGACCATGCTCGACCCAAGTGACCCCAAGGTGCACTAAGCATGATTGGGCAATGATCTTCCAGGGCTCATATCTCAGACTTCGTGAGAGGTATCAAAATTTTTTTAGGTGCTACAAGATCATGTTTTTGAGGTCTACAATAACCTCTCTTAGTTTTGGGTGATTCAACTTCCTTTGCATTTGGCAAGGCAATCTAAGTCGATGCCAAAACTTGCAGTGAGGGTCAGTTGAAAGTGGCTCAGCAGTGTATCTTTCAAACCATCTGACCTAGCATCAAACCATCTACTCCATCAGCTCTGGTTGGCCAGGTAAACACCAATGACAACCCTGTTCTACCCACAGAGTCACCAGAATGCTTGCGACCACGCTTGACCCAAGTGACCCTAAGGTGCACTAAGCATGATTGGGCAGTGATCTTCCGGGGCTCGTATCTCAGACTTCATGAGAGGTATCAACAAATTGTTAGGTGCTATGAGATCATTTTTTTTTGAGGTATACAATAACCTCTCTCAATTTTGGGCGATTTGACTTCGTTTGCATTTGGCAAGGCGATCTCAGTCGATGCCAAAACTTGCAATGAGGGTCAGTTGAAAGTGGCTTAGCAGTGTATCTTTCAAACCATCCAACCTGGCATTGAATCATCTACTCCATCAGCTCCAATTGGTTGGGTAAACACCAATGACAACCCCATTCTGCCCACAAAGTCATCGGAACGCTCGCGACCACACTCAACCCAAGTGACCCCAAGGTGCACTCAGCACAATTGGGTAGCAATCTTCTAGGGCTCGTATCTCAAACTTCATGAGAGGTATCAAAAAATTGTTAGGTGATACAGGATTTTGTTTTCAAGGTCTACAATAACCTCTCTTGATTTTGGGTGATTCGACTTCATTTTCATTTTGCAAGGCGATCTCAGTCGATGCCAAAACTTGCAGTGAGGGTCAGTTGAAAGTGGCTCAGCAGTGTATCTTTCAAACTGTCTGACCTGGCATCAAACCATCTACTCCATCAGCTCTAGTTGGCTAGGTAAACACCAATGACAACCTCATTCTACCCACAGAGTCATCGGAATGCTCACGACCACGCTCGACCCAAGTGACCCCAAGGTGCACTAAGCATGATTGGGTAGTGATCTTCCAAGGCTCCTATCTCAAACTTCATGAGAGGTATCGACAAACCATCAGGTGCTACAAGATTTTATTTTTGAGGTCTACAATAACCTCTCTTAGTTTTGGGTGATTCAACTTTTTTTGCATTTGGCAAGGCGATCTGAGTTGATGCCAAAACTTGCAATGAGGGTCAATTGAAAGTGGCTCAGCAACGTATCTTTCAAACCATCTGACCTGGCATCAAACCGTCTACTCCATCAGCTCTAGTTGGCTAGGTAAATGCTAGTGACAACCCCATTCTACCCACAAAGTCATCGGAATGCTCGCAACCACGCTCGACCCAAGTGACCCCAAGGTGCACTAAGCACGATTGGGTAGCGATCTTTCGAGGTTGGTGCAGGGCACCCTCCACTAGTAGGAAATTGAATTGCATTGTTATGTTTGTAATAAATAGGATGGCTCTAAATAGATAATCCTAATTTTGGTTTGGAATCCCTAATGTGTGATCAAGGATCTTTTGGGAATGTTATAAGCCTAAGATACCTTAGGTCATGGGGTTCACCTAGTTAGTGATAATTTTCTAGGTTAGGCTTATGGAGTCTTAAAGGTTGATTTTAGATTATTTTCACTTGAAAAATCATGTTGATAGGTTTTTATCTCAAAAATAAATCATAAACTCTATCGAGTTCATAAAATGGCATATTTTGCAAAATTGCAAAAATGCAATAAAAGTTGTTGTCGCAACTTTCTAAAATTTCTCAAGAGATTGGAATTGGAAACCCAAGAGTCAAATGGGTTCTCCAATTTATATAACTTCATTTTGAAGGTTATATATGCTCATCACTTCGAACCATAATGGTAAGAAGTTGATTTTTTTAAACTGATGCCATAAAGGAGGAATACAAACCATTTTTGAGCCATTTCTTAGAGTTGTACAGGCGTGTACGGACTTACAGGGTCATGATTTGAATGTGGGAATACTGTATTGCATGTTAGTGAACATTTTCATTGATTTGAAGAATTTTTAGTTTCATTTGTTAAAGTTATTTCAATTCTTTTCAAAACAATCCAGGAAGCAAGCTTTTCTAGGGCCCCTGAACACTAATGGAGGCCTAACTTGCATTCTAGCCGTGGGTTTAACCTAAGAATTTGGAAAATTCAAGTTAGGTCTATGTATCAATGGATTATAAAGGCTCATGCAGTGGCTTGAAGGGCAAGGCCTTCATGCATCAGGCCCTAGTCTGAATTTTTGAGAGGATTCAGTCTAGAAAGTAGAAGAAAGTTGTAAAGAAGTGCATAGAATAGATAAGTGAGTGAAGTAAAGGTGGTTTTGAGTCATTTGGGGTTTGAGAAGAATATCTGAAGCACTTTACCAATTCCATGAACCCTATACCTCATACTTGCTTTGTAAACCAAGCTTAATTAGGCCAATTAGGTCTGTGTCCAAGGTGGGTGTTAGGTGGTGCTGGAGTGGAGTTGGAAGGAAAGGCTTTGGGATCTTAAATAAATTCCAAATGGGTGTCTAAAAATTCCTTGATTGTATCAAGATACTTAGTTGTGCAAAAGTTAAGAGTAGAAAACCTCTGTTGAGAAGGCTACAAGGAAATAGGCGTGCAGGTCTAGTTTGCCATGGTACAATTTTGGTGGGAATAAACAAAGTGTTATTTCAGAGGCCTTAGGTCATATGAGGACCATCTAAATGCTTGGGAGCAGTTAGGAAGTCCAATGGTGAAGAGTTCTATCAATAAGTTAGTTTTAGGCCTAGTGTCCCTAAAGCCAAAAAGGCATTGAAGTTTGATTGAGTGTGTAACTTTGCAAAGGGAGTTTATTGGGATAGAAATACATTTTTTTGGTTGTGTTATACCATCAAAATATTTTTGGATTACCCTTAAGCCTTTGTGGTTGGTTGGTGAGTTGTGGGAGGTAGTAGAAGGGCACTCCAGTTTCTTGCTGTAACCTCTGCATTAGGGGCTTGTATATGTAAATTGTTTGATAGAATGCCCGCAAGCAGAGCATGGCATATGGAATTATAGATAGGAGTAGTAGAACTAGTAAAAGGTATCCAAAAATGAAGTTTCCAAAGCTTTGTCAGATTAGACTGGTCGATGACAATGAGAATTGGTTTTGCACATCGACAATATTGGCATTCGAGAACATGATAATCTATAACGCAATTTCAATATTAAGACATTATCATTTCCTAAGAATGCCCCAACACTGAATGTCAAGGAGGACCTGACATCTTCCCTGATGGACAGAACCTTGTTTCATGCTCAGTTGTTGGATTCATAGAGGTCTGGGACTATATTAGTGGGAAACTTAAGAGCGATTTTCAATACCAAGCTGATGATGCCTTCATGATGCATGATAGTTCTTTGTGTTGACATCAGTCATGATTTAGAGATGTTGGATTCAAGTTTACAGGGTGGGAAAATTGAGGAGGACGTGCTCGCAATTGAATCCCAAAATACGTATGTATTATGGCTTCGACAAAATGTTTCTTGGTGTCACTTGCATGAAGCGATATGTGTGTGGAGAGCCAAAAATGACACGCTCTAGTTATAGCACCAAGTGTCCAATCAAAACATAGAGGCATTAACACTTGTGATGCAATAAGATCCAGATGGCACTATTCTATAGGAATAGATCCATTTTGAAAGATGTAGAGCGCCAAGTAACATGGACTTTCATAACAAAATATTACTAAGGCACTCACAAAGGGAGACTTTAATGTATTCGAGAAAGAAGATGTGGATAGACACGTCCTCAAGAATTAGTTATTATAACAGGAAAGAAACTGACCAAAAGGGGAAAATAAATAAGGCTCGTAGAGGAGATTTTGGGGGTTCCGAATTTCACCTGACCCGAGAGACTTTGTGCCAGGGGAGGGATAGATTAGGATTTTTATTGTAACATAGGGAAAGAGGGATTTTATTTCTAGATAATGATTAATGTATAGGAATAGTAGAATCTTTGTTGTTTGGCTGTGTTCAAAGAAGGATATGTCAGCATATTAAAACTTTGATTTTAGATGCTCACTTTCTGATTGATATTCATCTTTGAATGATATTGGTTTCTTTTGAATGCGTATCTGTTACGTCTGATCATCAGCACAATCATCTGTGGACTTTATGCTATAGTTTTTCATGTATTTGGAAAGAACCATTTGTCTTTCTCTCTTAGTTTCTTTCTGTAATGCATTGTTTAGGCAAATGAAATTTGTAGCATTTACTGTCCTTTTCTTTTTAGTAAATTAGTCCCTTCGCGTCTATTTCATGTTTACAAATAGATGTTTGTAAGCCTTTATTGCTTTCAGGTTAAAAGCATTATCATTTATAGTTTAGTTGATTCATTGTAAATCCTACACGGGGAGCTATACCCAGATAATTCAGAGGGTGCTTACGCTTCTCAATAGCGAAGTGACCCAACTGTTGGTGTTGGTTGAGTCTTTTTGTTTGGGCTTTAAGGGTCATTTTGTAAGCATTTCTTTGGAAGACAAATCTGTTCACCAACAAGAAGTTAAACCTCAAACATAATAAGCTCCATGAACAAGGTATTCCAGAGTAAAGAAAAACAAATGTAACTTCAACAAGATATAATTTAAATCATAATGATAATCATAGTCAAGATATAACTTCACCATTCAATTCCATAAACATGAATAATAAATATGTATATACAAAAGATGATGCAAATATAACATATAAATGAACATGTTCTATATATGTATCAAATGTATCAAAAGTATGTCCATATACAAATATGGCACATGCCATTTCAAAATGTCTACAAAATCAATGTTTTAAGGTGTACAATGTGGCATATATGCCATCTCAAAATGTGTCAAGTGTCATCTCTAAATGACCACAAAACTAAAATTGCATCCTATGCTATAGGGGGATCATCAAAATGTAGCCTCTTTGAAGAAGTGTTGGGCTCTAATTGATCCTACATAAAAAAATGAGTTCAAACCAAAGTTAGATTGCTTACTTTATATGATTTGTACATATATATATATATATATATATATATATATATATATATATATATATATATATATATATATATAATTCATAATTTTCAAACACTAATTTAATTAAAATTAGAACTGAATACAAATATTTGTACCTGGTCTCTCGATCGCCTACCGCGAGTAGGTGTCCTAGCATAAGTCCTGGGTAGTGAAGGGACCATGCCAGCAATACCAACTCTGACCTATAAATATATATTTGCAATAATGAGATTAGTAGAGTGGTGCAACATAGAGTAATACATCTACAAAATAGGATGATAGCATAATAGAATTACAAATTGATTGAACTAAAATTAAAACTTACATCTGGTGATCCCTCCTCTGGAATAGTGGGCTGGGTCAACAAAGAAACAAAGGATTCTCGTGGGCCCTCCCTCACAATCAGAGTAACCTATGAGAGTAAAAGATTGTCAATTATATATCAATGTACTTCATCATAGCAAACCTGGTTACAAAATACAAATAAAAATATGTAAAAGTCTACATACAATCAGGCTATCACTCCGAATCGAGACGCCTGTAACCCTACGCTGTCGAACTGGTGTTGGGACATCATCGATAGCCACACCCTATACAATAAAGTGCAAGTAAAATATTTATTACTACACACAAGTGGCATACATATGCATGCATAATTAATCTTAAACAATTAACTACCTTTCCTTTGTCAACAGTTGATGAAGGAACCCCCTCATGCCCCCCACTGATATCGGTTGTAGCCTACAAGAACACAATAAGATGACAATATATATTAGTAAATGTATGAATTTTATTGCTCTAATTGATAGAGATTTAAACATGTACACCAAATGATATAAAAAAAAACTAATGGGTACATAATTTATAATATACCGTATAGTCATCAAGGCCAAATGAAATGGCCAAAAGTGTGGACTCATCCACTTGTCTCACCTCTTCCTGTGTCATCGACTGAGCATAAATGGAAAAAATATATATACATAAGTGCATGCAATCATTAAAACTAATCTAAATAAATAAATTATTTTTAAATGAAATAAGTCATGTGATAAATTTATTTATAATGTTTACTCTTATCGTATCAATAGGAGTCAATGGCTCTGCCTGCACCTCCTGAGCACTCTCATGAGATGTAGATGCTCCATGAGGTGTTGCAGCCTCTGCAACTACATCTCCTATATCCCCCTCATCAATATAATGAAATTGATATATATATTAGAATCAGTAAGTGGTTCGAGGCACATATGCCTGCACGTAATGCACATATGGGGCTCCCATACATGTGAACTCCGATGAGCTGTCGATGTGCCAGCAATATCCAAAGGAGGCAACACTGACCTGGTCTAAGTGATCAGCTGATCACTCAGTAAATGAATGGCCCTAATAGTCTGTGAGGTGGCCTCTGCAATGATACTGGGATGCTGCACTGGAGGAGGGGGTGAGACATTAGTGGGGGGGACAAAGGTAGTGGCCTTTTGGCACTAGGAAGATGGCCTAGTCTGAGGAGCTCCTCTGCCTACGCCCATGTTGGGCCTCATACTCCAATAATCAACATGGTGACAAAGCACAAACTCAGCATACAATTTTTTTAAGGAAATAAAATGGGACCTCCAAATTGCTATGGGGTGGTTTATCAAAAACCATCCACTAGCGATCCCAAAAGTTTGTGCGCATTGCTTCATTTGTGCACCATTTTATTGATAATTTGGGATTTTTGGGGTCAATTGGTATTCCAATTTTAGGATCGAAAAAATGGGCAGCTATATCTTTCTTACTTATATTAAGGGCCGCAATCCCATCATGGTCAAGCCCGTCATCAAATTGGGCATGGATATCATTATGCCAATGAAGAGCAACATTATGTTGCTGCGTGAGTGTGTCAATGTTTCCAACAATTGTATTTAGTGTGGCAAGAATGGGACCTAATGTAGGTATATTTTGATATGTGTTTTGGAAACTCCGTATTGTGTTCAAATTTTCTTGTATCAAATCTTGTAAAGATGGAGGGTTTTGAAGCGGGGGATTGTTTTGGGGATCGTTATTTGGTGCGGGAGGGTTATTTCTTCATTGTTGTTAGCCATGCTTGATTAAATAAATAAAAAATCTAAATTTCAATCTAATTTCATATATTATTACAAATATAAATACAAAACCCTATTTTTAAAAAAAAATGCTACATTTAGCATGAAAATGAAATAAATTAATAAAAATTATATAAATAACTACTTACCGAATATGCTTGGAGTTGAATTTGTTGTTTCTAATATTAGGTATCCGAAAATATATCGGGTATCTGAAAATCATGAAAAGAACTTGAAGAAAATCGTGCAAGGAAATGAGGAAAAGGGCTCGTGGGTTTTGGATTTATGCCACAATTATCGGGTACCCAATTAGGCCTGTACTTTGGTGGTAGGTTTTCCTAGGTGTACTAACACCTAGGCCTACTAAAAAGTCAACAAGCACTTTCACGCACTTTTGGACGAGTGAAAAGTGAATGTTTTTCACATCGCCACTTTTTGGCCCCTCATGATCTTGCACATACCTAGTAGATAATAAATCATTTGGTTAGCAATATTTGTCTTATTTGTAGATTTTTCAATTTGTTAACCTCTAATGTTTTACTGAAGTGTTGTGTCCATAGCTAGGTACAATTTTACACACACACAACCCACATAGCATCAAATTTTGAATGCCTTCGAGGTCTAATTTTCAATTCATGCCATTTCAACACAATGTCTCCTGACTGAAAATTTTTGGGAGATTCTTTCTTGTCAAATGATCTCTTCATCTATGCTTGATGAAGCTCAATTTTATGCAATGCATCTTTCCTCTTCTCTTCTAACTCATTTAGTTGAGCCAACCCTGTTGTCATAGGTTCTTCAAGCATATCTAACTGATACATAAAATCAAGTGCTGGAAAATCAACTAAAATAGACAATCTAGCTTCCTTACCATAAACTAGTGTGTAAGGAGACATACCAGTTGACCTTTTAGGGTTATTCTATTAGCCCAAAGTGCTGATTTCAAATTTTCATTTCAAGAACGTTGATTAGCTTCTAATGTCCTCTTTATGATCTGAATCAGGATCTTATTTGTGGACTCAGCTTGCCCATTACCCTATGGGTAATAATTTGATGAAGTATTCAGATATACACCCTTTTTAGTAGCTCATTCAGCTATTTTACTTCTTGTAAATGCAAGTGCATTATCTAAAATAATTAAATTTGATACACCAAATTTGCAAAATAAATCATTATAAAAATTTAAAACAACAGTCTCATTTGCTTCTATAAGAGAAACTGCTTCAGTCCACTTGGTGAAATAATAAGTGGCTGTCAAAACTCACTTATGACCTACACTTGAAGGTGGGTTAATGACGCCAATAAATTCAAGACCCCATTTCATAAATGGCTGGTCCACTTGAATAAGATGTAAAGGCGACACTGCTAATTTTTCTTTTCCTACAAAAATTGCACATTCTTTACATCTTCTTACCCATGAATGTGAATCTTTAAACACAATTGGCCAATAATAGCCCACTTTCATCACCTTAAGAGCTATAGCTCTTGGTGAGAAATGGCCTCCAACTGACCCTTCATAAAATTCATGCAAAATATGATCAACTTGATCCGATTTAATGCATCTTAACAAAACACCTTGCAAATCCTTTTTAAACAATATATTATTCAACAAACAATAAGGAATGGACTACAATCTATAGTACCTTCATTTTGACCTTACCAAACCTTCAGGACAATGTCCTCTTTGCAAGAATATGATCATATCATCTACCCAATCATTCTGAGAATCAGGAACAACAATTTGTTCATCATCTTGTAAGGCTAAAACAACATCATAATCAACTTTTGGAGTGTTATTTCCATTTCTAGCAAGCTGTTCACACAAACCCTTACCTATTACCAGCTTGGTAACCTTGATTTTGATGTCATACTCCATTGCCTTGGTAATAAATCCAACTCTTTTGGTATTGAAATACTTATTCAACAAGAAATCCTTAACAGAAGGATGGGAAACCATTAATTTAATTTTATTATTTGAAAGCATGTGCCTAAACTTCTTTAAACTTCTTATCACAGCAAGAATGTGTTTCTCAACAAATAAATAATGCAATTCATAATATTTAAGACCTTAACTAAAAAAAGCTAATGGATGCTCAAAACCTTCATCATTTTTCTGAACTAACATGGCAATAATACTGTCAATGTTTCCATAAGCATATAAGATGAAATCTTTTGAGAAATCAAGAATAACAAAGTAGGAGCAGAAACCAATGATTCTTTAACTAATTCAAAACTAGGCTTACCTTCCTTTGTCCAGATGAAAACCATGTTTTTCCTTAGCATAGCTGTTAATAGATTCAACAATTCAACAATATCTGGAATAAATCTCCTCACAAAATTAATTCTTCCTAGAAAGCTTTGGAGACCTTTTTATGAGTTGGAAGTGGTAGGGCTAAAATGGCACTTACCCTTTTAGGTTCAATGGTAATACCCTCCTTTGAAACAATAAATCCCAGTAGCTTACCTTCATGGACAACAAATGCACTTTTCTTGGGATTCAAAGAAAAGCCATATTCTCTACATCTTTCAAAGATGACTCTTAAATGATGGAAGTGATCTGATGCATTCTTTGAGAAAATAATAATATCATCAAGGTAAACAAGTACAAACATGTACATTAAATTGATGAAATCCTTATCCATAGCTTTCTAAAACATTGCACTAGCATTAAACAAACCAAATGGCATCTTCTGATAAGCCATAGTTCCCCATTTGGTAGTAAATGTTGTCTTAAATCTATCTTCTTCCTTTACCAATATTTGGTTGTAACCAGAGAAACCATCAAGTAATGAAAACTATTCAGATCCTAAAACAACCTGCAAAATATGCTCCATTGAAGGCAAAGGATGTCTATCCTTTAATGAAGCTCAGTTTAAATCACGAAAATCAACACACAATCTGATTTCTCCATTTTTCTTCCTAATCAAAACTAAATTGGATACCCAAGAAGTATGCTTGATTCGAAATATGATATCGATCTCAATCAGTTTATTCAGTTCTCTGATCATAAGAGGCACTAACTTAGGATTTACTGGCCTCTATTTTTGCCTAACTAGTTTAGCTCCTGGTTCTTAGTCAATGGTATGCTAAGAAATACTAGGATCAAATCCTTTTAAATCTGAATAACTCCAAGCTATAATATCATGAAATTCATTACATAAGCTAATAATAGTTTGGCGCTCTTCAAGTGTACATACCTTTCCAATTTTTAGTACCTTGTCTTCTGCAACAATAATTTCTTCGTAATGTTCTTCCTTAATCTACAAGTTGGATTTATCTTTCTTTAGCTGATCATCAGTATTAAAAATTGATTCTAAGGACACAAGACCCCTGGGAAGCTTATTTGTCTATAATTGAATGATCTGGTCATCATATTAGTCCTATAATTTTTGCTGGTTTGGTTGTACAAATTCAGCCTCTTCTCTTAAAAAATTGACAATATGTTGGTTAGATTCAAAAACTTGCCAAATTTTAGCATTTTTAGGTAGAACAGGCCTTGTTGGTGCCCAAAAATGATGGATTCACTTTTGGCCAATTGATAGGTACAATGGTAATGCACCACTTATACCTCTACAATTTTGACTTAATCAAGCCAAGGCTGGTAGGCCTAGATTCTCTTTTGGACTATCAAATTCTCTATGTTGCTCAACTGCATACACAAAACAAAGTTCCTCCAAAGGTAGTGAATGATCCTTTGAGGAAATAAAAAATCTCCTAATAATCTCTACTCTATAAAACTTGACTAAAATGGATTATACTAAGGACTGAAAAGTAATGCTTTTGAAATAATGATTTAAAGATCTACAAACTATACATGAACTAATATAACAGTTTCCAATTAATGATTAGATCAGTGCCTTCTAAATATTTGGGCTATAGAGTCAGAAAACCTTCAATCCTATGTATGATCAGAGACAATTTTAAGAGAACTTACTCCTATAAAGTAAGACTATCATTCCATAGGCTTCCGCTTGATTCACAATTCAAATCAATTTACACAACTAATCTTATCGAGTTTAACTCAAATTAAGAGACCGATAAGAACAATGGTAGGTTCACAGACCATATAATTGATACTCGAGCTATATATATTAATTTTGAATTATGATACTCATGGAATTCAACATGGTGAAACACTCTATTTAATAGAATATCCGAAAGACTAATTGGAAACATATAACTTATAACCACAAATAAAAAGAAGAGCACTTATCTTTATTAATGTTGAAAAAATAGTACATTAGAGTTCATATTGTAGTTTTGATCAAATTATATCCTATGAAAATATATCTTGTATTGTCTTCCCTCTTTACATTTTACATTATGTATATATACATGTTTGAGTGGCTTTCACACCTCTTTAGGGTGAAAAGACACACCCTTATTACAAAATATTTTGAAAAATGATAAACTAACTAAAAAAATAACTACATATCTTTTGGATTTGGGTCTAGTTGAAAAACCAAAACACCTTGTGGAAAGCTAATATTTTCAATGGAAATAAGAAATTTGATTTCTCGAATTGGGTCTTTTTTAGATTTTTAAAATTTGACCATCTTCAGTCTCTGTCGGCATCATCTTTGCAGCAGGTCAAAATTTCAACATTTTCTGAAGGCTTTGATCACATAATTTTGATTTTTCCTGTCACAGAGATTCCTTTCTTAATCTCTCAATTTTGAATTGAAAATTAATGTAATTTTTTCATCCCATTTCTGTATTCCATCATTAATTATTTGGCATGGAAATTAAGAGGCCATTTTTTAGGGTTTTATCACTATATAGGACTCCAAATTTTGCCCAAAATTTAGAGCTCAAACAGGCCTAACAATCACTTTTACATAATGTAACCCTTCAGCTTTACCAATTTTAGTTGGAATGTAATATTGTGCACCAACTGATACAAGTCTATTAGCATGTTTATTCTGATTTCTAGGTACTGATTGCAAGTTAAAAGCTTCAAATCCTTCAATTAAATCCCATACAACATATTTATAGATTTTCAATAAATTATTCTTAGTTTTATGGATATTTCTAACTTAATTAACAATGAGTTTTGAATCACCAAAAACTTATAAACAACTAATACCTTTTTTGATAACACATTTCAATCCATGAACAAGTGCTTCATATTCAGTAACATTATTAGTACAATTGAAAGTAAATCTTAAAGATGCATAGTACCTCTCATTTGCTAGTGAAATCAACATACAACCTCCTCTTGCACCTATTTTGCCATGTGAACCATCAAAAAATAATTTCCAAACAACATTAGATTGTTGTTCTAAATCCAAATTTGTAACTTTTATAACACTTGGCATGAAATCAATAATCTCATGAATGATATAATTTCCCAAACTTGGTTCTTTAATCTATTCATCATAAATTTTGACATTTTTGGTAGCCCACGCATCCAAGAATATATGAGGAATCTGATCAATATGTGTTCATGACTCATGAATGGAATCAATTTCTTCTTGATCAAATAATAGTTGTTGTTCCATTTTCAAAACTACTAACATGTGGTTCAATACAAAAGTTTGCAATAGGTTCTAAAGGAATAGTTACCTTAGTACCATACCTAGTGCAAAAAGGCATATGAGATCAATCGACAGATAAGTACCCTCTTATTTTGGCATTAAAATCTCATGATAGACAAATAGAGAAATTAGGAGGCAAATCTATAATGTAAACATTCATAGGGACTGAAAAACTAGGACAAGCATGCATTGTCAGATCAAGGTTCCTTATAAATCCAACTGTGTCAATTGTTGTCCCATCTAGCAGAACTACACCTTTTTCAATTGGCTCATATTCAAGGCCTAGATGGTCTACAATCTTCTTTGGTATAACCAAGCTAGAAGCACCTGAATCAATCATAGAATTATGTACTAGGTGCTTCTCTATTATAATAGTAATGTAAAAAGGTGGTGGTTTTACCAACTTGGGTGATTTCTGGATTGAAGTTGCATTTGCAATTATCAAAACCTTAGGATCTTGCTGTTTCAAAGCATCATTAGATAGTGCAAGTATTTTTAATGCTTCTTCCAACATATCATTTTAGCCTAGAAGTGCTAAAATATCCCAAATAGATACAGGAACATGTGTTTTATTTAAATGATCAACAATATTAAAATTTTGAGCACTAACCTTTTGCTGTTGTTTTGGAACAACTCTTTTGCTGGTTGTAATGGCTACAAAGTTGCATCTTGAGCTTGAACTTGTTGTTACTTTAGTTTTATGATTTGTTGTTGTGGAATAACAACATGCTATTGTACCTTATCATCTTGTTGTTTTTCATTTGTATCTTTATTTTTGGACTTTGTACCTACTGCTACAGGCTTCCATACTTGATTTTGATCAAAATTAGCTACTAAGGTAGTCTCATCAGCATTAAAATTCATTAAAGTAACATCATGATTACATTGTGGCTGCATTTGATCATCTTGAGCATCTCCTTGAACATTAGTCAATTGACCCTTTAAAACATCCTGCCTCCTAGCTTCAAATGCATGAGGACAATCAAGCCAAAAATGGCTTGTGTTACAAGTGTTACACCATTCCTCTTCTTATGCATAATTGTTCTAAGGAATAACTAATAGCTCCTTAAAAGTACTAGGAGTTGCATAGTTATAAGGTTTACTAGCCCTTTGATTGTAATTCCTTTGCTGTCCTTGAGCTTGGTGTGAGTGGTTTGAACCAGAGGCTTGATTAGATTGTCTATTATGTTGATAAGCAACTTGAGGAGGCCTATTGTATTGGCCTTTTTTCCTCTTCAAGTTCTTTATTTCATTGCCATAACTTTGCAAAGTCCTCATCATACTTTCACTTTAATCCTTTAACTCCAAATTCTGCTCTTTTAGCTCTCTAAAAGGAGTTGTAGCAGCATGTTCTTCTATTGCAACCTGCATATTAAATGTTGGTAATGCTGGAAATGGTGGAACAACTACTATTGGTGGTACAATATCTAGTACAACTAGTTGCACTTCTACAAAATAAGGCATTAGAGGCCTAAGATGTTGGACTACAACTGATTTGGAATCTGATTGAAGAATCCATGATTAAAGATCACTGAGGAGTTACTGATTAGATATGTAATATGATTAAATCAGTATTATGTTGTCATTAATGTCAACTAGCTTGACAACACTTATCTTGTAAGTTACTATACTGAGACATCTGAAGAAAGGTGAAAGAGATGAAGAACAGAGAAATCTACATGGGGAAAGATGTACATGACAGATAAGGATAAGGAACACATTGAGTAACTTGTTGATGAGTCTATGACTTGATGATATTGACTTTATTATGTTGCATTCATCTATGATGAAGTATAGAGCTAAAAGACACAAAGTAGTGTTGTCGGTAAATGAAGCATTTCTAGTATACACCAATGGAGTGTAGTGTATACAGATCATAGTATTAACTGAGCAGTGTTCACCGATGCATTTTTTTGTTAACCAAGTGGAACAGAATGAACTAAATGATTAGTTTAGCTGATAAGATTGATGAGTTGTAAAGTACCTCAATTTCAGTGATAACAGATAATGTTTGTTATGAAGATCAATGGCTAACAAAATTAAAGGAAGAGCTAATGGAGAAGATCAAAACATGTTATTAACACATCAGCTGAGAAAGTTTGAAGTGGCAAAATCTATGAATGTGGTTAAGCGGCAAAATTTGATGGAGGAGAAGAAAATGATTTACTTGTCTATATAAGAGATTAGAATTTCATTATGGAATGATGCCAGAAGAAGTAGAAACCATAGGAATATCATGTGAACAAGGTTTTCATGCATTCTGATCATACTAGTTAAGTAAGAACTGAGTTGCAGAACAATTACCGAGCTACAAAGAGCAATTATCGACGGACAGTAAGTTGATACAGTATTGAATCTGAAATGAAATATTGATCAGAAGGATTTGTATGGACTGAATATTGATCTGTAATCTGTAATTGAAGTTGTATTAAAGCAGATCATTTATTGCTACATATTTAACCATTGTATACAGTCAAAATATCTTAATCGAGTGGACTCTAAAAGTCTTATGATGTATCATTCATAGAATGAACATTGTTATCCTGTCAACCCCATAGTGAATGTTGGTTGGAAAATAACTTCCAGTCTAAAATCCTCTAACAAGGTCACACCTAACAGTGTGTTTGTAAACCTTTAATAGGGTTTGGTCTTAACCGACCTCACTTCAGAATAGTGAACAATTTTGGGTTGCCGGTCCTAGGTGGTTTTTCCCTTTACAGGGTTTCCATGTTAAATCTCTTGTGTTATGTGTTGATTGTGATATTTGTTTGTTATCATACTTTGCATATTTCAGACTAGATTTGATCGATAACAATTATAAGTATTAGACTGTGTTGGTTAACAGTTTGTCCTCTTCTAAGATTTTCAATCTTTGACTCCCAAATCACCCAAGGTAAGAGAACAAAAGGATGTTACCAACAATTGGGTCAGTGTATATCTTCAATCACTGCCCTCTGAATTAACAGGTATAGCTCCCTGATTGTGTATGGTGTTCAATGAATATGTTTTAAACTGATCACCAGGTTGTCTCTGATGTGTTTTAACCGAATTGCTCATAGACACAAACAATTCAGGCAGGGGTATATATTCTATCTCCTAACTTTAATCTAACTACTCTAATCATGCAAATTCTACTTAGAGAGAACAGGAGCAGAATCATATATGAATAGCAAATGGAATTGCCCTCACTGCAACCTCTGACATGAAATGGAATCCAAGCGAAAATCATAGCTTCATACACAATTGTACTTTCTATCTAGAATGAATCCAACAAACAAGATGAATAAGAGAAGAGTTACATATGACAAGAAAATGGAATTACTTACTACAACCACAGACATGAAATGGAATTCAATATGTAATCACAGCTTCATACATAACTGTCCTTTCTATTCAAATGCAGATGATTAACTAAAATGGAACAAAACTAGAAATAAAGCTCAGTAAATGGAATCACTTTTGCTCCAATATCTAGTTTTCCGACCTTTGCATTGATTTTCTCAGTAGTATATATAGAGTTTCACAATACATAGAGTTCATAAGAACTCATGATCTTTCAGTTTTCATGAATACCAAAAGGCACAGAATCGAATGGTTTCAAAACATAAGGAAGAGGAAAGAAATTTACTTTGCCCTTTCATCTTCCTTTTCTCAATAGGATGACTTGAATAGGTATTTGAATCACTATGATTTAATTTAAAATATCCCTCACAACGCTAGATGATATCCTTTGAATAGTCACCAGCTCATAATCATGAAAGAATTGATATTACCAATATTTGCTCTTTGTATTTTTGAAATGAATCCAAAATAATTCAATCCTTTCGATCAGAGTAACATATCCCCTATTCATAAAGGTTCAAACTTCACATTGCATTTAATACTTTCCCAAACTATTACTCCTCCATTTCAGATGTATTTATCCATCATAACCTCTGCTCATGATTCGATTCAAGATTCATCAACGTACAATTTCCTTAACATACCGCGTTACACAAATTCACCATTTCTGATGTAGCAATTGCTTTTGGAAAGGCCAAGAAACCCTCAATCATTTTTATTTGTTAGCTAGCATCCTGACTCCATGTGTATGCATCTGAGGAAAAATGACTACCATTGATTCGGCATCACAAGCAAACCCTTTCCAGACCCACTAGGCTTCATTGTCACATGATCTCATGGTATTATTTTATTCCATGCGATCATGCGACTACTCTCTCATTGGCACGCGTGGATTGCACCATTGGCATTCATGGGTCCCAACAGAGTGCATCTGCACTGTTAATGTACATAGGTTCCCTTTTTGCCTTGTCGCATGATCTCATGGTAATATTTTAACCCATGCGATCATGCGACCGCCCTATGATTGGCTCACGGGGATCGTTGATTGTCTTTCAGAGAGCCGCCTGATATAGATGCCTTCGGACCCACTGAGAGACACATGTATGCATCTCACATGATCTCAAAAGCATTTGGCAGGGGTTGTGCTTTTGTGAGGACCATCGGATGCACTTTGATGAAGCGCGACCTCTGCCTTGGACACGTGGAAGGATCTTATTTTACCATCAAAAATCTTCGGTGACTTATGTTGTCACATGATCGCATAGCAATATTTTAATCTATGCGATCATGAAACTACTTTATCATTGGTGCACATGGATTCCCAGTATGTCATGACTCAGGTCCCGCTGAGAAACAGGGCCCACTAATCCATGCTTTTTACTTTTCTTTCCACCCGTACCTCCACTGTCAATGTATTACCCCGCCAACCAATGAAAACCGGACAAGTCACTGCCCAAGGACCCACCACCAGAGATGAAAGCCTCTATTTGACCATTTGTCACATGATCACGTGCGGCTAGGAAGGCCTATGCTATCATGTGACCAACTGCGAAGTGTTATCTGCCACCGCAAACCATTTGCACTATTTTAACTATGACCATTGACGGTTTGTTGTCTGCTTGACTGTTGACTAGCCCCACGGTGACACTAGAAACTGGGACCCACTTGGTCAGAGTTGCACACTTGAAGGTCAAAAACACACTGGGTTTTCAGGCCCAAAGGCAGAAAACATGCTTCTATATAGAGTAAAATCTAAATGATTCAATGCTGGCTCTGTCATTGCATCCCTCACATGAAGAATCTTCTCATGGTTCTTTTGAATGCCTGAAACTTATTACTCCCAAACATCATTCCACTTGCTAAAAAGATCATCAATTGGAGCATAATATCCTTGCCAGGTTGGGGTCTATCACCTACCCATTATGAGAAGACTTCCCAATAACCCACCTGGCTTAAAAAGAAGGCAATGGCAGGGAAACCTGGCAAGGACAACCTATCCTAAAAGAAACCTAGACTTAGACTCAGACATGACTAACTCTGACTTGACATCAAATACTTCCACTTTTAACAACATGGTTAGGGGGTGAAAAGTGGGGCAACAGCTGGCTCCGACTGGGGATTTAAGCATTACAATGCTTAAAAGAACTCTAGCAATCTATGGTTCCGCAAAATAACCAACAACTTGACAAGGAGAAACAAAACTTAAGGAAAACAATAGCAAAATGAAAGACAACCACTAAACTAAGACACAAAAAGAAAACCTACCTACCTAACTACTTCGTAGGGGTTACCTGCTCTTCAATTACGCATCTGGTATAGCTTCAAATCCTGCCCATTATAGGAACATGGCAGGGACTCTCCGGAAGGATATTCCAATTTGAATGAGTTATTCTGATTCACTTGTACAATCTGGAATGGACCTTTCCACAAGGATTGAAACTTAGAATGCATTCCTTTAGGTTCATGTCTCTTATCCCACAATAGCACCATATCACCTTCCATGAATTTTCTTGGCCTTGCCCTTTTGTCAAACAACTTCTTGACTCGGTTCTTATGTTCAGTGATCCTATCAACCATATCTTCCCTTTCTTCCTACAGCTTAGTCAAATACAGGATCCTTTCTTCCAATCCATCCTTGAAAACATTATCCTCAATTGTGGTTTTCAGTTTACAAGCAACAAATTCTAATGGCAATGGTAAGTTGGCCTCTACTCCATACACCAACTCAAAAGGGGAAATACCAATGGCTCTTTTAGGAGTGGTTCTATCTACCCAAAGAGCATCATATATATTTTTGTGCCAATCTCTCTGATTATCAGCAACTAACTTCTTCAAAATATTAATCAGATTTTTATTACTTGACTCAGCCTGCCCGTTACCTTGAGGAAAATAATCAGAAGAGTGTCCTATTTGAATCCCATGATCATAACAAAAGGCAACCATTTCTAAGGATGAAAAGTAAGAAGCATTATCCAATATCAATTTTGTGGGAACTCCAAATCTTACCAATATTTGTTCTTTAATGAATTCACATACCACCTCTGATGTAGTCTTCTTCATTGGTTTAGCTTCAACCCATTTGCTGAAGTAATCAGTGGCAGTCAAGATGTATGAATGTCCTTGGCTTGAAGGAGGGTTGATGGGTCCTACAAAGTCCAAACCCCACTATTGAAAAGGAGCTTCTATCACCACCGGTCTTAGGGGTAATGCAACAAGCTGTGGTTTGCCTCCAAACATCCTACACTTCTCACAATTTGCAACCCACTTATATGAGTCTTTGAACATGCCGGGCCAATAGTAGCACTGCCTTAAAATCTTGAAAGTTGTCACAATGGATGAGAAGTGACCTCCACATGCTTCATCATGGAAAGATTTTAGTAACTTTTCTTGCTGATCTTTATCAACACATCTCAGGAAAGTACCATCAATTGCTTTCTTATATAAAACATCATCATGTATAACATACTTCAAGGCTTTATTCTTTAAATTCCTCTTTTGTTTAGCAGTTAATCCATCTAGACATTCACCATACGTTAGAAAATATGCAATGTTTGAGAACCAAGGATCTTGTAGACTTACCATGAGCACTCTGTGATCATCTTCTTTAGCTTGTTGATTCTCTGCTATGGCCCTGCAAAGAGCATTCCCTCTTATGAGTTTTGTTGGCCTAACATCTATATCATATTCCTAGACCTTTGCAATCCAAGCTCCTCTATTGTTACATCCAACATCTTGCTATGTTAACACACTTTTTATAGCAGCACCAGGCACATGGATGACTGAATGTGAATGCAGGATGCAAAATCTAAAATTCTTTAATGCTCTCACCACTGCATAAGCATGCTTTTCAACTTAAGAATACTTCAACTCTTGATTCTTTAAGGGCATACTCATGAAGGAAATAGGAGCTTGTATACCTTCCTTATTCTCTTGCATTAATATTGTTGACATGGTGTGTTCCGATGCATAACAGTATATAATGAACTCTTTAGTATAATCAGGATGAATCAAGATAGGAGCATTTGCAATGGCATTCTTTATATCTTTAAAAGCTCTTTTACCATCATTAGTCCACTTAAATGTTTGACTTCCTCTCATCATGTCAACTATGCTTTGCACAATCTCAAAAAAATCAGGTACAAATCTTCTCAGAAAATTCACTTGTCCAAAGAAGGATTTAACACTAGTCTTACTCAAAGGTAAACTTAATTGTTGAATGGCTTTAACTCTATCAGGATCAATTTTGACTCCTTCTTGAGAAACAATGTGACCAAGAAGCTTACCTTCAGTGACACAAAACACTGATTTCTTTGGGTTCAAGGATATGCCTTGATCTCTACATCTTTGCAGAACCTTGGTCAGATCTCCTAGGTGATCTTTCCTCTTTTTGGAGAAAACAGTCAAGTCATCAAGGTAGATCACAATAATTTTATTTTTAAGATCACCAAAAGATAAATCCATAGCCCTTTGAAAGGTTGCACCTACATTAATTAACCCAAAAGGCATTCTATTATAAGAAAATGTGCCCCAAGGTGTTGTGAAAGCTATTTTATACTTATCTGCTTCATCTACTTGTATCTGATTATATCCTAAAAAACCATCTAACATGGACATCATCTTTGACCCTGCAACAGTTTGCAACAAATGATCCATGTTTGGTAGAGCATAGTTATCCTTGAGGGAAGCTTGGTTCAGATTTCTAAAATCAACACAAATCCTTATTTCTCCATTCTTTTTCCTCATAGGAACAATGTTTGCTACCCAAGTGGAATGATGGATGGGATAAATGATCTTAGCTTTCAGCATTTTATCTATTTCTTTGAAAATTGCCCCTTCCACCAGAGGATTATAATTTCTCTATTTTTGTTTGACAGGTGATGCTCCAGATTTAAGAGGGATAGTATGCCTGAATTTTCCATTCATAAAATTCTTTAAATCCTCATAGCTCCAAGCAAAAATATCTTGAAATTCAATCAACAATTCTCTGATTTTCATTCTTTCCTCAAGAGTGCAACATTTTCCAATGTTGATCATTTTAGGACTGTCCTCAGTTCCTATGTTGATCCCATCAAATTCTCCACAAGTTTTTTCTTTCTTATCTCTCTCTCTCTCTTTATATAGGCATCATGTTTATCAAAGAGTTTTTCTAATGACACAAAATGAGAAGGAATTCTATTTTCTTTCAATTGAATGATACCTGATTTTAATTCTTCTTCATCAATTGGTGACTGCTCTTCTTTGTCATTTTCAAAACACATATTGGCAAAGAGGCCTGTTCCTTCTAGAAACTGATGAATATGCTTGTCATCTTCAAATACTTGCCAAGATTCTTCATTATCAGGCACCTTAGGTCTGAACAGGACCTCCATTCTATATACTTGATTCTTGAAGTCAGGATGAGGCAAGAGTAGAGATGCAGAAACTGCTAGAGAATCAGCCCTGGAATCTTGATCTCTTAGGACCGAAATTATTGAAAAGGCATCTAGACTTTCTATTTCATCCCATACTTTATTTCTATAATTTTTTAATCTATTATTTTTCACAGAGTACTGATTTCTTACTTGTCTCACCACAAATTCAGCATCCCCTTGAACTTTGAGCAATTTAACTCCTTTTTGTTTAGCTACCTCTATACCAAGGAGAAGGGCCTCATATTCTACAGTATTATTGGTATTTTTAAAATTCAATTTATAAGCTAGGCAAGTAATTTATCCATTAGGGGCCATCAAAACTATTCCAGCACTTGAACCAGCCTTGGCACAACTTCCATCAAACTCTAATGTCCATAATTGCTCAATTTTTGCTTCTTCTATCTCTTCTTGAACATCAGGGCCATTATAGGATATCATATAGTTTCCAAATTGCATTTCTTGATAAAGAATTTGTGACCTAGGATCATTTGACTTTAATACAGTGAATTTTGATTTTCCTTCCGGTTCCAACTTCACCTTTTTATCTCCTACTTGAATATAGGTAGATGTCCAATCTAACTTGATTTCTCCTCCCAAGTCTTTGCAGAAACTTCTACTAAGCAGCATTCCATAACTCTTAGGGATATCAGCAACAAGGATTGTGAGCTTCAATCTTTTAGAGGGATAGGCAGCTAAGGCAACCTAAGCATCTTTGATTTGACCAATTAAAGGCACTTGCTTAGCATCCATAGAATAACATTTACCAAAGACTTTGGTCAAAGGCAACCCTAGGGCTTTAGCAACTGGTGCAGGCATTACATTATCTGATGCTCCAGAGTCTATGATGCAATTACTTAATTTGTTTCCATTAATAAAAAGAGACACATAAAAAGGCTCTGGTTTCAAATATGAACAAGTAGCATGGATCACAGATTCCTCCTCTTGGAATAGCCTAGGAATTGAGAAATCTTCATCTTGTGGATTCCCTTCATTGGTATTAATTTTTCTTTTATCACTAACATTAGACTTGACATGAATATTTCCTCCATTTTTATAGTGATCTATCAATATTTGGAGTTGGTTAGGATGTGATTTCAAATAATCTATAGGGGATATTTGAATTTTACTTTCTTCACAAAATTGAATAATATCAAAAGAGTGAGACAACTTATCTTTTTGCTCCTTTTGTGAAGAACTTGATGCTGAATTATCATTGCTATCTACCTTGTGGGAAGGTGCTTGATTCTTGATAGGAGCAGCATTGGGAACCTAACCTTTATTTTTCTGACCTCTAGTCATCACAGTCAGCTGAGGTCCTTCCAAGGTGGCAAAACAATTTCCTCCATTTTCTGAATTTGATTCATACTCACAATACAAATTTACAGAGTCACCATGAGGAGCATGATCATCATCATCTTCCAGATATTCAATTCTTTGCACTTCTCCTCTCATCTGTAAATATCTGATCATGTCTTCACAGGTATTACCATCATGATCTACTTTGAGATGAAAGGCACAAGAAGTCTGACCTTTAGGAGGAGCTTCAATAGCTAATCTTTGCTGAGGGGTAGGAAGCTGCAAGTTCTTATTTCCACCTTGATATCTTGGTCCTTCTTGATAAGGCTGATATAATGAATGAGTTGGTCTAGTAACTTATTTCTTTAATGTAATCAGCTCATTGGACAACTTTTGTAACATAGCCTCGGTACTGTTTGAAGTACTTGTTGTATTGCTTGAAGATCCAGTATGATACTCTTTCTTCCATTTCCAAGAGGCTATCATGTCATCCTCCATCTCTACTGCAAGAGTTTGTGTGGCTTGTAAAGTGGCCACATTAGCCCTTCTTAGTTGATAACCAAGTTCAGGAGGCATAAAACTGATGTAGAAAGTTTTCTGATTGTCTCCTGTTGGAGCACTAGCAGCTGGTATCCTTTTAATAAGTTTATAAAATTTTGCATTAAAATCTCTCATAGAGATGGATGGTTCTTTCTTAATTTGGGATAATTGTAACAAGAGAACCTGAGCATCTTCAGTGCTCTTGTATCTTCCTTCAAATCTCTATTTCATGGCATTCCAACTAGTACTATAGCCTGTGGGTAAATCTTGGAACCAATCTGCTGCATCATCCACCAAAGTATCCACAAACATCTTGACTGCAACATCCTCATGCTGAGGATTCACCACACTACATGCTTTCTGGAAAGCACTTAGATGTTGTTCAACTAACACTGAGCCATCGCCATTGAATCTAGGGAAGTTCTTTCTGGAGGCCTTTGGCAAGTCATGATTTTCTGTAAGATTCAATGGTCCAATAGCATTTCCCCAAGGAACAACCATAGTTGCTAGCCTTGTATTTTGTGCAACCACCTGAATTGAAACTGAGAGGGGAAGTGCAATACTGTGCAATAACAATGAATTGCAAGTGGTAGAAATAGGAATTCTACCAATAGGAGGAGTAGAAGACTTGCTTCTTTTTGGTCTCAAAGGAAATACTGTAGATGACTGAAAGTCAGTAGGCTTCTTATTTTCAGTTTCCCTTGCCTTTTCTCTTCCTTTCCTGAAAATATCTTCAAGAATAGGGAAATTGACCACTTTGAGTTCTTTGTAGACTAGATCAATCTTTCCCTTCTGTTCCACACTCCTGGTAAACTTAGAATCCAGGGTGCCTAAAATTCTGAGAAAAACTTTTAATTTTTTTTTTCTTTCTAAAGTCCTCCCCAGTAGAGTCACCAAAAACTATTGGTTAACAATTTGTCCTCTTCTAAGATTTTCAATCTTTGACTCCCAAATCACCTAAGGTAAGAGAACAAAAGGATGTTACCAACAATTGGGTCAGTGTATATCTTCAATCACTGCCCTTTGAATTAATAGGTATAGCTCCCTGATTGTGTATGGTGTTCAATGAATATGTTTTAAACTGATCACCAGGTTGTCTCTGATGTGTTTTAACTGAATTGCTCATAGACACAAACAATTTAGGCAGGGGTATATATTCTATCTCCTAACTTTAATCTAACTACTCTAATCATGCAAATTATACTTAGAGAGAACATGAGCAGAATCATATAAGAATAGCAAATGGAATTGCCCTCACTGCAACCTCTGACATGAAATGGAATCCAAGCGAAAATCAAAGCTTCATACACAATTGTACTTTCTATCTAGAATGAATCTAACAAATAAGATGAATAGGAGAAGAGTTACATATGACAAGCAAATGGAATTACTTATTGCAACCATAGACATGAAATGGAATTCAATATGTAATCACAGCTTCATACATAACTATCCTTTCTATTCAAATGTAGATGATTAACTAAATGGAACAAAACTAGAAATAAAGCTCAGTAAATGGAATCACTTTTGCTCCAATATCCAATTTGCCAACCTTTGCATTGATTTTCTCAATAGTATATATAGAGTTTCACAATACATAGAGTTCATAAGAACTCATGATTTTTTAGTTTTCATGAATACCAAAAGGCACAGAATCGAATGGTTTCAAAACATAAGGAAGAGGAAAGAAATTTACTCTGCCCTTTCATCTTCCTTTGCTCAATAGGATGACTTGAATAGGTATTTGAATCACTGTGATTTAATTTAAAATATCCCTCACAATGCCAGATGATATCCTTCGAATAGTCACCAGCTCATAATCATGAAAGAATTGATATTACCAATATTCACTCTCTGTATTTTTGAAATGAATCTAAAATAATTCAATCCTTTCGATCAGAGTAACATATCCCCTATTCATAAAGGTTCAACCTTCACATTGCATTTAATACTTTCCCAAACTATTACCCCTCCATTTCAGATGTATTTATCCATCATAACCTCTGCTCATGATTCGATTCAAGATTCATCAACGTATAATTTCCTTAACATACCGCGTTACACAAATTCACCATTTCTGATGTAACCATTACTTTTGGAAAGGCCAAGAAACCGTCAATCATTTTTATTTGTTAGCTAGCATCCCGACTCCATGTGTATGCATCTGAGGAAAAATGACTACCATTGATTCGGCATCACAAGCAAACCCTTTCCAGACCCACCAAGCTTCATTGTCGCATGATCTCATGGTATTATTTTATTCCATGTGATCATGTGACCGCTCTCTCATTGGCGCACGTGGACTACACAGTTGGCATTCATGGGTCCTAGCAGAGCGCATCTATGCTATTAACATACATAGGTTCCCTTTTTGCCTTATTACATGATCTCATGGTAATATTTTAATCCATGCGATCATGCGACCGCCCTATGATTGGCTCGCGGGGATCATTGATTGTCTTTCAGAGAGCCGCTTGATATAGATGCCTTCAGACCCACCAAGAGACATGTGTATGCATCTCGCATGATCTCAAAAGCATTTGGTAGGGGTTTCACTTTTGTGAGGACCATCAGATGCACTTTGATGAAGTGCGACCTTTGCCTTGGACACGTGGAAGGATCTTATTTTACCATAAAAAATCTTCGGTGACTTACGTTGTCGCATGATCGCATAGCAATATTTTAATCTATGCGATCATGTGACCACTTTATCATTGGTGCACATGGATTCTCGCTATGTCATGACTCAGGTCCCACTGAGAAACAGGGCCCACTAATCCATGCTTTTTACTTTTCTTTCCACCCATACCTCCACTATCAATGTATTACCCCGCTGGCTAATGAAAATTGGACAAGTCACCGCCCAAGGACCCACCAGCAGAGTTGAAAGCCTCTATTTTACCATTTGTCACATGATCACATGTGGCCAAGAAGTCCTATGTGATCATGCGACCAACCACGAAGTGTTATCTACCACTGCAAACCGTTTGCACTATTTTAACTGTGATCGATGACAGTTTGTTGTCTGCTTGACTGCTGACTAGCCCCGCGGTGATGCTAGAAACTGGGACCCACCTGGTCAGAGTTGCACACTTGAAGGTCAAAAACACACTAGGTTTTTAGGCCCAAAGGTAGAAAACACGCTGCTATATAGAGTAAAATCTAAATGATTCAATGCTGGCTCTGTCATTACATCCCTCACATGAAGAATCTTCTCATGGTTCTTTTGAATGCCTGAAACTTATTACTCCCAAACATCATTCCATTTGCTAAAAAGATCATTAATTGGAGCATGATATCCTTGCCAGGTTGGGGTCTATCACCTATCCATTATGAGAAGACTTCCCAATAACCCACCCAACTTAAAAAGAAGAAGGAAATGGTAGGGAAACCCGACAAGGCACTAATACATTTCGGGGCATTTTGCGACGGCTATGTGTCACAATTGCGACGCCCTCCCGTCGCAATGTCACTAAGATTTGTTAGCGGCATGGGTGTCGCCCCCCCATCGCATGGCTTCGAAGGGCCGTCGCAATTGTGACGGGCCTCCCAAGCAATTGCGACGGGCGCCTGCATCGCATTACGACGGGCGCCCATCGCAATTGCGACGCCCGTGGGTGGATAAAAAAAATAAATTATTTAATACATTGCTAATGAACCACATTAATGCTTTTTTCTTTCAACAAATGAGGACAGTCACTGTAAAGACAACATGATAATGTACACTCACTGTAAGGACAGTCACAAATGAGGACATCTCACAGTGACTGTCCCTTGTGTAATTGCCACTTGAATGTATTACTATTCAGCCACATTAATGCTTTTCTTCTTCAACAAATGAGGATAGTCACTGTAAAGACAACATGATAATGTACACTCACAGTGAGTGTACATTATCATGTTGTCTTTATAGTGACTATCCTCATTTGTTGAAGAAGAAAAGCATTAATGTGGTTGAATAGCAATACATTCAAGTGGAAATTACACTAGGGACAGTCACTGTGAGATATCCTCATTTGTGACTGTCCTTACAGTGAGTGTACATTATCATGTTGTCTTTACAGTGAGTGTACATTATCATGTTGTCTTTACAGTGTCAATATATGCATTATTACTTAAACTGAAGAGTACTCTAAATAATATGTCATTGTGGAGTTCTGATTGCTTCCAATTTGATATACGCTTGTTCTACTTATGTATCCAGCATCATGTAAGAAAATTTGATGCTTTTAAAATAGATTCATTTAGCCATGAAATGCCTGTGCATGTTACATACAAGATTCCAAGGCCCAAAACTGATTACTCATTATAATTCATGTACAGAATGATAATCAACCACAACGAGGCATGCGTAGGCGCTACTTAGATTTTGAGGCATCAGAAGCTCGTAGAAGAAACTTGACCAATGGCTCATGGAATGCAACAAACTTATTGCCTAAAACAGGAGCATTGGTAACCACAGATGATGGTTCTGAAAAGAACACTTCACCATCAATGTCACGTGAGGGAACTGCAATTTTTGATGGCAAGCAACTTGTAGTATATAAGAGAGATCTAGGTACAGATGCTGGGAGAAGTTCCCAATCTTTATCTGTTGGACAGTTTTCATCTTGCTCTTGTAAAACATCTGAGGGTAACTCAGACAAGTCTAACAGCTCACTTAGAAATAATGGGCATTCTTCTATGTCAGTGGGTATGCCAACTGGGATTGGTTTGCATTTAAATAGCCTTGCCTCTTCAATGTCATTAAATTGTGGAACTGGGCTGCTAACAACTTCAAAGGGAGCTGCTGGCATGCAGGGAATGCTGACTTCGTCTGGAGTGAAGGAGGCTCCCAGTGATAGTCAAACAAGTTCTTTACTTCCTATAAACTCAGGTGGAAATATTTCAGTATCAACAAATACAAGCATGGCTCCTGGAATACTTGTGTCAGTTGTGGAAAAGACTAGAATTGATCAATAGGTGGTGCAGTCTTCTGGAAACACACAGATTCAAGTCAAAAAGTCCACTACATGTTTCTGATCCCTAACAGTTGGCATAAAGCCATTGCAATGTAGGCAACCTTTTAAAATTGAATATATGAACTCAAGTCCACTTGACAAGAAGAGGCCAGTGCTACAAGATATTTCTCGACAACCTGGATTTGGTATAGGGGAAGAGTATAATCAGAGCAGTCCTAAGAAGAAAAGGTAATTGTAGGATTTTATCAACTTTATAGAGATTTGTCTTCATTTGTAATGCTTTGTTGTCTGGATAATTTTGAATTCACTTTTGCATCCTTTTCTTTAGCTTTGACTTTTTCTTTCAATGCCCAGAAGAAAGTCTACCACGACTGGGGATAAAGAAGGCTGCAAATGTTCAATTCATGTATTGACATGACTAGATTTATAGTTTTAATTTAAATGAAATTCTTACTAGTACTCTTGCAGGTATTGTGAGTGTTTTGCAGCAGGAGTATACTGTGTTGAGTCCTGCACATGTCAAGAGTTCTTTAACAAACCTGAGTATATAGATATGGTTGTTGGCACACGCCAGCAAATAGAATCACGCAATCCGCTTGCTTTTGCTCCTAAAATTGTTCATGGTGCTGACTCTCCACTAACTAATGGGGTGAGAAAATACTGAGAGGTTTTCCTTTGTTCTGGTGTTTTCTTTTTATAGTATCACTATTACTTAACTATCTATGTAGAGTTCTTATCTTTCTCACTATCTTACTTCAGCAGAGAGAGTGCACCGAGACTCCAACATCGGCAAGGCACAAAAGAGGCTGCAATTGTAAGAAATCAATGTGTTTGAAGAAATACTGTGAATGCTATCAGGTAGATATCTTCAATTGATTGCTTAATTTAAGGTTAAAGGCTGGAGAGTAGTTTATGTGTATTCTGATTAGTGCTCGTATCTTTTATTTTAGGCAGGGGTTGGCTGCTCAGATGGCTGCAGATGTGAAGGTTGTAAAAACACGTTTGGCAAGAAAGAAGGTATCCGATCACTTTTTTCAAATATCGAATGCATCATATTATCTCAATCTATACATGAATGATAATACAAATATTGAATGCATTATATTCTGTCATTCTATACATGTACGATGATTCAAATATCGAGTGCATTATATTATCTCAGTCTATACATGAACGATAAATTTCATTTGCAACTTATATAGGAGGATCAGATGACACAGAAGATAAAGAATCTCAGGATGAGGTATGGGAGAAGGCTATATTAGAGGAAAAGCTAGGGCTTTGTTACTGTCCCTTGTGACAGTAACAAAATTTGATGAAAATAATTTTTTTTCACTCAACTTTGACATTCACAACTTCCTCTTTTATTATAATAAGAAAAAATACAGTGACTTTAGAGAAAATAATGAAACTAATACAATTGCAATACGGTGGTATTTAGAACAAACAGAGCTTCACAACCATCAAAGAAGAAAAAAGCACATGCATATATCGAGTACTCCTCAATCAGAGAGATAGAGAAGAATTCAAAACATACCCAGACTGAACATGGCCATACCAAGACCAGCATCAGACAATATTCTTATTGACTGCTCTAGGATAGCTGGCATTTCAACTTTCCATCTGCAAAATAGATTATAAAAACATGAAAATATATCAGAGATGTTTGATATTGATACAAAACAACACAGATTCATTTCTTCGTACACCTGTATATCATAAAAATCCTTGCACACTTCAAAAAATTGTATTGCCTTTTACTTACTCAAAAGTAATTTACATAAAGCAGTCATTTGATTAACATGGATCCTAATATTCACAAGTACATGGTCATGTGCTCCATCGTAGCATCTTATAGATTTAGATCTGTTCTCTGAAATAATTTAATGTTTTGTTTACAATCCACAAAAGAAATATTTTCCCTCGTCTACTTAATCCTAAACAAAAGGCCATATAGCAATATAGATAGAACTATATAATAGAAACCATAAACAATGGTAACCTTAGTAGCAGCAAGAAATTGTTGCAAAAACTTTACCTTATCATACCCAGATTGTTGCTTTGCCTGGCAGAGGGAAATTTGATCAGTAAAATTGACACAGAGTATGCTGTCTCCATTGTCATGCTGGATAACAAAACACCAACTTTAATGGGCATGTACTGTCCCTTGTGTAATTGCCACTTGAATGCATTGCTATTGAACCACATTAATGCTTTTTTCCTTCAACAAATGAGGACAGTCACTGTAAAGACAACATGATAATGTACACTCACTGTAAGGATAGTCACAAATGAGGAAATCTCAGAGTGATTATCCCTTGTGTAATTGCCGCTTGAATACATTGCTATTGAACCACATTAATGCTTTTTTCCTTCAACAAATGAGGACAGTCACTGTAAAGACAACATGATAATGTACACTCACTGTAAGGATAGTCACAAATGAGGAAATCTCAGAGTGACTATCCCTTGTGTAATTGCCGCTTGAATACATTGCTAATGAACCACATTAATGCTTTTTTCCTTCAACAAATGAGGACAGTCACTATAAAGACAACATGATAATGTACACTCACTGTAAGGATAGTCACAAATGAGGACATCTCACAGTGACTGTCCCTTGTGTAATTGCCACTTGAATGTATTGCTATTCAGCCACATTAATGCTTTTCTTCTTCAACAAATGAGGATAGTCACTCTAAAGACAACATGATAATGTACACGGGCTGTAAGTGTACATTATCATGTTGTCTTTACAGTGACTGTCCTCCTTCAAGTGGCAATTACACAAGGGACAGTCACTGTAAAGGCAACATGATAATGTAGAGAAACGTTGTCATTTGTATTTTCAACAGTGCCGAGAGAGATTCCCTCCGTGAAATCACAGCTACAATTTTTGAGTACGTTGGGTTTATTTTTCTTTTGTCATTATTATGTAATCTGGTATTCAGCTGTTACAGAGCTAAAATACCCAGAAATGAGGACATATCTGTGTTGAATTTATTGTTAGCGGCTTTGGTTATTTAGAAGTTTAATTTTATTTGTTCATCTTTCAAGCACAAACATTTTGTGGACCGTAACATCTTCATTGTTTCGGGTATGCAATGAAATAGCCCTAACTTGCAACTACCTTCACCGTACTTGTGTACATTATCATGTTGTCTTTACAGTGACTGTCCTCATTCAAGTGGCAATTACACAAGGGACAGTCACTGTGAGATGTCCTCATTTGTGATAAGGACAGTCACACATGAGGACATCTCACAGTGACTATCCCTTGTGTAATTT
Organism: Chamaecyparis obtusa; assembly: GCA_027943335.1. Taxonomy (NCBI): domain Eukaryota; kingdom Viridiplantae; phylum Streptophyta; class Pinopsida; order Cupressales; family Cupressaceae; genus Chamaecyparis; species Chamaecyparis obtusa. The sequence continues at coordinate 343,634 of BSBK01006182.1, read as the reverse complement.
CCACTTGAATGTATTGCTATTCAACCACATTTATGGGCCCGTTTGGACCACAGCACACAGTAGCATCTATAGAGAAGAATATCCCAGGTGTAACAAGTTGTAAGAATATACCAACAGTTCTAAGAAGTTCCCTAGCACATAGTAGCATCTACAAAGAAGAATATACAACATGAGGGCAGCCACTGTAAAGACAACATGATAATGTACACTCATTGTATGTGTACATTATCATGTTGTCTTTACAGTGACTGTCCTCATTCAAGTGGAAATTACACAAGGGACAGTCACTGTGAGATGTCCTCATTTGTGACAAGGACAGTCACACATGAGGACATCTCACAGTGACTGTCCCTTGTGTAATTGCCACTTGAATGTATTGCTATTCAACCACATTTATGGGCCCGTTTGGACCGCGGCACATAGTAGCATCTACAGAGAAGAATATCCCAGGTGTAACAAGTTGTAAGAATATACCAACAGTTCTAAGAAGTTCCCTAGCACATAGTAGCATCTACAGAGAAGAATATGGGTCAACGAGGTTGACTTCAAAGCCATGCAATCTAATGGTAATAGTAATATCATAATTTGACATACTATCAGAAATACTTTCTAAATAGACTATTCAATCTTATAAGAGATGGATTCATGAGAACTATTATTTATGAAATATGAGTCAATGACTTTAATTAAAAAAATTACACAATCTAATTCTTGTAAAAATATCAAAATTTGACACATTGAAAATACCTTCCAAAAGTATCGTTAATTGATTAATATGAATCACTACTCATGAAATATAATTTTATAAACCTAATCTAAAAACTACACAATAAAAATCTTAATAGCAATATTGTAAGAAACTATTCCCAAAAGCAAGCCTAACAAAATTTGATGAAAATAATTTTTGTTTCACTCAACTTTGACATTCACAACTTCCTCTTTTATTATAATAAGAAAAAAAATGTCTTTTTAGATATACCTCATGAACCATACTCGAATAACCTATCATTTTTCTTCTCAAAAACATATTTGCAGAGCCTGCTTCTTTTACTTGTTTGTACTTTTATCTCTCTGATGGAAAGGGTTCCTTCAGGACACATTTTTCCAAGTTCACTGCTTGAGATATTTGAGGAGGGTTCCCCTGCTTGAGTATCCATCCAACCCATATTCGAGTAGTTCTACAATTGCACAGTCTAAATTAATAATACTGACAATTGAATGACGAATGATGATACATAGAATTGATATAAACTAATCCTAAAAACACTAAAACATTATTAATATATTTATATTTCATAAATAAAATTGATATAAAAGATCTAGAAAGATACATTAAAAAATAGAAAAACAGTAATTTATAATAGAAGGAAACTTAAATTGCTATTTAAAAAAAAAACAAGAGTCTTAAATCTTATCATTTTGTTTCATTATCATCCATAAGTACACACCTCTAGCATAATAATTATATTTTACCACCCATAAAATGAAAAAAATATTTTCACAAGAGAAATTGAAGCTAGATTATAAAAATGAACCATCTTATTGGAAACTGGAACTGTTATCATACCCAAAAGGACTACAAAATTTCACCTTATCATACCCAGATTGTTGCTTTGCCTGGCGGAGGGAAATTTGATCAGTAAAATTGACACAGAGTATGTTGTCTCCATTGTCATGCTGGATAACAAAACACCAACTTTAATGGGCATGTACTGTCCCTTGTGTAATTGCCACTTGAATGCATTACTATTTGATGCAGGGGCATCCCTAATGCAAGCCAAAGACACCATGATTGAAGGAAGTTGCCATGAAGCCAAGGAGTCAAATCCTATCAATTGGAACATAAGATTTTCACCTTGGAGCTTTGAAGGATTGACTGGTGAAAGGTCCTTTTGATTGACAAATCAGAGTCTTTTTGAATGACAATAAATTAGAATAGGAGTTTTAGATGTTTTCTTGGTTTGTAATAAATATTAAGGATTGATTTTATCTCCTTATAAACATCCACTTGTTGGACACAAGACCCCTTGGTGACTTATAAACCTTGGGCATCTTTTGAGTCCTTGGATGAAATGAGCATAGTAAGTGTTTATTAGGTGTCTTTTAGATGTTGTTAAGAAGTTTGAAGGTCCAAAATAACTTTAATAAGGTTCCTAAAGTTTCACAACACATTTTTAACCTTCTCGGCAAAGTTGTTTGCAAAGTTGTAATGCAACTTTAAAAGTTGCTTAGCAAAGTTGACATTTGTTGGATAAACTGTTCTAACCACCTAGATGGTTGAACCAATGTTTGGAGAGCCTATTTTAGGCTTCAAATGGTCGAAGACAGACAAAGAACCAGTATTGTAATCATTTTGCTTTCATAAAAAATAAAAATAACCCTGTTTTAGTGCATTTCTGGTGAAAAACAAACTCTGTACGGCTGTACAGATGGTGGTTGGATGATAAAATTTGCCTGGAAGTTGTAATAGTGACATCTGATGCTTTGGAAGTTGTTTTGATTGATTCTCTTTGTTTTATATCTAAGTTATTTCAAATTTTCTGTGCATTGTTTACAAACCCTCATTTTCAGGGTTTGACTGATGTAAAGACCTTAACTCACATTTCAACCATTGGAATTCCTTCTTCCTTGGTGGAATGAGAGTTAAGGATGTATATTTTTATATTCTAAAAGCCCTGAGGTAGGGGGTTGCATTTGTATTTGTTGAGAGCGAGCCCTAGATCAAAAACTACCATGTTTTTGGTTGGGAAGATGGTAATCAGAATAAAATCAGAAGCTTGCATCGTATTGAGGACTTGAAAACTTGTGCATTCTTGTTTATCTGGATCAGGAGAACACTCCAAAACTCTGATCTTGGTTTCATACACCCATTTTCAATGCTTTGTTTTGGAACCCACACCTAAAAGCATGCATTAGGTCTGCGGACTCAATGAAGACATTGATATGCTGGAGTGGAGTCAGGGTCTGGGAGTTGGTGGTCTGTTAGAAATCCAAAAAGGGTACTCAGAAAACATATAACTTCTTAGAGTCCTTTGGCAAGTTGCAGAGTTATGGCTGCAGAGCAGGTTTGGGAGACCTACTAGGGTCACTAGGTCAGTTTGTTATTTTGATGTCTTGGGTTGTTTAGATCACAACCAATGCATGATTCTTGTTATTTAAATTGTTATCTAAGGGGTTTCTAAGTTTTGCTATAGGAAGTAAGATCTATAACCTTAAAAGTCTCTTTTGATAGAAAATCAGGGAACTTGTCCCTAAAAGGAAATTTGTTATTGAATGGGATTGAGTCCATAAGTTGTTGTGTGATCCTTGAAACCTTCAAATTCATTACTTTGCAGAGTTTAAACATTAACCTATAGAAATCAGAGCCTAATTGATTGGTTGAGTCATTTTGGTGTCTTGAAGTGGGTTGGGACATAGATCCAAGTTTCTTGCTAACTACTCTGCATCACTATTGAACCACATTAATGCTTTTTTCCTTCAACAAATGAGGACAGTCACTGTAAAGACAACATGATAATGTACACTCACTGTAAGGATAGTCACAAATGAGGAAATCTCAGAGTGATTATCCCTTGTGTAATTGCCGCTTGAATACATTGCTATTGAACCACATTAATTCTTTTTTCCTTCAAGTGGCAATTACACAAGGGACAGTCACTGTGAGATGTCCTCATTTGTGAAAAGGATAGTCACACATGAGGACATCTCACAGTGACTATCCCTTGTGTAATTGCCACTTGAATGTATTGCTATTCAACCACATTTATGGGCCTGTTTGGACCACGGCACACAATAGCATCTACAGAGAAGAATATCCCAGGTGTAACAAGTTGTAAGAATATACCAATAGTTCTAAGAAGTTCCCTAGCACATAGTAGCATCTACAGAGAAGAATATACAACATGAGGGCAGCCACTATAAAGACAACATGATAATGTACACTCATTGTATGTGTACATTATCATGTTGTCTTTACAGTGACTGTCCTCATTCAAGTGGTAATTACAGAAGGGACAGTCATTGTGAGATGTCCTCATTTGTGACAAGGATAGTCACACATGAGGAGATCTCACAGTGATCGATTGTCCCTTGTGTAATTGCCACTTGAATGTATTGCTATTGAACCACATTAATGCTTTTCTTCTTCAACAAATGAGGACAGCCACTCTAAAGACAACATGATAATGTACACTCACTATAAGGACAGTCACAAATGAGGACATCTCACAGTGACTGTCCCTTGTGTGATTGCCACTTGAATGTATTGCTATTCAGCTACATTAATGCTTTTCTTCTTCAACAAATGAGGATAGTCACTCTAAAGACAACATAATAATGTACACTCACTGTAAGTGTACATTATCATGTTGTCTTTACAGTGACTGTCCTCCTTCAAGTGGTAATTACACAAGGGATTTGTGTTTTCATTTGTGTTTTCAACAGTGTCGTAACCCTCCGTGAAATCACATCGGGATATAAGGGCAAAACAAACAAGAACGTTGTCATTTGTATTTTTAACAGCGCTGAGAGAGATGAACAAACTTAAAACTCAAACTTAAGAAAGATGAAGGCAATGCTTCAAAAGGCCGATGCCCTAAACACGGGAAAACACAATACCACCATTAAACGATGTCCTAGTCACCGTATCAATGCTGCCAGCTCCGTACCAATATGCTAACTGCTCACTTTCATCCTGTGATAAAGGTAACTTCATTAATCATACTTGAAATGGCAGCATATGAACTAAAGCTGATGAACATTTATAAACTAAAAGTTTAAAACTACAGATTACAAATGTAGTAGTTTCATACGAAAAGAACTTGATGTCTGAAATTTACCATTAGAAGTATCCAAAGGAATACCACAGTACTGTTGAACTTGGAGAATCAGAGATGATCTACACAGCAAGGTTCAACAGCTGTAAGGACTGTTACACCATCTTTAGCATTTGAATACATTTTCTCCTTGGCTTCTGGTGGATCCTCAAAGACCCCCAATGACGTTTTCCCTACAATTATCAATTGTCTGTTAGTATGAGATATTAATAAATAAGTATTAATCACAATATTAGGCAAACAATGTTCTTGATGTCTGAATCTAAATCACAGAAAGCTCTAATAAAGCAGTTCTCAGTTTCACATTAAACCAAGTTTCAATTTCAAATGGTTATAATAATTTTTGCAAGTTATAAGTAGCTGGTTACAGTATATGACATAAAAAGAAAAAAATCATTTCTATTCTTTTCTTCTTTTTCTCTTTCAACGAAGCTTTTGCACCACACAAATGCATACCAAGAATTTCTCAGGAGGTTTCAAGACCATTGCATACCAAACTTCTTCTCTGTAGATGCTACTGTGTGTCATGCTCCAAACAGGCCCATAAATGTGGTTGAATAACAATACATTCAAGTGGAAATTACACAAGGGATAGTCACTGTGAGATGTCCTCATGTGTGACTATCCTTGTCACAAATGAGGACATCTCATAGTGACTGTCCCTTGTGTAATTGCCACTTGAATGAGGACAGTCACTGTAAAGACAACATGATAATGTACACAAGTACCGTGAAGGTAGTCGCAAGTTAGGGCTGTTTCATTGCATACTCGAAACAATGAAGACGTTACGGTCCACAAAATGTTTGTGCTTGAAAGATGAACAAATAAAATTAAACTTCTAAATAACCAAAGCCGCTAACAATAAATTCAACACAGATATGTCCTCATTTTTGGGTATTTTAGCTCTCTAACAGCTGAATACCAGATTACATAATAATGACAAAAGAAAAATAAACCCAATGTACTCAGAAATTGTAGCTGTGATTTCGCAGACGGAATCTCTCTCGGCGCTGTTGAAAATACAAATGACAATGTTTCTCTACATTATCATGTTGTCTTTACAGTGACTGTCCCTTGTGTAATTGCCACTTGAAGGAGGAAAGTCACTGTAAAGACAACATGATAATGTACACTTACAGTGAGTGTACATTATCATGTTGTCTTTAGAGTGACTATCCTCATTTTTTGAAGAAGAAAAGCATTAATGTGGCTGAATAGCAATACATTCAAGTGGCAATTACACAAGGGATAGTCACTATGAGATGTCCTCATTTGTGACTATCCTTACAGTGAGTGTACATTATCATGTTGTCTTTAGAGTGACTGTCCTCATTTGTTGAAGAAGAAAAGCATTAATGTGGTTCAATAGCAATACATTCAAGTGGCAATTACACAAGGGACAATCACTGTGAGATGTCCTCATGTGTGACTGTCCTTGTCACAAATGAGGACATCTCACAATGACTGTCCCTTGTGTAATTCAAGCGGCAATTACACAAGGGACAGTCACTGTGAGATGTCCTCATTTGTGACTGTCCTTACAGTGAGTGTACATTATCATGTTGTCTTTAGAGTGACTGTCCTCATTTGTTGAAGAAGAAAAGCATTAATGTGGTTCAATAGCAATACATTCAAGTGGCAATTACACAAGGGACAATGTCATGAGCCATGACATATTGAACTTAGTATAATAATAAAATGATTAGATGATATATAATAATCTATTATTAACGGTATATAACAATAATATATAATTATTATCAACAGATAATAATAATATATAGTTAGCATAATAATTAATATGTTAATTAAATAATATTAAAATATTAATAAGTAATATAATTATGATTATAATTATAATATAAATTAATAATAAATAATTATTAATAAATTATATATATTATATTATAATAATATATTAAGTAATAATATTAGATCAATTATTGATATAATAATTTTAATATATAAATAATATTAATAAACCTCTCAATATAAAACAATATGTTATCACTATAATAATATTTATTATAATATTATTAATATTACTAACATCATTAATTATAATATTTAATAATAACAATAACATTAATAATAATAATAATAATAATAACGTTTAAAGCAATATCAAATATCTGTAATCGATATACATCTACGTTAAACATCTGCATTATCTATCACGATGAGGAATGAAGAAGTGATACACCAATCACTAGTCATTACACATCGATACCATGAGAGGATGATTAATGAACCGAATACTATGAAGTCAAGATCAACATGATATGAATAAGGGATAGGTCGCTATGTGTTTCAGAAGATGTATTGATAAGCAAGAAGGATAACCATTCATATATTATAAATAATCATTAATTGCACAAGTTTAGACAATGACATATCCGATAAAGCAATATCAAACATGAAGACCCGCTAGCAAATATGCACCATCACTTCCTATGTTATCATGACAATAACAGAAACTAGATTGAATTCTACTATCTATATCAATAGACACCACATAGGAGGATATCGACTAAAGGATTGAAAGATTATCGATTGTCTGAGATAAACCACATCTTGTAGAAACACAAAAGCGTCAGTGATTATATCACAAGCTATCGATGAATGAGGCATCAGTTGCGGATAATAAGTATAATGTATCCTTAAGTATTAACAGGAATGGAAGTCAATTTGAAGATCAAACTCCATTACCAGCAATCAACCAATAAATGGACAATTATCAAAAAATGATATCGACTTATATCAAAGTAGAAAGATTGGATATAATCATAACAATATGGGATAAGGCAAGAGTTAATATCGATTGACTAAATACTAATGATAGTTAGACCAAACTAATACAAACACAGTGGATGTTAACTATTGGTTGCACTACCAATTAGGGAAGATTACCTTCATAAAAAGATTTGATATTGAGTCAATCTGGGAGTTATCTATGATCAGAAAATAATGAAATAATATTATGCAAACTGTTGGATTATGGAAAGGTGTGATTAACAAAGGGACATGGAGGAAGAAACAAGACACGTCTCATTCATAGCATCTCTTCATTTGTTAAAGACAATATAAGAATGCATTCTCGTCAGTCACTCAAGGCATCATTGGAACTTTATTTACTTATCCATATTTGGATATACTCAATAGAGCATCTGCCTTTGGCAGTTTGGTTTCAAGTTTATCATTGCAGATCAGAGACAGCACCATGATTGCATAGATAGAAAGGATAGTCAGAAACAACATCAATATTTGAAGTTGCAAGCATATAATTCAAAATCTGAAATAGCAACATATCACTCATAGCGATATTACACATTTGCATAATTACATCATCATATCAGACACAACAAATACATTGCTGCAAGCAATACTTATTGATTGTATATCGATATTGTTTATATTAGACATAGCATCATTATACTATCACTATAAGTGATAGGAAACATCATATTCATAGCATATTTCATATCATTATATCTGACAGTGCTATTAAACATATTGGTATCAATATCATCTTGCACACATATTGTGATTGAATCTGAAATAGCGGTTGATATCTTAAGTAACCTCCATTACTTAGTTTAATTGTAAGTATCTAATAGAGTAAGTCTGAGAAGTGGAGTAATTGTTCCTGTTTTCCAAGTTAGCCAAAAAGGGGACATTACAGACAATCACTGTGAGATGTCCTCATGTGTGACTGTCCTTGTCACAAATGAGGACATCTCACAATGACTGTCCCTTGTGTAATTCAAGCAGCAATTACACAAGGGACAGTCACTGTGAGATGTCCTCATTTGTGACTGTCCTTACAGTGAGTGTACATTATCATGTTGTCTTTAGAGTGACTGTCCTCATTTGTTGAAGAAGAAAAGCATTAATGTGGTTCAATAGCAATACATTCAAGTGGCAATTACACAAGGGACAATCACTGTGAGATGTCCTCATGTGTGACTATCCTTGTCACAAATGAGGACATCTCACAATGACTGTCCCTTGTGTAATTCAAGCAGCAATTACACAAGGGACAGTCACTGTGAGATGTCCTCATTTGTGACTGTCCTTACAGTGAGTGTACATTATCATGTTGTCTTTAGAGTGACTGTCCTCATTTGTTGAAGAAGAAAAGCATTAATGTGGTTCAATAGCAATACATTCAAGTGGCAATTACACAAGGGACAATCGATCACTGTGAGATGTCCTCATGTGTGACCTTTGTGAAGGCAAGTGCCAATTTGTACCCAAGTTACCAATATTGTGGCAAAAGTGGGAATGGAGCATTTAGGGGTCAAATTGGGCAAAGAAGTGTAGAAGTGGCCTATGTGAGGTCTAAATAGCATAACTAAGTCATGGTTAGGGTCTTATGGTGTTTGAACAATAAGTTTTGAACCAAAATCCCAAAGGTTGTAACAAGTTGTTAATGTTGTCATTCACAACATTGACAACATTTGTGCAAGGGAGCATTTTCAAGTAAGATGGTTATGTAACTATATGAAACCATTGAATTAGGCATCAGATCAACTATAAGAGGCCTCCATCGATCTATGAAAAAGGTTGGGGGGAAAAACATTTGGAATTAAGAAGATTTTTAGAGTAACACGGTTTACGTGAATTCTTGAGTTTTTTTGTTTCTTTGTTGTCAGTTGATTAATGGATTAGATAGCTCGTAGTGTCTATTGGAAAAGTTAGTACAAGTTGTTTTGTTATTCTGTGTTATGTTTTTTTTGAGTTTTGAAGCATTCCAACTAGTTTGTTAATTCTTTTGTTAAGTACCCTATCGTTGGTTTGAACCAGGTAGGTTGAACAAATGGAGTCTTAGCTCATCATTCCATTGTCAATTTTGTACGGGCTCTTGGAATGGGTGAGGAGACTCCATGTACTATATGTTTGGAAGGAGGGGCCCTGGGAAGCTCATTTTCTATGTTTGCAATGATGTCCTAGGTGAGTCAGTTGAGCACAGTTAGGGATGACAAATCATTACAAGAAGATTACAACAAGTTGAATGCATTGGTTGCTTCAACTAAAATCTCATGGAGAGGTAGACACACATCTAAAGAATCCCCAAGTCAAATTAGAAGATTGGGTGAGTTTCTTTGGTTGCTAAGAAAACAAACTCTTAGTCAGACTGTCCAAGTTGTGTCAAAATACTTGTTTTCAGGCATGGCTGTAGGAGTTGGTGTACAAAAAATCTAGGAGGAGAAGACCTTAGATATCTTGGAGTTCTCAATAAAGGGCATCTGAATCCTAAGCCCTTTAGGTGGCTTAATATAAACAAAAAGGCTTGACAAAGGCCTAATTGCTAGCAGCCTATTTTTGGGTGCAATTGGCATGGTTTGATGAACCGGATTGAAGTACTGATGAAAAGTATAGGTGAAGGAGTAATATTGAAACCAATAGAGGTCCTAGTGGCCAGCCTCTCCATGGAGTAAAGTTCTAGTTGAATGTGTTTCAATTTGTGAAGACAAGACTAGGAGTGTCCTAGTAGCTGGATTGGTATTGAGCAGAGTTCGTTGTATTTCTTGTTGGTGTGCACTAGTTGAAGGAGTGGGATCTTGGGTAGAGATACCTAAAGAGTGTAGGGATAGTTAAGTACCCTATCAAGTCAAAACATTGGCCTAAAGAGACCCTAGTGAAGGATAGGGAGTGAGCAAGACAAAGTGTTACATCAATTAACAAGATCATTTTTTGGTAATTGTGTACATTATCATGTTGTCTTTAGAGTGACTGTCCTCATTTGTTGAAGAAGAAAAGCATTAATGTGGTTCAATAGCAATACATTCAAGTGGCAATTACACAAGGGAATATCACTGTGAGATGTCCTAAGTGTGACTGTCCTTGTCACAAATGAGGACATCTCACAGTGATTGTCCCTTGTGTAATTGCCACTTGAATGAGGACAGTCACTGTAAAGACAACATGATAATGTACACAAGTACCGTGAAGGTAGTCACAAGTTAGGGCTGTTTCATTGCATACCCGAAACAATGAAGACGTTACGGTCCACAAAACGTTTGTGCTTGAAAGATGAAAAAATAAAATTAAACTTCTAAATAACCAAAGCCGCTAACAATAAATTCAACACAGATATGTCCTCATTTCTGGGTATTTTAGCTCTCTAACAGCTGAATACCAGATTACATAATAATGACAAAAGAAAAATAAACCCAACATACTTAGAAATTGTAGCTGTGATTTCGTGGAGGGAATCTCTCTCGGCGCTGTTGAAAACACAAATGACAACGTTCTTTTTTTTTTTGCCCTTATATCCCGATGTGATTTCACGGAGGGTTACAACGCTGTTGAAAACACAAATGACAACGTTCCTTTTTTTTTTGGCCCTTATATCCCGACAACGTCACAATTGCAAGTTAGGGCTGTTTCACTGCATACCCGAAACAATGAAGACGTTACGGTCCACAAAATGTTTGTGCTTGAAAGATGAACAAATAAAATTAAACTTCTAAATAACCAAAGCTGCTAACAATAAATTCAACACAGATATGTCCTCATTTCTGGGTATTTTAGCTCTCTAACAGCTGAATACTAGATTACATAATAATGACAAAAGAAAAATAAACCCAACGTACTCAGAAATTGTAACTGTGATTTCGTGGAGGGTTACGGCGCTGTTGAAAACACAAATGACAACATTCTTGTTTTTTTTGCCCTTATATCCCGATGTGATTTCGCGGAGGGTTATGGCGCTATTGAAAACACAAATGAGAACGTTCTTGTTTTTTTTGCCCTTATATCCCGATGTGATTTCGCGGAGGGTTACGGCGCTGTTGAAAACACAAATGACAACGTTCCTTTTTTTTTTGCCCTTATATCCTGACAACGTCGCAATGGCGACGTTGCCAAATGTATTGTCATCGTAATTGCGATGGTGTCGGGCTATATTTGAAAAAAAAAATCCAAAACCGCATGACATTTGCCTGCCGTCGCAAATTGCCGTCGAAATTTCACCCCAAATGTATTAGTGAGGACAACCTATCCTAAAAGAAACCTAGACTTAGACTCAAACATGACTAACTCTGACTTGACATCAAATACTTCCACTTTTAACAACATGGTTAGGGGGTGAAAAGTGGGGCAACAGACTAGTAATCGGTAAAAGCACAGATAGTGAAAGTAATTATTTTTTATCGAGGAGCAGAAATTGAAGAAGTTGTTTTGAATTATACATTTTGTATTGGGACACTAGATAACTGATTCACCCCCCTCTCAGTTATTCTAACAATTGGTATCAGAGCAGTGGCTGCTTAGAACAAAGTTTTAAGGACTTAAGCACAAAGGTCTCAAGATGTATAAGAGGGAAGTACCAAAGTTGAACAAAGAGAACTTCACAGTATGGAAAAGCTAGATGAAGCTGCACATATCTGGAATTGGGAATTCTGCACTAGATCTGATGGAGAATGGCTACATACAACCGCCCACTGGTCCTTTAACTCTTGATCAACTGAAGGATAGGCATGAACACAATATCACTATGATGGAACTTGTTGCTGCTTGTACCGATGCCAAATTTGAAGACATCAAGGGTTGTGATAATACTAAGAAGATGTGGGACAAGTTAAATCTAATATACAGTGGAGATCTGAATGTCAAAAGAGCCTGAGCTGAAAGCCTAAGAGGTAGATTTGATGATATGAGAATGAAAGAAGGTGAGAACATTGTACAGTACTCAAATAGAATAAAAGAGGTGTTACATGCTATTAGAGCATCTAATGGAGTGATTGATGATGAAACAGTGATAAGCAAGATTCTCAAAACTTTGCTACCAGTTTATGCAATCAGGATCTCTACAATTCATGAAACAAGAGCTACATCTAACCTTACTCTTGACACTCTGATTGGTAAACTTACAACCTTTGAATTAAACAACTTCGATAACAGTGTTGTTCCTTCTGTTGAATTTGCTTTCATGTCTTCTTTGAAGATTGGAAAGTCTAGCAGGAATAGTAAGAATTATGATAGTGATAGTAATACCGATGATGAACTTGATGAGCTTGAAGCCCTTATGGCTAGAAGATTGCCCAAAGGAAAAGGAAGGTATAGAGGTAAGCTACCTTTGGCATGTTTTAATTGTAAAAAAGTCAGTCACATCATTGCTAGATGTCCTCAGAAGAAAGATGATGATAGATCCAAAGACCAATATGAAGGAAGCTATGGGAGAAGAGTCAACAGAGGCTACCAACACAACAACAGAGACAACTAAGATGATAAAGACATGGTATGTAGATTACATAAAGCTTTATATGGCTTGAAGCAAGCACCTAGAGCATGGTATAAAAGATTGCATACTTGTCAAGTATTGGATTTGTTGGAACAAGTGAAAACAACAATCTGTATATGAAAGGTGATACTGATGATACTATTATCATTGCTAAAATATTTGTTGATGATATTATTTTTGGAGGCTCAAATCTTGTATGCAAGACATTTTCTGATGAAATGCAAAAGGAATTTGAAATGTCTATGTTCAGAGAGATTAAGTTCTTTCTTGGACTACAAGTGTCAGCAGAGTGATGGAATATTCATCACACAATCTAAATACATAAAGGAAGTACTGAAGACATTTGGCATGGAAGATGCTAAACCTATGGGAACATTGATGGCTACTGGATGAAAATTGAAAAAGGAGGATGAAACTACAAAGGTAAACCAGACACTTTACCGATCCATGATTGGTAAGTTCATGTACATAGTTCACAGTAGACCAGATATAGCACATGCTGTGGGTATTGTTGCAAAATTTTCTGCTAATCCTAGAGAATCACACATGATAGCTACAAAAAGGATCTTAAGATACTTGAAGAAAACAAAGAATTATGGATTATGGTATCCTAAGGAAGGGAAGTTTGAACTGAAAGTTTACACCGATGCTGATTTGGCTGGAAATGTGGATGATAGAAAAAGCACCATTGGAGGAGCATTTTTCTTTGGTGAAAGACTTGTAACTTGGACAAGTAAAAAGAAAGCTTGTATTTCTCAATCTATAGCTGAAGCAGAGTATGTTGCTGCTGCTACTAACTATTCAAACATTGCATATATCAAGCAAGTGTTGGAAGGGATGAATGAGGTATTCACTAACCTGGTGATTATATATTGTGACAACACTAGTGCTATTAATATTTCAAAGAATCCTATGATGCACTCTAAGACAAAGCATATATCTATTAAGTATCATTACTTAAGAGAAAAAGTGCAAGAGAAGCAAGTGAAGTTAGAATTTTTCACATCTAAAGAACAACTTGCAGATATTTTTACAAAGCCTCTACCAAAGGACACATTTGAATACTTGAGGACTAGACTTGGGGTCTGTCCCCTATCTATCAGTCACTAAGGTGATCTAGTTATTACATCAGCCTACTTTTATCAGAAGATCATTCATGTTGATGAAACATAGTTCACACTTTGAATCATGTTCAAGGTTGTGATTAAGTTTGGAGAACTTGAACCGATTAGGATATCCGTATACAGAGATACAGAGGATGACAAAATTGTTTGTTTATTTGTTTCTTTGGCATTGCTGTCAAAGGGAGAGATAAATAATATGAAAAAGGGACAAGCACCAATGGGAATTATCTAAGGGAGAGATAATCTGAATGAGACAGAGTATTGAAGATCAGTTACACAGAATAGAAGCAGGAAAAGGAGAACTGACAAGATCACAACTACAGAATGGTAAAGCTGTATTATCTAATGATGTTTAGTAATGTAATGATTAAACATATTAAGTCTATTCAACTTACATCATTTTGTTCACAAATTTGTAGAATATATGTTTGGTATGTGTATGGTACATTTCATATTACTTGAGTTTCCATCAATGCCAAAGGGAGAGATTGTTGGACTACAACTGATTTGGAATATGATTGAAGAATCCATGATTAAAGATCACTAAGGAGTTGTTGATTAGACATGTAATATGATTAAATTAGTATTATGTTGTCATTGATGTCAACTAGCTTGACAAAACTTATCTTATAAGTTACTATACTGAGACATCTGAAGAAAGGTGAAAGAGATGAAGAATAGAGAAATCTACATGGGGAAAGATGTACATGATAGATGAGGATAAGGAACACATTGAGTAACTTGTTGATGAGTCTATGACTTGATGATATTGACTTTATTATGTTGCATTCATCTATGATGAAGTATAGAGTTGAAAGACACAAAGCAGTGTTGTCGGTGAATGAAGCATTTCTAGTATACACCGATGGAGTGTAGTGTATACCGATCGCAGTATTAACTAAGCAGTGTTCACCAACACATTTATTTGTTAACCGAGTGTAATATAATGAACTAAATGATTAGTTTAGCCGATAAGATTGATGAGCTGTAAAGTACCTTGATTTTAGTGATAACAGATAATGTTTGTTATGAAGATCGACAGCTAACAAAATTAAAGGAAGATCTAATGGAGTAGATTGAAATGTGTTATTAACACATCAGCCAAGAAAGTTTGAAGTGACAAAATCTATGAATGTGGTTAAGCAGCAAAATCTGACGGAGGAGAAGAAAATGATTTACTCATCTATATAAGAGATTATAATTTCATTATGGAATGATGCTGAAAGAAGTAGAAACTGTAGGAATATCACGTGAACAAGGTTTTCATGCATTCTGATCATACTGGTTAAGTAAGAACCGAGCTACCGAACAATTACTGAGCTACAAAGAGTAATTAACAATGGATAGTAAGTTGATACAGTATTGAATCTAAAGTGAAATATTGATCAGAAGGATTTATATGGACTGAATATTGATCTATAATCTATAATTGAAGTTGTATTAAAGTAGATCATTTACTATTACATATTTAACCATTGTATACAGTCAAAATCTCTTAATCGAGTGGACTCTGAAAGTCTTATGATGTATCATTCATAGAATAAACATTGTTATCCTATCAACCCCATAGTGAATGCTAGTTGGACAATAAATTCTAGTCTAAAATCCTCTAACAAGGTCATACTCGACAGTGTGTTTGTAAACCTTTAACAGGGTTGGGTCTTAACTGACCTCACTTCAGAAGAGTGAATAATTTTGGTTTGCCAGTCCCAGGTGGTTTTTCCCTTTACAAGGTTTCCACGTTAAATCTCTTGTGTTATGTGTTGATTGTGATATTTGTTTGTTATCATACTTTGCATATTTCATACTAGATTTGATCGGTAACAATTTAAGTATTAGATTGGTAATTGGTAAAAGCACAGACAGTAAAAGTAATTATTGTTTATCGAGGAGCAAAAATTGAAGAAGTTGTTTTGAATTATACATTTTGTATTGGGACACTGGATAACTGATTCACCCCCTCTCAATTATTCTAACATAAGAGGTAACTTACCATCTTGTATCAAGCTATTCTTAGCTCTAACAACAATGTCAAATGCATTTGGTAGAGTATTTCCACCCATGGAATGAATCATCACTGAAATATCACTGTTAAAAGCCTTCAAGTAGAATAAAAAAGCATAATCATTAGAAGGTTTAACAGATGTTGGAATTCTATCCCAAGTTCACTAAAAATGAAAGTTAAAATAAAAAAGATGCTCATTTGGATGCCTCTTAATTATAGTCAACTACTCAACCAATGAAATATGATTAGATTTATCCTCAAATTTGCTAATTAGAATAGTCCCCAAATCATCTCACATGGCAATAGAATCAACTGCTAAACCTCTAAACCAAATTAATGCTTTACCTTTGAGAGAGGCTACTAGCAGTTTCAATGCCACATCATCATGTGTCACTTGATGTAATCCACAAAGAGTGGCTACATCCTTAATGTGCTCAATTGCTGAAACATGATTTTCATCAGTAAAATAAGGCAAACCTTTTAGTGCTGTTGATGGAATATCATGATGAGTAGCAATCTATAATGGGCTACCATCATTAAAAGATACAAATGGAAATTTTTGGGCCATTTGATGAACTGGTGGTACTTGTTGCTGAATCACAAGTATTACAAAAGGCTGGGTATGATGAATTACTTTCCTTTGATATGTTTTCAAACTTTGAGGAGTTACTGTAGTACCACTTGTAGATGCTCTAGAAATGAAAAGATCCTTTGGAAATTCTTCAAAAATTGGTGATTCTGATCCAGAATGATCAGGAACACTTATATCTTCAGGAAAACTGATATCTTCAAAAATTACCTTAGGTTCGTCTAAATTTGTAGCGTTGATCTTAAAAAATGGGATTATCAAATGATGAAAAATTAGAACTAAATAAAGATCTACCTCTTGAATCTCATGGTGTCCTTCCTCTTCTGGTTGATCTACTTCCCCTTCTACTTGGTTGCAATTCTTGGTAAAGAAAACCCTCTTTGTTTGATCTTGTTGGAGTTCTTCTCATTAAAATAAACACTCAAATCTACAACTGAATTTGTAATAAACCTTCAAAAATAGAGTCGCTAGGTGCTGGAAAATGCCTTAAAAAACAAAACAACAATAAAAATCTCTAATTCAGGGAACTGAGAAGTAGTTCGTGTCCCACGAGGTGTGCCAAAAACTATTGTCAATCAGGATTGCACCTTTAGCTTTGATAATGAAATCTAGCTATCCTGTTGAAACATGGAAACTCTCTCGGGTGGTGGGTTGTCCTAAAATAAGAGATGAATCTTTGGAAGATAGGTCAGTTCCTAAGTAGTGCTCACCTAAAACTATATTATATGTGGGAAAAAGGATGAGAAAATGATAATGTAAATGAATCCTAAACCTAAATAAGGTGATACACCAATAATTGATATGCAACTTTAATTAATTCAACAAGAGTCATTGAAGATACTGATGACTCTCAATACCCAAACAAACATGCAATCACAAAAATAATTCAATGCAAGAACCTAGAATCTTTTGCTTTAAAAGGGAAACAAGACTTCACTAATTTTCTGCAAAATGGTTAGGTCACAAACAAAAACTTATAATGACAAGTATTAAGATTTGAATATGCAACAAGGAATATAGCTTACATTAAGGATAACACAACATAAAAGAAAGAAAATTCTCAATATTGCACTCAAACCAATGAGAAAGAACCACTGTACCAATATAATCAATGCTGGAAAAAATCTTTGCTACAAAATGCCTTACATATTTCTCCCAAGTATGCCATGTGCAAAATATGTGAGCTAAAAAGAAGGTCCTGAACAATGAGGTGAAAATACAATAAATAAGACACAAAACCCCTAGGGTTGGATGCATGAGAAAAACCCATAAAATAAGAAGCCAAAAAACCAAAAACTAAAGTCTAAGTGCTCCTCTAACTCTACCAAGGCATGTCCAATTGAAAAAGCACTCAAAACTGCTCCAAAACTGCTCTAAATCTCCAAAAATCATGCAGAAACTATGGGGGTCAGATATGAGAACAAATCCCACCAAAAAAGGGATGTAATTGCAAGAAAGCATGAGTAAACTATTGGAAAAGGTCTCCCAGCTAATGATGAATGGATGGCTATCTGGAAAACCACTCCAAAGAGATACAAATAGACCTAAACTGCCTAATAACTAACCATGAACAAAAACATCTCTCCCTTGAGTGATGAGGCAAGTAGTCAATTGAAAAAGTAATTCCTAGACAAGCATGCCACACCTAAGGTCAACTCCTAGAAAGACTTCCTAGCTACACTCAAAAAATTAATAATAATTGCCTTATAATAATGACAAAATATTATTATTAATCACAATAATTGTGCAATGAAAATATTCACTAAGACCAACTTTTATTTATTTACCTAACTATTACTTGAACATATTTTAATATATTTAATCCTTTAGAATAAATAATTAAATCATTTGTTTGAAAGATTAAGTACATTGAAGTATGTTCCCCTAATACTTAATAAACAAATAAAAGACCTCAACTTATTCACCTAATATTGAAATACGAGTCCTGATATACTTTAATTAAAACATATAGCTTACACTATTTATTTTAAATTAGGTACATTAAGATTCATATTTAAATACTAAGTAAATGAATTGGAAAAACTCTCGGCAAAAGAAAAATAAGATTATATTAATATAAAAGATAATAGGTATAATTAAAATAATGAAATACTTAATTTAACCAATATCATTTAAAAATGATATCGTTTAAATTATATTTTATTATTTTTAATAACACTTATTATCTTTTAATAATAATATAATCTTATTTTCTATTTATATATTTTAAGTCTTTACAAAAGAATACTTGTTAACATTAGAATTAAAAAATATAACTTAATGAATATCACAAAATAATATTCATTAATTTATATTTTTTTAAATCTAATGTTAACAAGTATTCTATTCCTAAGGCTTAAGCTAAATCTCCTAAGGCATACGACACTTGCCTAAGGGGAAGCTAGACCTAAAACCTAACTACGGTAATGCTTTGAGTTAAGCACGGGTTGCATAACAAAAGAAACCTAAAAAACATTATCATTTGGCTCATCTCTTTTACTTCTTCCTCCTCTTCTTTTTGGCTGCCATGAGGGTTTGAGATATTTTTGTGTTTGTCATTGTTCCATGGCCGCCATTGCATGCTAGATATTACTCTCTTTGTTATACTTGGCTGCTTTATTCTGGAGTCTTTGTCTGAATATGCATGTTTGAAAGTTTGTGATCTTTCTATCCTTTGTTGTTCATTCTTTCTGGAGATCTATACCATGATATCCTTTAGACTATGCCATGGGTTTGAGGAATGTTGAGTTGTTGTTCTAGTGTTGTTTTTTATGTGATTCTCTCTTCTCCTATGGATGCCATGGCTGCAAGGGTTTGAAGTTTTGTGATGAGAACTCTCGATTGTTATCCCCTTCAGCCATACTACCATGACCATGAGGGTTTGAAGCATTAGCACTTGTAGCTTAGTCTTTTGGTTCCTCTTTTCTTGCACTCCTTGTTTTATGAATATTGGGTTTTTCTTTTCATTCAATAAGAAACAAAGAATAATATGAAGCTTTATTGAAGAAAAAATAATGTTATTTCCTCTGGTATTTTCTATAAAAACACTAGGTTGTAGCATAGTATAACTGAAAATTTTCTTAGCTTGAAGCCCCACTTATTTCACTAGTTATTTTGCTCAGGTTATGTATGGAATTTTTGTCATAAAACACACATTTCGGCTGCTATTTTTAAACTGACTGTCAACTCACACTCTGCTGCTAGTACATAGAATGGTTATCAACAAATAGCAAGTGGATATCCTTTACACCATTGAATCTTCCACAATATCATAAAATTGAGCACCTACGAATCCCCTCTTTGAAAGAAATGAAAAAAAAACTTTCTACATAATAAACAAAATAGGATTGTCATCTAGATCTTCTTCAATTAAATCAAAATCATTTTGAGCATCATAATGGACCGCATGAACATTACCCAACATTGGAAGCAACCTTCCAGATCAGATATGTCTTATCCTCTCTGTAATAGAATTCCAAGTTCCATATACCTCATCTATAGAAGAAATTATCAAAGCATCTTCTAGCATACCTAGACATTCTCCATTCTTTTCATAATGCCTCAAATGCACAAGACTGGCCTTGAGCTTGAAGGTCTGCAATTTTTCCTCCTACTTCATTTCATACACAGGTTAAACATATGTTCAAATATAATCTTCCGAGGTAGATTGAGAACTTGACATGAGTCTAACAGATTCCAAAATGTTACTTCCAGGAGATGAGCTAGAACAACCAAACCAAAAATAGACTACATTTGTTGAGTATATAGGATCCGCCATCAGGAAGTAAGCTTGGAATGGATGGATTTTAACTTCATGCACAATATACAAGTTTGAGTGTAATATGTAGGTCAATGTCTCAGGAATATTAGTATTGCTCTCTCCTTTACTTGAGCAAATAACATGGCCTTTTAGCTTATATGTTCATAGGAACCAAAGTATTAGCAATAGTTTCTTGTGGGTAATTGTCAGTGTTGGGAGAACAAATAAATTCATAAATGAAATTCTCTTCTGCAGGTGGTCTTGAAACCTCATGAGCTAAGGAAAAATAAATTCTATTTTCGGTCTTTAAGTTCTTCCATTTTGAATCTCTGTTTGAGCATGATCTTTAATCTTCACTCCTCCATGTGCTGCTATACCTTGGACTGTTTAAATATTTATTGAGTCATGATCATGAAATAATATTCTTCTTGAATGATATCATGACTCTTGTACATAAAGGTCTCATGATTATCACTTGCTGAAAATTAATAAGCATTGGTTTCATTTGATATTTTATGTTCTTGACACTATATGCTCATCTACAATGAAAACTAAAGATTGAAAGGTTGAATGTCCTTGTTGTATTTTAATCACAGAATGATGTTTTATTTCATGTTGTTTCTCTTGCATTGCTTCTTGCATAGTAACTCATTGTATTGTTGTCCTTTAATGTGATTGTAACTCTTCAGAACTACTTTAATCACCCTTATTGTAATTAATGTTGATTGCACTCCACACAAAAATTTGTTCCATGATGTCAGCTTGCTTAAAGGCTGTAGCTTTTTTGTAAAATCTGAACTGCTAAAAGCTTCATTTAAAAGTTGAATGCCTGGAAAGTATACTACTCCTTTGAAGTTAATCTAAAATGATGAATGTCAGAAGGTTTTATGTGTGTAATGACATATCCCTTCAACAACATAAGTCTTCAAATAGCTTCATGATTCAGCCAGAAGGTCCCATGCCTGAAACTCATGCATGCCTCCTCAATAGCCTCCTCAAATATTCAGTCTTGGCCTCTTCATATCTTAGTTGGAAGGTATCATGCGTGAAATCAATGCATGTCCCTAAAACAAACTACAATGTCTTCATACCGGTTACTGCATGTTAAACAAACTATTAATAAAAACATGTTATTTTCTCTCTATTTTCTCCCTCCTCATTTGCATCTTTTAATACTTTATCTACATAAGTACAATGTAGTGCATAGAATAATGTAGAGGTATTAGGAAAATTTCAAATTGCTCAGTTCTTCTGAACTGACTCCCTTTTTCCTCTTATTTTGTAGGTCTGTTCAAAGCTGGAGGTGTGGGCCCAGATCTTCAATACAATTCAAAGATTAGTCTCTCCTATACGCAATGGAGGCTTTTCCTCTATCTCTCCTATTTTATTGATATTTACAATGTGTTTATTCAGATAGAATATTAGAAGTTGCCATGGCTTGTGTGGATCTGAATGCATTGTATATATTCTGTATAATTGAAATTTGAACATTATCATTGTACCTTTGTAAAATAGTATTTGAATAATATGTAATAACATTACATTATTTTGTACTTGTATATCAGATTTGAGTAATAATGATCAAATTATCAATGTTTCTACATTATGTACTTTACTTTTTTGCACTCAATCAATTCTGAATGCTCCAAAATTAAATTATACCAAATTTACCTTTCACCAATGCTGTCTAAGCTTTGCCAATTTGAGCATGATGCAAAAATTGGTAACAATAAATAATTATCTTTTGGCAAGGCAAGAAAATTCTTCCAGTTTGTATCTACACTCTAAGACTTTGAGCTTAGATATAAATTTGAATTGCTTTCAATAAAAGGGGCAACTTACTTTCAAAATTCATGTTGATTCAAGGTGTTATGTGATGACATTTTTTGGATATTGATTGTGAGTTTTGGAGTTTTTCTCAAGAGGGATTTGAATTCAATTGTCCAGACTTTGAGCTGCCTATTGCAGTCAGAGCCAATTTGAACTTTTGAAGACTTTGTGCTGCAGAAGGATAAATTGTGATAGATAGTAGTGGTTGCAATTACTTAGAGCTAAAGACTTTGGGCTTCAGTTGTAAGTGTTTTCATTATATTTGAGAGTATCTAGTAAGAGACTTTGTGCCTTACTGGTTATTCTTCTTGAATCCTCTCGATACAAGTGCAGGAGACTTTGGGTTCCTATTTTTATTTCACAAAATGTAAAAAGAAGGTTGTTGCCCCTAGTATTGTTCATATGTCAACTCTAGGGTCACTAGTATTATCGTAGCAATAAGGCACTTTTTGTTAAGTTGGAAATTAGTAGTTATACACAAATCATTTGTGAGAAATGAGGAATTGATTAAGACAACTACCCTTTTTGTAGTTTTAGTTAAGTTCCTGTTGAAGCCACCTATAGTAAGAAGGGAGCCTCTCCTATTGCTGAGAGGAAAGAGAAATCTCATGAGACATTGTCTAAAGTTACAGTTTTGTAAGGTGTAGTCTTAGCAACTTATAAAATTTTTAGCCAACAATTTTTGGTGACTCTTCTTGGGACACGACACGCATTCAAAAGCCTCATGCTTTTGTTTGAAGTATACCCATGTCCTTTTTCATTGTAATTTATTTTTGTTAGTTTTTCAAGATTTTATCAAGGACATGCAAATGGCCCAAGGTCCTTAGGGAAATACTTTTGGTCAATTGAATCTAGCTCCACCTCTACATGCTCTTCCTAATGGCTTGAGGAAGAATTTTCCTAAGTTCTTTGGTGATGGATAACAACATCTAGATGAACATATTGCTACTTTTTACATTACATGTGGTGTTCATGGCATTGAACATGAAGACGTGTTTGTGAGGTTGTTTGTAGAAACTCTCCAAGGTGAAATTGTTGATTGGTTTTATCATCTTGCACCATAGACCATCACAAACTAGGCTACTCTCATAGCCAAGTTTGAAGAAAGGTTCAAGCCTCCTGAAGATGCTCAAGTGCTATTTCCCCAACTCACCCAACTGAAGAAGGCATCTCATGTTCCTATGCATGAATTTGTTGCTCATTTCAACAAATTAATGCAAAGGATTCCATCTATTGCTCAACCTATAGTTGCAAATTTTAAGTGCTTCTTTGTAAATGCACAAATTCTTGAAGTTGATTTTCAATTAAGAAGAGAAGCCCAAGCTACTCTTTCAGCTACATAGACTTTGGCGATTGGAATTGAAGATGATCTAATTCTTGTTGGGAAGATAAGAATTGAAGCAAATGGGTTTGAAGAAAGTAATCTCTCTTCCGATTCATTTTCTTCCATTACAAGGATGAATCCTGTAGTTCAAAGGTTGGCAAATGAGTTTATTTCTCTCAAAAGGCAAATAGCTTAGGGTATCTTTTTCATTCCTCATGAAGATGTAGAAAGGACACCCCTTCCAACTATTTCTTGTAGTCTTTCCGGTGAGAATAAACAAAGATTAGTTTCATCATCAAAGAAGCTTTCTATTGAGGAACCATCAGCAAAGGCAACAACAAAGCATCCTGAATCTAAGGCTAGTCATCTTGCTATTCTCTTCCAAGAAAAGGAAGCAGAATTAGCTGGCAACTCTTATTTCTAGTTCACATAGTCTTAGAAATCCATTGATGAAAATTAGAAAGATGAAACTCATTCTTCCAATGTTCAAGAAAATGAAGATGATCATGTCATTAGACATGGACAAATGGACATACATGAAGGTCTCAATTAAGCTAAAAATAGTGCATCTTCATTTCAAGGTCATGAAATTGAATGAGTGTTGCATAAAAAATTTACCCCAGAACTTGATGAGGATCTTATCATGAACATCATACCGAAATTTTATTCAAATATTGAAGACAATTCTCTTATGTCTAAAATTTGTAACCAGGATGATGTTGAAGGAAGCAATGAGGTAACATATCTTGATTAGATTGAGGATGTCATAATTGATGAACCCGTTACTCAAGTTGCATTAGTTAGAAAGAAGAATTTAGAATTTGTTCGATCAATAGGATGTCCCATCAGACATCTTTCTTGGTTGGAGGCCAATGGAAAAGCATTAATTCCACTTGTATCTAAACATGAAGATACAATTGAAGAAGAGGCTAAAAATACATTTGCAGTTCAACTGGAGTAGTTTGAATTAATGGACCTATCTTGGAGTGGAAGTACATATGATTCATCTCAAAAAGGTGAATTTATTCATCTCTTCCAAGAGATGTTACATTAGACATTGACATCATTGCTCCAATTGTTCGTGCTCTATCTATAAAAATTTTCCTGTAAACATGAAAGGTACTGCAAGCTACTAAAAAAAGGTAGCTATTTTGTTGAACCAATAAATGGTTTCATATGAAAGTGGCATTGTTGGCTAGTTTTAATTAGGTAAGTTTTTCTTTGTTTTCAATAAATGCATTTGCACAAGTTTGTTCTAGGTTTTCTTTGTGTTGGTCATGTCATCCTTTTTTGAGTCTTTTTGTTTTTAGTCGCCTGACTCTACAACCCAATGGAGTAGATGAAGGCACTTAGAGGTTTGGATTATACATTCCTCATTATTTCTAAGAACAAATGAGGTATGTTCCCCAGTTAGATTTAGTTGTTGTCCTCAATTTTGACATCACAAAATTGTTGCAACCCTACGTAATTTTCTTATAAATTCATAGGTGTATCCTCTACATTTTCAATGTTTTGGATAATACCTTATAAGGACAATTCATCATCCTTGAAATGTTCTTTATTTTGTATATTTCATGCATCCTTTTTGAGGGTTCCTGTCAAGTTAATCACCTTATTGCTTGTTAGAACAAGTTTTTCTTCTCTGACTCCAAGCGCTTGATTTTTGACACTCTTCAAGTCATTTTCTTCATTTTTCCCTTCTTGATAGTAGTTTTTAATCTTGATTTTCCCTTGAGTCAATAGCCCTTTGAAATACGCTTGTTTTGAGCTAACTTAGACATCAAACAAAGTTATATAACTCAAGTTATGATGCAAAAGGTGGGGTTTTTCAGGCTGATTGCATATTCTTTGAAAAATCCTTAAAAGGTGGGTTTTTTAAAGTCGATTGCACGAGTTTGAATTATATTTAATATATAAAATCGATTTCGATGTCCATTTTCAAATTTCAACTCATTTCGAGTTGATTTAGCTATAGTTTTTAATGTTTTCGTGAAATTAGCTTTAAAATAATCTAATTTCATGTTACTTTATTAATACTATAGTTATATATTAGATTTAAGTTAATATTAAATCACTTAAGTTTAAAGAAGTGTGGTTTTGATTCGTCATCGCATTTCATCAACATGTAAATCACTTTTTAAACCCCACCTCTTTAAATTAAGTCATTTACACATTAAATACATTGTTTTTATATGCAACTGCATATGTAAAACATGTAAAAGTGGCTTTTTCTAAGCCAAAAACATGTTTTATAAGAATGTGCAGTTGAAGTCCAAAAGAACGTATTTAATCCTCTTAATAGAGTTGTTTTTATATACAACTGCATATATAAAACAATGTATTTAAAAGACTTGAAGTGGCTTTTTCCTCATTAAAGACATATTCTATTTAATGTGTAATTGCACTTGAAAAGTGTTTTTTTAATGGAGATCCACTTAAGGTGTTGTTTTTGGAGACAAATGCATATCTTTTTTTGTATTTTTTATATGTGCAAACACATAACCAAAATAGTGTTTTTATATGTGCATATGAAAAGTGTATTTTTAATGCCCAGCTCTTGGGTGTTATTTTTAAACACATTTGCATGTTTGTTTTTGTATGTTTTTACTCTTCCAAGCTTCATTTTTCCTTGGACATTGAATTTGGGAAGGATTGCATGTTTTGTAAAATGTGCAAAGACATCATGAAAACTACATTTTTAATCTGCCCTCTTAGACGTCTTTTTTGAGAGCATTTACACATTGTTTTGAATGTGTTTTTGCATTCAAAATTTGTGTTCCTAGCCATAAAGCCTTACGCGGAGATTTTATGAAGGATTGCATATTTCTTTGCATGTGTTTAGACATTTGAAAAGTGTATTTTCTCCTTTATTTGGCTATGTTTTCTCTTGGGCATTGAATTTGGAGGAAATTGCATATGTTATAAAAAACACAAGGCATGTGTATTTGAGCAAAAATAGTCTACTTTTTTTATCTCTATTCTCCAAAAATGCTTCATGCTAGAGGAATTTGAGCATCTAAAATTGTTTTCTCAGCTCTAAGAATTGATTAAGGGTAAGTTTTTCTTTCTTTGATTGATTTATTTCATCATTTTAATTGAATCTCATGTCCTAGACACCATTTTTAATCCTCATCACATATGCATTAGAAATAGTCGAAATGATTTCTATTTCTTTGCATTTAATCTCTCATTCCTTCCCACTTGGTTGTATATGCATGTTGACTATCCAAAATTAAGGGAAAAAGACTATGAATGTGATATATTTATAGTTTTTCAATCCAAACTTCCCTAAATCTGAAAATCCATTGATTCATTTCAGATTTTGCCCAGGATTGCTTCTTGAGGATTGAAGTAAATTCTTTTTCCTATTTTCTTCCCAAGGTATTTTGTTAACATGTAAACTTTCATTTTTGGATTTACATATGTTTAAATTTGTGATTCTTCTACTTCTATCTTTCATTCTTAAGTTGCATATGCAAGAGTCTCTTTTTTCTTGCATATGCAGTCAAGATTAAAAACCCCGTTCTATGATGAAGAAAAGAATAAGTCCATATGTGTATTATCCTTCAAAAAGTCCACTTGCATAAACCGTTGTCCCTACCACTTCCATATGACTTAAAACTCATGATGGTGGTTGATTCAACTCCATTATAAGAAGAAATGATATCAATTCATTTTCTTACCTTCTTATCTTTCATAATTCTTGTTGTCTCCATATGTAATACCCTCTGAAAAACCTATTTTTGGTTTTTCTCACAACACAAGAGCCACTCTAATCCACATTCGTTTGTACTTCCACTATTCAAAAGTATTCCAGCCACATACAATACCCCAACCTCACTTCTTGTGTATCCAAAAAGTGCAATGGATCCTTCACTTGAAGATATTCTTACCTTGTGGAATCTTCATGTCACATCTACTCAGGCATATCATATTGCTATGTCAGGAGAATCTCTAGCCAACACCAGAAAAGGAAGAAGAAAAGGCCCAAAGGATTGAAAGGGAGAATCAAGAAAGTTTGAAACGTGAGAGGAAAAATTGAAAGAATGATCTAAGATGGTGTTGCCTTCCTGTGCTAACTATCCAATTGTGCAACTAGGTTTGGATGTAAATGTATGGTAGGAAGATATGATTTCAGACATAGGGGCTTTCATTTGGAATCAAAGAGAAGACAATGCACACTATATAGTTTCTTGGGCCATCTTGGAGGAAGAGGAGGAAGTTGGTATTGAATTTGAAAGAGAAAGACATAGAATTGAAAGGGAGCTTAGAGAAAGATTGGAACGTGAGGAAAGAGAAAAGATACAAAGAGAAAGGGAAGATTGTAGGAGAGCTCAAGGGCCACCCTTAAGATAAATTCAACTTTGAGGGAATCAAATGAATCAAAATTAGAACAAAATCTAGATAAGAAGATTGGATCTTTCTCCCTAGAAAGGTTCAAAAGATTGCAAGCATAGAATTCATTCAAGACAAAAATGGCCAATGAACACTCAATAGAACAATCAAGGATGCATATTCCTATTCCAGATCAAGATGCTTTCACCAAACTAGAGTATACCAAACATTGGGCATCATGTAGTAGCATAAGGACCCATAAAGGATGATGTAAAAGAAGTCATTTCTTTTCAGACACTTTGAATATTTTCATCCTATATTTGTAATTTATATTTGACAGATTACATGTAATGTAAAAAAAGGATGTAATTGCATGTGATAGTATCATGTGAAAAGTTGTAACATGTAACCAAGTTGCAAGTGCATTAGGCATGCAACTTTGAATAAGTCAAAATTAGTTAGTTAGTTAGGGAATACGACAAGATTGTTAAGGGTTTTCCCCTTCTTTCTCCACCTTTCTCTCCACTCTTTTCCTATATAAAGGAGGGAGATCATTGTAAATAATAATCTTTTGGCAAGGCAAGAAAATTCTGCCAGTTTGTATCTACACTCTAAGACTTTGAGCTTGGATGTAAATTTGAATTGCTTTCAATAAAAGGGGCAAATTGCTTTCAAACTTTGTGTTGATTTAAGGTGTTATGTGATGAAATTTTTTAGATATTGATTGTGAGTTTTGGAGGTTTTCTCAAGAGGGATTTGAATTCAATTGTGTAGACTTTGCACTACCTATTGCATTTAGAGCCAATTTGAACTTTTGAAGACTTTGTGTTGTAGAAGGACAAATTGTGATAGATAGTAGTGGCTACAATTACTTAAAGCTAAAGACTTTGGGCTTTAGTTGTAAGTGTTTTCATTAAATTTGAGAGTATCCAGTAAGAGACTTTGTGCCTTACTGCTTATTCTACTTGAATCCTCTCGAGACAAGCACATGAGACTTTGGGTTCCTATTTTTGTTTCACAAAATATAAAAAGAAGGTTGCTACCCCTGGTATTGTTCTTATGTCAACTCCAGGGTGACCAGTATTATCATAGAAATAAGGTACTTTTGTTAAGTTAGAAAGTATTAGTTGTATGTAAATCATTCCTCTTAAAAGAGGAATTGATTAAGAGAACCACCCTTTTGGTAATTTCAGTTAAGTTCCTGTTGAAGCCACCTATGGTAAGAAGGGAGCCTCCCCTATTGCTAAGAGGAGAGAGAAATCTCATGAGATGTTGCTTAAAGTTATAATTTTGAAAGGTGTAGTCTTAGCTGCTTACAAAATTTTTAGCCAACAACTATACACAAAAGGAGGATATTTTGATCTTAAGGTGTATACTGATGCTGATTGGGCTAGAAGTATTGGTGATAGAAAAAACACAAGTGACAGAGCTTTCTTTTTAGGAGAAAGATTAGTGACATAGTTAAATAAGAAATAAATTTGTATTTCACAATCTACTACCGAAGTTGAGTATGTTGCTATAACTATGAATTATTCAAATATAGTGTAGATCAAACAATTACTTGAAGGTATGCAAGAAGAGATTACTAATCAAGTTACTATTGTCTATGACAATACAAGTGCTATTAATATATCAAAGAATTCAGTGATGCATTCGAATAAAAAGCATATTTCTATTAAGTATCATTACTTGAGAGAGAAAGTATAAGATACTAATGTTATATTGGAGTATGTGAATTCAAAAGAAAAAATAGCTGATGTATTTACCAAAACACTACCAAATGATGTTTTTGAGTATCTCCAAGGTAAGTTATGGGTTCTTCCCCTATCCAATATTCACTAAGGTAAGATGCATGCTACATCAATTCAAGTATTTAATAGAATATCTATTTTATGAGTTGATTCTAGAGTTCACTCTTTAGGTGAAGCCTGAAGTTGTGAAAAGAAGTTAATGAATGCAATGGGAAATCTATACTTGAGGTATAATTTACTGTCTAAGAAAAGTTTTTAGGAGTATATGTCTTTGGAATTTTTGTCAAAGAGGGAGAATATTACTAATGCACAAAGAATATCAATGACAATTGTAGAGAAGAATATTACTAATGCATTGATGTTGCATAGAGAGAAGATCAAAAAAAGAAGTTGGCAAAAAAGAGGGATAGTAAAGAAGAAGATTGTTAGCGATAGAGGAACGATAAAGAAGATCTGCTAAAATAGAGAATTGAATAGTGAAAGAGGGAGAATTTGAACAGAGAAAATAAAGCTCAGAGGGAGTACATGAATGATAGTGAAGTGTTACCATCATCAATTGGACACTAAAGATTGTTAGTGTTGCCATCAATGCCAAAGAGGGAGATTATTACTATAACTGATAGTGATGATGATGAAGAGCGACCAAGATTAGAGGAATACTATAATACCCCAAAAATGGGCTTTAGTACCATTGACCTCCTACATCAACAAATCAGTCAAAATCAACCCTAAAGTCCCAACCTAAGGCACATCTGCACATCAAATCATCGAAACCTTAATTGATCCTATTCTAATTCTGCATCGAGGAATATTCCTAATTTATCCTAATTAAATATTATTTGGTGATAAATGATATTAATTTATTTATCCTAAAGTCAATTAATTGAATATGTTGAATATTTAATTAGTTAAACTTAATTCTGCCACTTAATTAATTTAATTAGATTTAATTGATATTTATTCCTAATTAATATTGTTTATTTGACAATAAATCATAATTTCTAAAAATAATCGATTGAATATTTATTTAATTGATTAAAATCAAGTTGTCAAATTTAATAATATAATTTTGAATAAATTTTGATAAAATAATTAATTAACCCATAAATAAGTTATTTAATTGATCAAATCAATTAAGTTGAGAATAAAACACATGGAAAATTAAATAAACTCACAATTATCTATGCACAAATCAGAAAAGTAGTTAAAGTCCAAATCAACTATTAAATTCAGTTTGTTAACTTTCCAAACTCAACATGTGATTGTGAGTTGAAAAGAAGATTGGAGTGATCTCAACTTCTAATTTGAGTTAAAAAGTTGATTTGTGCATGATTTTGATAGATAACTATTTCTAATTTCCTGATAACTTACTAATCAATTTGAGTTGATCAGGGAGAGATTTTTGGCTTTCCACGAATTCTCAAAACCTTGGATTTCTATATAAATAGGCCTCAGTCCTTTCCAAATGACCGTGAATTTTGGAGAATCAAGCATCTGGAGAATAGCAGTGCCATATTGTCGAATCTTTGAATTTGTGCAATTGTTGAGATTCTTTGCTAACATTGATTTCTTGATTCATAACATTCATAGTTTAGATTTCAATTCATCTTTCATCAAGTCTTAGATCAATTTTACATAGCTTTCATCAATATTGCATAGAAAAATCCCAAAATACAAATTAAATCTGCATTCATTTTCATAGCTTTCACATTCAAAATCCTTCGTTTAGATGTTGCATTGTCATTGATCTTGGTCAAATTTTGAGAATACCATACTCACATCTACTAAAAGGTATTAAATCACCTGGTTAATGATAGATCTCTTCATTGCTTATTTTCTTATCATTAATCAATAATGTTTTACTGATGTGTTATGTCTTCTAAACAGGTACAATTTTCACACACACATTTTTGGCGCACACCATGGGGCCCAACATCAGGTTTCCATTTTTCAATTTTCTATTTTTTGATGTCTTAGATTCAAGATTCAACTTTTAGAATTTTTTTGTACAATCTCATACGAAATTTATAGATTATCGTATCAGAAGCTTCTGCCTGTGATACAACAGATGACATTTCTGAAGTGTTGTACCAGTTGATATATATTTTCATATTGAACTTGAATTGTCATATGCGCAGGTACCCAGTGTCATATCATATTTGAAGTATCATATGGGAACAAGTATATTATCATATGATATTTCATGCCAGTTTTTAATTGTCATATGGGAATTGTGATCAGTTTTTGAGATTCTGATTTGAGATTTGGACTAACGGCTGACCTTGAAATTTTTTGTTTATTGGTGCATGATTCATTTTGATAACTTAACATATTTTTGTAGAATGTGACACGAAGACTTGAGCATAAAAAACCATTCTTTTGGCCTCTTCTTGTCTTGTCTTCTAAGCCCTTATTTGCAGAATACCCTTACAGGTTTGCATGCCAAATATGCTCAATCAACAAAGATTTTTGACAAGTGGTTTTTCAAGTTGCCAAATCTTCAACGAGAAAATATTATGTTTTCTTAGCATTTCATTTTTATAGGTACCTAGTTAATTAGGTACGTGCGCTTATTTCCATTAAGGCATATATTGAGGGGATTATGATATTCTCTTTCTTAGGAGAATCAGAAAATTAGAAGGTATCGTCCCCGGTGCCAGTTTGTGTACTGTCTCTGAATTAATTATGCTTGATATTTCTTGGATAGGGAAAAGGAAAAGGTTAGGGGATTATGCTCTTCTCTTTCAGAGAATCAAAAACCTAGATCCTGTGGTCCCCAACCTCACATTTTCTTTAATCCTTTAGAGGGCCTGTTGACGAGGTAAAAAGATCCCAGGAATGACCCAAGTGGGGACAAGTCTTAAGATGACTCTTCCACCCCACTATAAAATTTGATGCTTCCTTGAGGTTAAAGCCTCGTAAGACATAGTTGTGCTTATTCCTTGGATTCATTCCATGAACATGCTTTGATTTTTTGTAGAGCGGAACCGCTTTAATCTTTCTTGAAAGACTATAGTGATCACAGTACTCATAGGGTTATACATCTCAATCCTACTTATGGGACTATGGGAGACAATTGTGAATAGATTCCTTGATTAAAAGCCTAAGTTAGTATGATATAGATCTACCCTCGATGGATTTGTAGTGCTTGTGTGAGGTGAATAGTAATCACCCCAAGAAACTTGTCATATCAAGCCCTCCTTGACATTTGAATTTGGCTGATATCGGCTCCAACATCCATTGTGTGTTGTTGGACCACCATATTTTGAGGATTCATTAAGTGTGTCCCCAAGTCAATGAGAAAGTAATACATCTCTTCTCCTAGCTAGGGTAATATAGGTGTGATTGATTCATTGAGTCAGTTCCCTCATGTTTTTCTATGATTGTGAGCCTATTGCTATGATAAAAAAGCTCACACAATCCAATACACAAATTTTCAAAATTGGATAGTGAAATTTGCAAACCATTGAGACCAAAAATACCAAAAAGATTGAACAAACTTGAAAACTGAAGAAATTTTGCAATTCTCATCACAATATCATCTCTCTTTTTCATATATTTCAATTAAGAAAACAATCCTTCCTTTATACCACACTCAAGTAATTACAAATGAGTCGACATACAAGGCTTAACTAATTACAAAATATAAACCTTTACATGTTACATAATATTTTCATAATTACATAAAAATTGTTGGCTTCTAAATACAATAAATCTTCACACATTCAACCTATGACCATTTTGTCTCATCTAGGTCACCACCAAAGGGTATTCATCAACTGTACAACTTTGCATACCTAGATTCTATCTCGATTAGGAGATATCATCCAGTTACCACAAACTGCTTCTCAAGAACACTACTTGAATACTACTTCCACTGAATTACACATAACTATCATGAATAATTGAATTTTTGTATGTTCTCTTGACCACGATCTCATGGAACAATATAGAGTAAGTCCTCAACTCTACATAGCTTGATTTGCAATATTACACATGCTCTAATTCAAACATTGTCTGCTTCTCTGCTAATCTCTAGTAGATCACTGTGTTGACATCAGTGACAATCACAATCATGAATGCAACTACAACTACTATAGAATGGCTCTGAATACTCCCCCATAGGATATATTCAGCATTCATTCCTAACAATCTCCCCCATTGGCATTGATGGAAACATACATAAAAAGCATCCAAGTTCCATAAATACCAACTTGCAACACTACTGTTTTGAAATCTTTTCAATTCCTCTTCATTAATCAAATCTTGCTTCATTTTTCTATTCAATTCTTCTCATCCCAATCAATGGATATTTTTCATGTATTCTTCTCCCCCATTGACATCAATGATAGTAAAGCATCAATATGTCAATCTGATTCAAATACCTCTCAATGTCAAAAGACACTGTTTCAGAAATTACATTCACAAGAGTCCTTTATGACTCAGCTTCAAACACACATACTCCCCCATAGAGGAAGTACCAACATACAGTCTAGAAAAGATAGAGCTCTTATACCACTAGATTGATGCAATAATCTACATCACTCTTCTAGAGTAGGTTGGGGCATAACCCCAAGCATACCTCTTAAATACTCAAATATATCTTTAGGTAAGGGCTTTGTAAATATATCTGCAATTTGCTCTTTTGTACTTATATACTCAAGTCTAAATTCTTTTTCTACAACTTTCTCTCTTACTACGTGATACTTAATTTCTATATTCTTTGTCTTTTAATGCAATACATGATTTTTTGACATACTTACTGTATTGGTGTTGTCACAGTGTATGATAACAGGCCCATCAAACTTGATTCCAATATCCTTCAACATCTGTTTCATCCACATTATCTGATTATAATTGTTTGCTACTACTACATATTTTTCTTCTGTTGTGCTCTATGAAATACAATTCTATTTCTTACTTGGCCAAGAAACCAATCTTCCTCCAAGGAAAAATGCTCCACCACTTGTACTATTTTTTCATCAATGTTGCCTCCCCAATCTACATTAGTATATGCACATAGGGTAAAGTCATCAGATTTTTCATACCATAATTCATGTTCACTTGTACCTTTTAAGTACCTTAGTATTATTTTTACTACTGCATAATGTGATTCTTTAGGATCATCTTGGAATCTTGCAACAATTCCAATTGCATGTGATATATCTAGTCTTGTATGAGTTAAGTACTACAATCCTCCAATCATAGATCTGTACTTCTTTTGTTCAATTGTAGGAGTTTCATCTATGCTAGATAACTTATGCCTAGTTATCATAGGTGTGCCAACTGACTTACAATTCTCCATTCCAAATATTTTCAATAATTCATTCAAATACTTTGTTTGACATAGAAAAATACCATCAATGTTATGTGTTATCTACAATCCTAAAAAATATTTCATTTCACCAATCATGCTCATCTCAAATTTTGTCTTCATTTCATCTACAAATTTATCACTATCTTCATCTTCTCCTCCAAAGATAATATCATCAACAAAAATAACTAAAACCAACAAACCATTCTCAATTTCTTTTAGATATAGATTATTGTCAGTTGTCCCTTTAGCAAATCCCAATTTTATCAAATACTTATCTAGTCTTGCATACCATGTTCTAGGTTTTTGTTTTAGTCCATACAAAGATTTGTTTAGTTTACATACCATGTCTCCTTCACGAGTCAAGGGAAAACCTTCAGGATGCTCAATGTAGACTGATTCTTCTAATTCTCCATTTAGAAATGTTGACTTCATATCCATCTGATATAATTTGAATTTCTTGTAAGATGCATAAGCCAAAAACATTCTTACTAGTTCAATTCTTGCAACAGGTGCAAAAGTCCCTTCATAATCAATTCCTTCTTGCTGTGAGTATCCTTTACATACCAATCTTGCTTTTCCTTACAACTTCTCCTTTTTCATTCATCTTGTTCTTGAATACCCATTTGGTTCCTATAACATTCCTATCTTTAGATCTATGGACCAAAGTCCAAGTCTTGTTCTTTTCAATTTGATCTAGTTCTTCCTTCATTGCTTTAATCCAATTTTCATACTTACAAGCTTCATAAGTAGTTTTAGGTTCAACTTGAGAAATCAAACAAACTTCTTCTTGTACCTTATTCCATGTGAGAACTCATTTTTCTATGCTCCCAATAATATGATCAATAGGGTGATTTCTTGCTAGATTCTTGTTAGGTGTCATTGTCTCAGTCCTTTGTTCTACTCTAGGTTCTTCTTTGATTTCCTTAGTATGACTTTCATTCTACAAATCAATGTCAGTTTCATAGAATAATTCAACATTTTCTAGATTAAATTTTGGAAAAACTTCTTAATCAGATTCATAATCAAGCATTCTTTCCTAAATTTTGAATTTCTCATCAACTTTAACATTTGTGCTCTCAACAATAGTTTTAGTTATCTTATTGAAACATCTATAAGCTTTGATTTTCAATGAATAACCAAGAAATATACCTTCATCACTTCTAGGGTCAAACTTTCCAATGTCATCATCTCTTTTAATATAACACTTACTTCCAAAAATTTTGAAATACTTAACTGATGGTGCATGTCCAAACCATAATTCATAAGGTGTCTTGTTTGTATATGCTCTGATTTGTACTCTATTCATTGTATATACTATTTTGTTCACTACTTTCTAGAATGTCTTCGCTAAGTCATTTTCAAATAGCATAGCTCTTGTTGCTTCAGTTACTGATCTATTCCTTCTTTTTGCAATACCATTTTGTTTAGGTGTTCTAGGGGCTAAAAGCTACCTCTTAATACCATTCACTTCACAAAAAGTGTTAAATTCCTTAGAAGTAAATTCTCCACCTCTATCAGACCTTAAACATTTAATCTTCATTCCAGATTCATTCTCAACTTTGTTCTTAATCAACTCGAATTTATCAAATGCTTCAGACTTTTCTTTAAGAAATGCAATCCACATCATTCTTGTAAAATCATCAACAAGAATCATAAAATACCTTTCACCATAGAATCCTCTAGTCCTTATGGGACCACTCAAATCTGTATAAACAATTTCTAACTTTTGTACTGATGTAAACTTCTTTCTTGGAAATGAACTTCTCTTCTACTTAGCCATCACACATTCCTTGCAAATCATTTTAGTAGGTTTCATAATCTTAGTCAAATCTCTTACTGCAAAGGTAGTACTTACTTTCATAATGTTATCAAAGTTTATATGACAAAATATTTTGTTCCATAACCAACTATCATCAATTTTAGTAATCAAACATGTCATCTTAGTAGGATTAAATTGAAATAAATTACCTCTGGTTCTTGATCCAGTTCCAATTAGATTTCCATCCTTATCTTTGATCACACAATTTTTCTCAGTAAACCAAACTTGATATCCCTTATCAACTAACTGTCCAACACTCAAAAGATTATGTTTCAATCCATCCACAAAATAAACATCATTAGTGTTAGTCTTTCCATCAAGAGTTATAGATCCTATACCTTTTATCAAATAGGGTGCATTATTTCCAACTCTAAAAACTCATTCATCATAATTTCTAAACTTTATAAATTTCTTCATGTCTCTAGTCATATGATGTGAACAACCACTATCTATAATCCAATCAGTTTTCTTTTCTACTTGGGAAACTAAGGCTTTCTCTTCCTTAACTTTAGTTTTAGATTTTTCTTCTTTTATAGCTACAGATCCTATCTCATCTTTCTCATTATCACTTTCACTTAAGAATTTCTCAACACTAGACTCAAGTTCTTCATCATTAGCATAGTAACATTCTTTGGATCTTCTAGGTTTAAAGTTCTTATATTTATTTACTCTTTTAGGACATTTAGATGCGAAAGGAACATATTCTTGACAAGTCCAACATTTAAATATTTTCTTACCTTCTGGTTCTCTCTTCACAAGAAAGGAAATTTCTTCCTCAATCTTTCTATCTTTTTTGGTCTTATATCTACTATAACTAGCATAGTCTCCATTGACACTAGTACTTCTTGACAAATTAGGGTGAATACTAAGTGCACTGAATTTTGTCTCAATTATAGGTAGATCTCCAGACTATCTCAAGCCTATCTCTATTGCTTCTAATCTTCCAAGAAGAGTTTCTTTGGTAAACTTCTCAGTACAAGGTATAACTTGTTCAATCATTTGCGTTGTCTACTTGAATACATGAGTCAATGTCTTTATAATCTTCTATATCACTTCATCCTTAGTCTTGTTTGCTTCACAAACTTTGATACCCGCAATAATCTCTGATATCCTACTAATATAACTTCTAACAGATTAATCTTCCATCATCTTTGCATCGTGAAATAAACATATCCAATTCTATAATCTGATTCTCTTAGCATGTACA
Organism: Chamaecyparis obtusa; assembly: GCA_027943335.1. Classification (NCBI taxonomy): domain Eukaryota; kingdom Viridiplantae; phylum Streptophyta; class Pinopsida; order Cupressales; family Cupressaceae; genus Chamaecyparis; species Chamaecyparis obtusa. The sequence continues at coordinate 305,490 of BSBK01006182.1, read as the reverse complement.
TCACCTTCAAATGTAGATTGTAAAGCCAACTAAATTTCATGAGATGTCCTTAAAATTTTTACCTGACTGTATTCATTCTATGGAAGTGCTGACAAGAGTGCTTCTCTGGAAAGTATGTTACACATGAATAGATCTCTCTATGTATTTTTACATTCTTCAATTTTATCTTCTTTAATGATAGTCTTCTGATTCTTTGTAATCAACCAATATCCTAGTCCTAGACATAAAAAATGTGTCTTCATCTTTTCTTTCTAGCTGTCATAGTTTACTCCATCAAATTTAGGGCTTTCTTTCCTAAAATGAGTCGCCATAGATCTCCTTAAGTTGTTAAAATTTTCCTTCAAGGACATGATGCTCTAATACCAATTGTTAGAAAGTAAAGTCCACCAAGATAACTGAGAAGGAGGAGGGTGAATTAGTTATCTGATAAATACAACTTTTATCACCTTTAACAAATTTCAACCATGTAATCAATGTAAGCAAATATCATATAAAGATGAACATACTCAATGACACAATAACACAAGATATGTTAACTAGGGAACCTCTTGATCAGAGAGTAAACCCCGGTGGGAATGATTCCCACAAAAGATGCACTAATATGAAAATTCTTTGTGAGAGGATGGACTTTGTTAGGAGCCTTATGAAATACATTCAATACATATGAGTCCCTATTAGGAGACTTTGAATCCATATTAAAAGATTCTAACTCGGTTAAGAGTTATGGAAGATAGAAGGACCCACTGTCTAAACAACTTCAAGGGAAAGATCAGTGAACACACTGTCCAACTGATATCTATATTACTCAATAGAATAATACCAAATAATTACTGATCTCAACAACTTATCCTTGCTCATCTACCTGTGCCAAACCGCACCAACCGCTTCACCAGATCTCAACAATTCGCATATCCTCTTACAATATATATTGCTCAATTCTGCATTTCTCATCACAATATCATCTCTCTTTTTCATATATTTCAATTAAGAAAAAAATCATTCCTTTATACCACACTCAAGTAATTACAAATGAGTCAGCATACAAGGCTTAACCAATTACAAAATATAAACCTTTACACGTTACATAATATTTTCATAATTACATAAAAATTGTCGGCTTCTAAATACAATAAATCTTCACACGTGTGAACTGAGACCATGTTGTCTCATCTAGGTCACCACCAAAGTGTCTTCATCAACTGTACAACTTTGCATGCCTATATTCTATCCCAATTAGGAGATATCATCCAGTTACCAAAAGCTGCTTCTTAGGAACACTGCCTAAATACTGCTTCCACTAAATTACACATAACTATCATAAATAATCAAATTTCCATATGTGCTCTTGACCATGATCTCAGGACACAATATAGAGTAAGTCATCAACTCCACATAGCTCGATCTGCAATACTCTATGTGCACTAATTCAAACATTGTCTGCTTCTCTTCTAATCTCTAGTAGATCACTGTGTTGACATCAATGACAATCACAATCATGAATGCAACTACAACTACTACATAATGGCTCTAAATACTCCCCCATAGGATATATTCAGCATTCATTCCTAACAAATTTATCTTGATTATTTATAATTAAATATTATTTGGTGATAAATGGTATTATTTTATTTATCCTAAAGTCAATTAATTGAATATGTTGAATATTTAATTAATTAAACTTAATTCTGCCACTTAATTAATTTAATTAGATTTAATTGATATTTATTCCTAATTAATATTGTTTATTTGACAATAAATCATAATTTCTAAAAATAATCGATTGAATATTTATTTAATTGATTAAAATCAAGTTGTCAAATTTAATAATATAATTTTGAATAAAATTTGATAAAATAATTGATTAACCCATAAATCAGTTATCTAATTGATCAAATCAGTTAAGTTGAGAATAAAACATATGGAAAATTAAATAAACTCACAATTATCTATGAACAAATAAAAAAAGTAGTTTTAAACTCCAAATCAACTATTGAATTCAGTTTGTTAACTTTCCAAACTCAACATGTGATTGTGAGTTGAAAAGGAGATTGGAGTGATCTCAACTTCTAATTTGAGTTAAAAAGATGATTTGCATGATTTTGATAGATAACTATTTCTAATTTCCTGATAACTCACCAATCAATCTGATTTGATCAGGGAGAGGTTTTTGGCTTTCCATGAGTTCTCAAAACCTTGGATTTCTATATAAATAGGCCTCAATCCTTTACAAATGACCACAAATTTTGGAGAATCATGCATTTGGAGAATAGCAACGCCATATTGTTGAATCTTTAAGATTTGTGCAATTGTTGAGATTCTTTGGTAATATTGATTTCTTGATTCATAGCATTCATAGTTTAGATCTCAATTCATCTTTCATCAAGTTTTAGATAAATTTTACATAGATTTCATCATTATTGCATAGAAAAATCCCAAAATACAGATTAAATCTACATTCATTTTCATAGCTTTCACATTCAAAATCCTTCATTTAGATGTTGCATTATCACTGATCTCGGTCAAATTCTGAGAATACCATATTCACATCTACTAGAAGGCAGTAAACCACCTAGTTAATGATATATCTCTTCATTGCTTATTTTTTGATCATTAATCATTAATGTTTTACTAATGTGTTGTGTCTTCTAAATAGGTACAATTTTCACTCACACAAATACAAGATAGTAGAAAGTTTAGATCAGGTATTAGCTTGTCATTGATGTCAAGCAATTGATTTATAGTTTATATTGTGTTGCCATATCATTCAAATTATGATATAAGTGTGAATGAGTTAAGAAGAAGATGAAGTGAGATGTTATGAAGTTGAAGAAATTAAGTGGGTAATTGATATAGATCATAAAATGGCAAGGTTATGTTGATATAATTTTTTTCTACCTAACATATGATTATATCAAGTTGGTAAAGAATGGTAATGAAGATTAGTCAAGTCAGTAAGAAAAATAGTTTTGGATATCGAGTAAGAAATGTCACTCGGTAAAGGTAAAAGGTAAAAGGTAAAAGGAAGTATGTTTCAGTAAAGGCAAAGGAACGCATGACATCGAGCATGAAATTTTTAGACACCGAGCGAAGTTAACCGAAATACAAAAGTTATCCACCGAGCAAGGAACAATAATTAAATGCAATGATTAGAATGATATTTAATGATTAGATATGATGAGAAGGATGATCATGATGATAAGGAAAGTTAGTTAGAGAGATCTACAATTAGGAAAATTCAAGGTGATGATATATGACTTAGATATAAATGGTTAAAACATAAGGAACAAGTTTCAAGAAAGTTCAAGTTCCTAGGTGAAAAGAAAACATGTTACCGAGATCTAGATTCAAGGTATAATGAATTGGATGGTTGAGATTAACAAAAGAAAAATGTAAAAGAGGAGATTAATTAAAAAAAAATGTCTATATAAAAGATGGATTTGTATGAATAAATGGCTAGCAAATTGAAGAGTTGAAGAGTCACCGATTGATGTAGTGAAGAATGAAAAGATAGATTATGAGTTAGAAAGAAACATCTAGTGAAGTGTTGAAGCTATTGGAAAGTGAAGAATTGAAGTGAAGATAGAAGAGAACACAAAGGATCTAGTTATGCAAAGATAGTTTTTAATAGATAGGTCAAACTATTCACTGTTACTTGTTAGTATTTGTAACAGAGAAATCTCTTAACTTAGTAGACTTAATAGTCTTATTGTAAAATCCTTGCAAAAGGTAACATTATAAAGAGTGTTTGAAGTCCTCTAACAAGTCCACACCTAATAGGGTGAAGATCGTAATAGATCTAAGGTAAATCCCTTGACTGGGTCACACCTAACAATGTGCATTATAATCTTTAACTAGATTGGCTCTTAACCATGCATACTTTAGAAGAGTATTTTATTAGTGGGTGATGATTCCCACAATGGTTTTTCCCAAAGATAGGTTTCCATATTAAATACTAGTGTTACACGTGATGAATGGTTTATGTGATTGATTTACTGATTGTTAAAGTTTATTTAGTGTTGTTGATAAATAGTGAATTGTGTTTAACCGAGTTAATTAGATAAAAAAATTTAAGGTACATAGAATCATCTCTGTAATCCAACACTCGCTTTCTTATTTCATCATATATTCTTCTCTCACCTTTAGATCTTTTCTATCTTTGATAAGACTTCATTTTTACTGATAAGACTTTATTCAATGTACTGATAAGACAATAGTTTATTGATAAGAATCTTAATCAAACTACCTTCACCTTTACTCATATATGATTAACATCTTTATGAATAGCATCCTTAAGCTAAATCCTTAGTATATTCTAATAAATAATCAAATCATTCATTTGTCCACCATTTTTTTTCTTAACTATTGCCTGATAAGGTTCCTATCAACATATCCTTTACCTTACTTAACTTCTCATTGCAACAACAATATTTTCCTTCTGATAGATATAGTAAAAAGTCAAAACATCATGCCAAATAGTTTGACATCAATAACAAACATATAACTGATTATCATTTACACCAATCATATATTTACCAAAAACAACATAAATAAAAAATCTCCAACTAGTTAGGCCAACATTACTCTACCCCTAAGCTTTGGGAAAATCTATAAATAGAGGGAAAAATAAGGAGAAAAGGATCCACTCTCATTAGTTGTTAATTGCATCCATATTATAGGCATTTTAGATTTGAATTCTTATAATAATTGATCATAATTGAACATAATTTGAGTTATATTAGCATGATTGCATCATAGATCATTAATTCTCATTCTAGAGCTATCTCTAATGAATGCTAAATCTGAGAGCATTTTCTTTATCTTTTCTAGTTAGAGATTTGTAGGATGTTTATTGTCATTATTTCCATTCAATTTCTCTAAAATTGTCATATTTTCCATAGTTGATTTGGTATTTTGATAAACTAATCCTATGAAGGTATTTTATATACACAAGTACAATACTAGAAGAAGTCACTGAAGACCTCCCCATCATATTTGTGACAAAACCCCAAGCTGGCATCCAAGAGTAAATTTATAGGATTAAGGGTATGTTCTTCCCCAATAAGGAACAATATTTTACACTATTGTTCTCTAGTGTCCTCCCTACACAAGTAGTCAAATGCATCTAAGGCCATCTCAAACTATCTTCTTAATGAACTCCTTCTCTATCTCTACTAAGTTTTCAATCTCTGTCACAACCATGCTACCACTGATGATGCCTTCTATAATAGCTTGATATGGATTTTTTCACAAATTACATTTTGGTTGAATTTTAAAATCCTGACAATGTTGTAACCATTGTAGGCATAACATATAATCACAGTCCCCACTTCCTAAAAAAGACTTAGAACCACCAAAAACTCAATCCAACCATCCTACACTCCCTCCTTATGGATACATTGGTTTGATTTATTTTTTTGATATGCCCCTTTTGTTACAAGTAGTGGTTGTCGTTGCACTAAAAGACCAACTTATTAATGCTCGATACAACCAATAGACTTATAGAAGACACATGAGGTGGTTAAGCCATGTCATGAATCCTAAGGGGAGCACTGACCATTTTTCCAAAAATCTCCCCCTCAGCGTTACCCAAGAGGATTTGAACCTATGACCAAGCTCTGATACCACTTGTTACAAGTAGTGGTTGTCGTTGTACCAAAATATTGACCCTTTAATGCTTGATACAACCACTAGACTTATTCAAGACATAGGAGGTGGTTAATCCATGTCATGAATCCCAAGGGGAGCGCTGACCATTTTGCCAACACCTTTTCCTTATCTGATGCACACTCCCTAATGTTGTTATTTCAAACTATGAACTTCTCTCTTTTGGTACCTTCAAAGATCAATGGCCCTGCATATTTTAGTGTTTTTTATTGACTCCTTTGTCTAGTATTCTACCTTGTGGTTGTAACCAACATTTCAATACTATCCAATCCATTTTCTATTTTCCCCTTTAATCTCCATCATATCTCTATTCAAAATTTCAATCAATTGGGTTCCCAAGTTCTCCAAACCTGATATCACATCCTCCCTTAGAAAATAAATTCCTAAATTGGCCAACTTATCTTCCAACTTGTTGGCTTCCCTATAAATATGCATGATATTATTATCTAAGAGTTCCCTTATACACTACTTAATCCTCAGGATCCATCTATACAATTTCCAATTTGATGTGTTTCCTTTGATTACTACATTAATACACAGTTGAGAATCTCCTTTGATATTGACTTGCTGCAACCCTTTACTAACACACAACTTCAGGCCTCTAAATAGAGCTTCCATTTCAATCTTATTATTAGATGTTGTGCCTATATATCCATGAAAATCCCTCAAAGATTGCCCCAAACTATCTCTGATTATACAACTCAATCCAACTTCTCCTAGGTTACCCCTTACTACCCCATCAAAATTCAACTTGATCCAGAGGTCTCCATCCAGCTTCTCTTCTTTTCTCTACTATTTTAGGACCCACTCCAATTGGTACCTTAAGAGATTTCCATAATGCCTAAATTTTATCATCTCATTTTGTATAGTGTTAAACCATTTTAGAGAATATATTAGCCCTTACTATCTCACATATTCCATGTTTGATTGAAGTGATTGTTTCTTCCAAAGAGAATATATTTTTGCCAAAGATTCTCCTATTATTCTCTTTCTACACCTTCTACACCAACATCAAAGTAGAGATCAACCAAATCTATCCCCATAATGATTGTCTACCATGAGTAGGCCAATTGAACAATAAATCATTTAAAATTTCATATCTTGGAGTTACCCAACTAATAGATTCCATAAACTAGTCCCAACATGTTGTAGCAAATGGAATTATAATAACAAGTGGTTGACTATTTCCTTATTATGGAGACATATAATTCATATACTTGGTCACATAATACCAATCATTTTTAGCCATTCTCCTGTTGGGATTTTACCGTGCATGAAAACTTGTAGAAAAGCACCTGCTCTCGAAACAACACTTTTATACTAGCAAAGCTTATTTGGCCATCCATTGATCACAATCTTCCTTCTTTGGATATCATACCCTACTCTAACATTATATTCAACTGATTTGGTTATTAACCACACAATCTCATCTTCTTCCTAGGACAACATGGTCCTTTATTTATTTAATTCCTCTTTTATCCTTGCATCATCAATGAGATTGTGCAAGCACCCTTTCAGTGATCTCCAATCATATTTGGGTTCATTTTTATCTACACAAACAATATTCTCTGGTAGATAATTCCCAAATTTCCTTTCCACTTCTTCCATCCATTATTTATTAGAGATTATATATTCTAAGTTATTTTCTCCATTCCAATAATCCCTTCAAAATTTTATTATTTTACCATTCCTCACCTTCCATGTTAAGTGATTTGTGATGATCCATATGATTTACCATATGAATGACCATATAGTTGATCCTCCTAAGGATTTTTTCATAGTGAGAATCCTAAACTAATCCTCCTCATCCATGTACTTTTTCCTCACCATTTTTCACCAAATTTTATCCAAGTGTCTATATAGTTTCTATGACAAATTGGCCCCTAATGCTATATTTTATAATTCTAGCTTCCTCAACCCTACTCCTCAATCTTCTTTTGTGAGGCATGCATATTCCCAATTAATAAGAGATATATTTCTATTTTATTGAGCTCTATCCCAAAAGATTTTTTTTAGCATACCCTCTATTTTGAAAATAGTCTTTTGAGTCAATTTAAAACATGACATCACATAGATTGGTATCGCTAGTAATACTATTATGATCATAATGATTCTTCCTACTTGTGATATCCTTTTTTTTCCATGATGAAAACCTATTCTGATACTTATTTTCCATTTCCATCCAATGTTATGACTTATTCTTTCCTACAAAGAATGAATCTCCCAAGTATTTGGAGGGGAGATTTGATATTTGAAAGCCTAGAATCATTGCTATTCTCCTTTGAAGGTTGATGTTGGTGTTGAATAAATTTTTTTTAGACTTCTCACAATTCATTTTTTGACATGAAGCCATTGAATACTACTCTATATTATTTTTTATTATTTTGGCCTCCTTAATTGTTGTCTCTCCAAATAAAATTGTGTCATCTGCAAATCAAGAGTGAGTAACAAGTTCTATATTAGCAACAACCATGATACCTTTCCATCTCCTGCTAACCCTTTTATTCCTAATTTTCCTGCTAAATGCCTCCACCATAATAACAAAAGGAAAAGGAGACAATGGATCTCCTTGATGAAGTCTATTTTAAATTTCAAAGAAACCATACAAGTTTCCATTTACCGCCAAGGAGAATCTTGAAACCACTATATTCTCTTTCATGATATTAATCTTATTTTTAGAGAAACCAAATTTCCTTTATATAGAGCATAAAATTCCTAACACACTTTTTCATGTGCTTTGCTAATATCTAATTTAATGGACACACCTCTCCTATGTTCCACTTTGATGGTTTGCAGTGTCTTAGATGGAAGGATGATACTATCTTAAATGTCATGTCTTGGAGTGAATCCATTCTTCTCCTCTAAAATTAATTTGTTTATCACTTTCTTCAATCTAATTGTATATGATTTATAGTTAATTTTTTATATTGAGTTAAAAGTGATATAGGTCTAAAATCTTCCATCGTCTCACAATTATCTTTTTTTGGAATAAAAAAACCATTGAATTCTTCATGTATTTGACAAAAATCCTCTTCCTAATATCTTCCACTAGGTTGAGGGTATCTTTACCAATAAAATGTCAACATTTGTGATATAACTTTGTTTGTTATCCATTGGGGCTCAGGGCTTTATCTGGGTAAATCAAATGTTTCTCTTTTAAATTCTTCCATAGAAAATCTTGCCTTAACATGTCATTATCTTCTTGAGTAATCTTTAATGGAACGGGGTACAAAAGATTGTCCCATTTTGAGTTATTCAGACGATCAAGACTGCATAGAATTGATTTTAAGTATCTCATTGCCTCTTCTCCAATTTTTTTGATATCCATAATCCTTACACTTTCCTTTGTATAAATATCTTCAATCTTATTCAATTCCCTCCTTACTTTGATGGAGGCATGAAAAAACTTTGAGTTAGTATCTCTCTCTAGCAACCAATTTTCTCAAGATTTGTCCTTCCAATATATTTCTTCCCAAGATAATAGTTCCTCCAATCTTCCTTTTAACTCTCTTTGTCCTTTTCATAGTCTTCTAAAAACATACCCTTATTTAATATCTTCTCATTAAGAATGTCGAGTTCATCTTCTATTATCAAATTTTCTTCAAAGATGTTTTTGATACTTTCTTTATTCAAGGCCTTCAATTTGTTCTTCAAAAAATTAATTCTTTGTATGAAGAAAAAAAATTTCATACCTTGAAATATGTTACTATCCCTCCACCATTACTCCAGATTGCTAATCATTGATTCTTCTCTCCACCACATAGACTAAAACTTAAAGTAGCTTGTTCCTATCTTGTCTTCCAAGCCAAACTTTAGGAGGATTAGATATGTTTTGACACCAAAATAGGTAATATACTTGAGAAAACCTCCATTTTTTTGTCCACCCAATGCCTCCTAATGAAGAATCAGTCCAATCTCTCCTTAATATTTGTAAAACCTTCTCTCCTAGTATTCCAATTGAATAAACCTTTTTTTGAATGAAATATAGCAGTCTATTGAGTCACATAATTTTTTTGAGATGTATCATGATTTTATTGATTCTTCAACTTCCTCCTCTCTTTTCTCTTGGAGTTAGAATTGTGTTGAAGTATCCCCATACTATTAATCTATTATTTCCATCTGACTCAATTTTGGTTTTAAGAGTATTCCACAATCAATCTTAATACTCTATTTTAGTTGGACCATAAACATTTAAATAATGAAAAAGTTTTGTCCCGAAGAATGACAAGTGACTTCACACAAAATCCAATTTTGATTAGATTCTTTTAAAATTAGATTGAATTTGACTACCTCCTACATAATACCTAAGCCTCCATACCTTCCACAAGATTCTTTAAACACCGCTTTTCATCTTCTACAATATTTAGCGAATTGGATTTTGACCTCCTAGTTAAAAATTGGTTTCTTGTATGAGAATGATCTCTAGGGATTCTTTTGATAAATACCATTTAATCAAGTGCTTTCTTTCAGGGGTAGACAAGCCCTTGGCATTCCATGAAATCAGCCTCATCTCTTCCAAAGGGAGCTATCTACTCCCTTGGATTTATTTAGAAATAGTGTAATCCTCATGAATCCCTTTTGCGCTGCCTCATCTTATATTTTTTCCTATTAGTATTTTTGTCGTTATACTTTTTCATCTTCCCCAATGCTTTAGCCACTGATTAGCTAAGATTCCCAGGTTCTAGGTTGTCCAAAATATCTTCTATAAACCACTCACCATATGAGAACCTATTCATATGCACAAATTCTTCTTTGGAGGATAAGTAGTTATTTTTATTAGGAACCATGATACTAGTAATCTTCTCTTGGGAAGTTGAGGGTGTTTTGTTTGGGTTGGTCTCAACCAACATTGGATTCTTTTTTTTAACTCCTTTCCAAAATTGGACAACCCCCTTTATACCAACATTATCATTGTTGGGAGACCCCTTTTTTGAAGTTTCCCCTATTACTAGACCTTGATCCCTTATTTTACCCAAATTAGAACCTTCTCTTTTCTATAAAGCCCAATCGATATTGTCGATAGCATAATGTTTAGTTATAACTATCTCTCTCATATTCAATAAAGAAACTTAGGATTATTTTTAGGAGCTCATCTTACATTATTCTTTTCTCTCCTATTACATACACTCTCAAAGTGATCTCTTTTCCCACATTACAAGTAATAAATGTTTTCTTTCTCTTCTTCAATTTGTTGTATCCATAAACTCTTATCAACATAAATTTTTATTGTTCTAGAGTGTATTTTGATGGAAGAAATCTTGAATATCATATAAATGTAGAGATCCTCTTCCAAATTAGTATCAATTTAGTTAGCACCCTTAATGATCTTTCTATCTTGTCTAGGCTATCGTCTAACTAGTTTTCAATAGTCAGGCTATACATTCTGATCCCTGTTGATGTGTCATATGGATTATAATTGAAGGGACTAAAATCATGTTCCCACCTTTGAATATATAGTGGATCTTCATCCAACCACTAGATGCCTCCCTAAAACACATTATTATTTTCATCTTTTTAGGAAAACACCACTATCCCTTTCACCCATCTTGTAATTGCCTCTCTATACTTATAAATCTTAATAAATATACATATCACAACAAGATACTCCATTAATACTCTATATATCATCACTTCCTCTAATAAATCAATCAATAAAATGTCATCTTGCATCCTTGGATTACATATTACCTCCTTGCCCCATTTCTATATTTCCTCAGGAACTTCCTTCCCATCGGCCTCACCCAACTTTTTTTATCACAAGTTTATTCTTGCATATAATTTTAAATTATTTAATTTATTTATTTCCCTCTTGCACAATTAAATTAAATTTTTAAATCTATTTAATGCTAACTATTCCTCCAATTTCACCTCTTTAAATAATATTGACTTTTATTCTGACTAATCAGTCAATTTAGTCTTCTCAATCATGTAATCAGACTTCTAATCAATTTATTCAGTCCACTCTCAATCTACCAAGTTATCTATTAGTTAAATTATTTCATGGAGCCACTTAACTATCAATTAGTTTGACTTATTTGTCCAATCAATCTCAATCATCTATCCAATCAATATCAATTATTTTTCCAATCTACCTTACCCTGATTGAAGTCTAAAATTATATATAATGAGGCTTAGTTATCATAATTCAACAACCAAAATCTTTCAATGTGCATGTTGTCACAATTGGAGCAAAAATATTTGAGCCAACATTGCATGGAAAAGAGAAGGATACGGGAGAGCGTATTAGTTTGAATGTTTGTATTTGGTTTTGAATTGATATTATCTTTATTTCTTTGAATTAATTTATCTATTTCTCTCTTGAGTAAGGAGTAGGATTTGCAATAATTTATATATTTTATGGTTAGATATAATCATTATTATTGTAGGTTTACTAATATACTTGAAATTTTACCCCTTGCACACTAAGTGCCCTTATTTTCTAGTTATCACATTTAATTGTTATGCATGTATTCTCTATCTAATTATTTTTTATAATTTATTAATAAAAGTTTTGGAAGGGACCTCAAAATTATTTGTGTTACCATTAATAAGATTAGCAAAGATACAAAAACATATATAAAAACATTCACAAGACATAAACTTATAAAGTAAAAGGAGATGACTATAAAACAACTGAAAAAATAGAAATAATAAATGAAGGATGAATCAAACCACCCTAGAATAAATATTTTCTTAGTGTTTTAGTGGCCTCCAAATCTTTTTTTTAGAATCTCTCATTAGTTTCACAAAGTCCTTGAGTTCCTACTTCTCCTCGTCATATGACTTCTTCTTGTTGCTCTTGTTTCTAGTGTGATTCTTATTATCTACACACTAGATACTAAGACTCTCAACCTTTTATTTGTTTGTCTTAAAGAGAATATTGATTACCATGGCATTGTTCTGAATGGAGCATTTATTGATCTATATAACTTTATTGAGATTATTTTTAATGAAAATAAATTCCTTCTATAGAGTAAAAAAATATGTTATGGTGATTAGTTTTCCATTTCTCCTACTTTGATAAGGTGGTCACTCTTTTCTATTTTAATTCACTAAACTCTTGATCCAACTTATTAACTTTAGGGATTGTATCCCAACTCTAGAAAACCTTAGAACCTATTGGGTCTCAAAATTATTGCTCATAATTTTAAAGGGTTTCATCCAACTCAATACCATGGATATGCCAATTTGAGGGTGATTAAATATGCTCATCAACAAAGGGTGAGGAATAAAAATTAATTAATAAGAGTGACTAGGCTCCTCTTCACTTTAGACTTAACTACACTCAGGATGGTATTCATATAGGTAATCATGAATAAGGTTTTCATTATAAACATGGGATATAAAATCTACATTAGTACCCATTCCTTATTTTTCATCCTAAAATTTATAGATAGAATAAAAAATCTACTATTAGGATCTATCATTAAGCTTATACACACTCAAACTTGATTCAAAAATAAAAAAATTACTAAAGATCGATGAAGATATTTTCTTAGATATAACATTGAATATGATGTAGGAGAATCGAGGGTGTAAGAGCAATCTTGCTTTACCCAAAAATATTGTCTAGTTTTTAATAAGGGCTATCTTTGGACAAAGTTACTATTTTTAGTAGGTTGTTCATTTGAGCATAAATTGTTCCATTTTCTTCCCCGAAGGTTCATTTTTGATATATTAAGCATGTTGGTAAAGTTTCATAGCAAGGTCAAGTCTAGTTTTGAAGTTATTGCATTTTTTGGTTTGGCAGGGTGGTACAAAAACCTTGAGCTTAGTTTTGAAGGCTTTAGAGGCTCTAAAAGGGGTAAAAATTTGATTAGTTAGTAATTTTTATGAGCGTAAGGATAGATCCCTTCATGCAATTTTTGAAATGGGGTTATAATAGCCAATCAAGGCAATGGTTCACAAGTTATGGTTTTTGGAAGTTGTGCCTTCATGATGTTAGTTGCAACACAAAAAGAAAAATAGGGAAAAATCACTTAAAGAGGTAAATTGAATTGTTGGGTTCCAAAATGATAAATTCCATTTTCCAAAATATTCTAAGGTGGCTAATTGTGCTACTTAATAGGGCTAAAGTAGGATTTTAGGGTTCAACTCTAGAAGTGGAGATGGTGGCTCTATCTTACAAACTATTGTAATGAAAATGCCCATGTGGCTATAGCATGATATATTTTTCCTGAATATTGTACTGTCATTTCATTAAGGATAATAGAAAGCAAGTGTTTTTGTTGTTTCCATTAATTTTCTTTACAACTTTTCTATTTATTTATCTTTTGTGTTGTGTGTGTTTGGCTAAATAAGGGGAGTACTCTTCATCAAGTGGTATCAGAGTAGAATATATTGAGTGTGTAGATAGATTGCCGAATGTGAGGTATTTTGAACCAGGACTATGGTTGTAGTTTTGAGAGATAAGCACATAAAATGCCTCCATGAAGGAATCATGGTGGAAGATTTGTAGGTGTGACAGAAGAGGGTTTTAGAGCCCTATAGAGGCAAGTGCAAGCATTGTAAGAGGATCTACGTAGATGAACTGATATTAGGGAAAGTTTAGAGGAACTAATATTAGTGAGTGAGGATGAATCTAAAGAAGAAGGAAATTTTGAAGAGGAGAGATAAATGACTAGGGATCATAATGAAGCTAGGTTTTTTTAGGGCCATTTCCAAGATTAGAAAGAGATCCAAGATTGAAGTTTCTACATTTTCTAGAAATCTTAACCTAGAAGAGTTGTTCGATTGGATCAATAATATGGAGGAGTACTTTGAGCTTGAGGAAATAGAAGATCTTGAGAGGGTCAAATTTGCAAAGGACACATTGAAAGGTCATGCTAAAATTTGGTGGAAAGAGGTTCAACTAGATAGAAATAGAAGAGGGAAGGATAATATAACAAGGTGGGATTGGATGGTGGAAAAATTAAAGAGACAGTTCATTATTGTTGATTATGATCTTGATTTATTGAAGAAAATGCAAGGGTTGAAATAAGAAGGAAAAAATTTCCAGGAGTATACACGAGAGTTCTATCAGGTTCTTATTTAAATGGGTCATTCTAAAGCTAATGAGGAGAAGGTTGCTTGTTACATAAATGGGTTGAGACTAAGTATTCAAGAAGAGATGATAATGGTAGGAATGTCTACTATTGAATATGCATATCAATTTTCTTTAAAGGTAGAAGAAAAATTGAACAAGAAGTTTGAGAGTAGACAAACTGGAAGAGGTCACGATGGAAAGTCTAGTGGATAGTCTTATGGAGGCCAAAATGAAGATTAGAAGAAGAATGATGACTCAAGTAGAATTTAGAATTAAAGGGGAAATAATTTCCATCACCCTCATGATCTTTTTAACAAAGATCAGATAGGAAGAGGAATAGGGAAAGGACTAGGAAGATGAGGTTTTTATGGGACATGTTTTGATTATGGAGAAGGACATAGAGCTTATAAGTGTCCCCAACATCAAGTGAGAATAAATAGAAGACTGGGTGACAATGCATGAGTTGTACATGTAGATGAAGATGCCAAGTCATCACATTCTAAATATGTTGAAAGAGGAGAGGTCCTTTCCACCAGAAGAGCCTTGATAAATGAAGAGAAGGAACCTGAGAAAAAGGAAGAATTTGTTCAGCACAAGGTGTAAGTGTAATGGTAAAGTATGCAATGACATTATCTATTGTGGTAGTATTGATAATCTTTTTTTAGAGGAAATGGTGGATAAATTGAAGTTAGAGAAAAGAAAGCATGTGAATCCCTACAAGATTTATTGGTTGTAGAAGGATCATAAGGCTCTGGTCAATTAATAGTGTCTGGTAAAGATCAAAATTGGAAACTATCATAATGAGGTATTGTGTGATATTATGCATATGGATTCTTATCATCTATTGTTAGGGAGACCATGAAAATTTGATCATCATGAAGTACATGATGGGTATGCAAATACCTATTCCTTGACAAAGGATGGAGTTTGACACAACCTAAAGCCATTAAAGGAAACAAAGGAAAAGGTATGTAGTAATGCTATAATATGTTTAGTTGATGGAAAGAAGTTTCTAGAAGATGAACACATGTGTCTTGTTTTAATTAAAAGAGTTGATAAAGATGAAGTAGAGGATGTACTTGTTCAGGCTTAGAATTGTTACCTTACATTAGGGATTAAGGCTAACAATAATTCTATCCCAACAATGGAAACCTCTCCTAGCTGTGGGTAGACTATGAATGAAGAGGAATCTCTAGATTCAAGGCCAGTTCCTATAAAATATGGAATATCACTTTCCTGATCTGAAAACTATTGGGAAAAGGGAAAAGAATACTAAACTAAAAAGATTAGGGTGATACAACAATGAATAATTTAGACTTCTCGAGAAAGATGAATTTCAATCCTGACTTACAAATGAATACTTTTAACAATCCAATTCTCTGTTCAACATATAGGTTAATAAACTCAAGCTATCAGGGTTCTACCACAAATAGCTTGGAGAATTAACAACATACATTTCTCATGCAAGGCCTAGGGATAGTTAATTTTCTTGAGAAGGAACATAATTTCATTCACTTCTTTTAGATAATAACCAATTTTAACACTTGCTAGAAAAGATGAAACGGGATTTGAAATTGAAAACAAGTACACAAAAATGGAAGTCAAAGCATCGTGTTCATTTCTTCAAAATCTGACAAGATGATTACAAAAATGGCCTTCGAAACATCTAGGAATGATATGTTCACTAAAAAGCCCTCTCTCCAAAATCTGCAACCCTTAATTGATTCTCAAAAATCAATTTTATAATCAACTCTAGCCTCCAATTTGAAAATCAAACTCCTCTGTCCTAGCCTAAAAATCTGCCAAAGAATATGCTATTACAATGAGTTCTCCAAAACATGCATCTCTTCCTAAATTTTGGCCTAAAAAAAATATAAGGAATAAATCCTTTTACAAATAAAACATGCCAAAATTTAAACAAGAAATTAATATTAAATATAAAACTTAATACTAAACACTACCCCTATACCCTAACTCTTATTTGATAACCTAGATAAAAATCTAAGTGAAAACTATTGCAAAGTGAAAAGGTCGACATGACCCTCAATACACTTGCAATGCATGTATCGATGAGAGTAACAGGTGGCATGTTTCAATTTTCAAAGCTCTTGCTGTATCTGACAGCTGCATAGACATTAATGGTTCTTGTAGCTTGAAAGACTCCAAATTTCATTATCTCCATTTGATTTTGGCATTTGTGTTAATCTAATATTCATAGCAAATTTAGGGAAAAACCCTAACATGTTGGAGAAGGCTCGAAAACTTGCTAAGAAAGCTCGGCTTTACCATGGAGAAGCTTGAATTTGCTGTTGGAGAAACCCTTTGTTGTACTAGAGATAATTGATGTTTACATAGTTGAGTTCAAATTTACACAGGAAACTTGGCATCAAACCGTAAGTTCATTATTCGAACTCCCTGTTTATCTTTGCAATGAATATTAATGAGTTGACGTCTATAAAAAAAATGTGCTCTCCATGCTTTTAATCAATACTTCACTGTTTGTTCCCAAATGTGACTGTCTCTTTTGAAAATAGACTCACGGTTTACGAGTCTAAACTCTCAGTAAAGATATAAGTTGTAACTCTCAGCTTTGAGAGAACTTGGGTATATTCGAGAGTTTTAATTTTATTTATTTTTTACATTACCAAAATAGTGAGCAATATATCAATATTCACGGCACTTATCATGAACTGATGTTAAGATCTCACAGTTAACTATATTTCTTTGCCATTCCCTTCTCCTCTGAAAATGATCTTACTATTTAAGATTTTTTGCAAGTCTGGTTTCAATATTAGTTGAGCTGCAAGTTGTAAGCTTCCATATTTGCATGAACTCGAAAATATGTGAAAGTTATTTTATTTGTTTACAAAACAACAAACATATATCTGATTTCATGGCACTTATCATGAATAGACTTGGTCTTTTTGTTCAGCTCACTGATATCTCTTTGACTTGGACTCACGAACATCAGTTGTAGAATAGCATTGTTGATAGTCAATGGCTAGAGCCGGCATCATAACTTCAGTTTGGGTTTTTTTTTTGTTTCCTCTTCTTTGCTGAATATTCTTAGAACATGGTATTATGAATACTTCAATTCTGTGGCTGCATTGTTACTGGTCCATTTGGAAACCAAATATAGACTTGAACATTATAGATTAGAAAATGTTTGAAACATTTTATCTCAGCTGTAAACATATATCATGTTGTAGTAACTGTAAACACTTGTCAATGCCAAAAATAACCATGAATTTTAAATTTGCAAACCAAGAACAGTCACAGTTTTCCTCTAAATTTATTAAGAAAATCACTATTCAAATGTACTAATAACTAGAAATCCAGCATATAGTTTGTGACTACCATTGAAATTTGATTGTTACTCTTTTCCTGTAATCTAAACAGTAACTCGATTCACACAAGAAAATGAACTCACCGATATATAAAGCATTGATCATTGAAGTGTTTGAAAATTTTCTTATTAGATCCCATAACCGACAAAGAAATGATATTCTCTTTGTTGTTCATGAAGCTTGATTTGATTTTGTCTCTTCTTTCAATTTGACAGATGCTCAAAATTCTCTGTTCTTATAATGTGAGGCTCACTTTGTGTATCAAAACCAACTGTTCACCATACTAGCATGAGCTTTGAATAGAAATTTTACAAAAATTGATCTTTATTTCAGCATATGACTCTGATAAAAACTTGACCGAGAATTCTGAAGATGAATAAATAATTTCTCTTTTCTGACAAGCTTTTCAAAAACACTTTTGTTCCAGTTTATGCATACACCTTCTATTGAGCTTGCTCCTATAGCTTTGTCTACTGCATACAATCTTAATTGATGCTGTAAATACTCTGTTCCAGTTTATAAAATTTATTGATGCTGACTCTGCAATTAATATGATAAGTACACAAGATGAAAATGTTTTTCTCTGTTAATGAAGTTCGAGCATGGGCTCGTGACACTCAAAAACATCAGAATGTTTAACTAATGAGGTTTGAACATGGGTTCATGACACTCAATAAAAACAAACTGTAGACACTTTATGATTTTATAGCTTACTCTTGAAGCACTCTTCTGTATTCAGCAACAAAAATGATTATGATGTGAAAAATGACAGTAAGGACATATTTGTACCAGTATTTATGCTGTTGGAAATTTGGCTAATGTGGATGCATAGATGTTTTCATTATGGCAACATATGATCTCTATTGAGAGCACAGAATTTGGAATGCAAGTATGCAAAGTTGAAGAAAGAAATTGTCTAAGTTTGGATACAGTGATCCTGACAGAGCACCCGATGAAGATTTAGTTGGCGACGTCCACTGGAGCAATATTTTTGTTTGTGCAGTTAACTAAAGCTTCTATAGAGTATGAGGATACCCCATCTCATTACGCATAAAGTTTGGAGTAGTACAG
Source organism: Chamaecyparis obtusa (assembly GCA_027943335.1). Classification (NCBI taxonomy): domain Eukaryota; kingdom Viridiplantae; phylum Streptophyta; class Pinopsida; order Cupressales; family Cupressaceae; genus Chamaecyparis; species Chamaecyparis obtusa. The sequence continues at coordinate 286,383 of BSBK01006182.1, read as the reverse complement.
ACAAATTTATTCAATTTTATCGAAGACAGTTTTTGCAGACAGAGCAGTTTTGGAGACAGTTTTAGCAAAAGAGTTAAGGGATTATTTTTGCTTGTCAAAATAATGACTTAACATTATGAAGGGATGACATCCTAGATGTTTACTCTTGGATAAATATTTTGGATGCCGACCATGTAAAGTTATTATCTTTAATAACTCATATATTAGGCATACTTGAAATGTAATGAAAAAAAAGTGATATGTAAAAAGAAAGAAAAGATAACTTGCAATAGTTGTTTATTGTGATAGCAGCAAAGGCTATTGATGTGAAGTTGTAAGTAGTACCATATTATAGTTAGAAACATTTTTGTATTACCTGTTTTGGTAGTGAGCTCAGCTGGTGATCAGGTTTTGTAATCTAACTCCTAACAGGGTTAAGGCTTCTAACAAGGCCTAAAGTCCTTTAACTAGGGTAGATCTACTATACATTGTAAATTGACTCCTAATAGGGTCCAATATCCCTAATAGGATACTTTTGATTAGTGATCTTTATGGGTACCATCCCCACCGAGGTTTTCCCTTGGCCAGGGTTTCCTCGAGAAAATATGATGTGTTATGAGTTCTTTTTATTTACTGCTATGTTTGTTAATCGACTTGATAATCTTTGTATTTACTAAAGTAATTTGTTATATCCATAAGTGGGAAAAAGAAAAAGTTTTTGAAATACTGATTCACCCCCCCCTCTCAGTATTTCCTATTTCTAACAATTGGTATCAGAGCACAGTTACTCGGAGAAGGAACATTCAAGGAAAGCTTAGCAGCTTGAGTAAGATCTCTATGGATATGGATCAACTTCAGAAGAATCTTGAAGAAGCTCTTGAATAGATTGATATGCTTACTGATGAAAGAAACTCCTTAAGAAGAAAGTATGAAGATGCAAAGAATGCTATTGACAAATTAAAAGGTAAGATTGAAGATCTAAAATCTGAAAAGAAATCTAATATGCTTGTTGAAGATTGTGATGAATTAGAAAAAGAAAATGAGATCCTTAAGCATGAGTTGAAGATAGTAAATCTAAAGCTTAGTATGAAAGATGGAAATTTGAGATCTGATAATGAAAAATTGAAAATTGAGAATGAAGATCTAAGGTCAAGACTTGAAAAGGAAACATCCGAATCTGAAAAAGTAAAAATGCAGTATGTGGAACTTGAGAAGTATAATAAAATTGTGAAAGGTGAATTAACTCAATCTAAACAACAACTTGAAAGGCTATATTCAAAAGGTGATAAGAAACAAATTTCTTTTGAAGAACCATTCTTTGATAGGATTGGATTTGGATATAGTATGTTTAGAACAAACCATGAAAGTAAGAAGCCAGATCTGAAGACATCTGAAAGTGTGGAGGAAATAAAGCTAGATGAGAACACATTGGAAGATCCACCTAAAGAAGAACCACCTAGAGAGAAAGATGAATCAAAGCAGGAAGAATCAAAATAGGAAGAATCATCTAAAGGTATGCAAAGAGAATTCAAAGGTAGATGTTTTTCTTGTAATACTATTGGGAACATGAAGAGAGATTGCACAAGTAAGCAATTTAAATCTTTTAATGGACATTGTTATAATTGTCATAGTTTTGGACATAGAGCTAACGAATGTAGAAGACCTAAAGTAATTTTGAATAATTATGATAGAATGATTGGGAATACTAACAATGCAGATAAGAAATCTATTGAAGAAATGAATCAAAGAAAAGTGGTAGTATGTTTTAGATGCAACAAAGTAGGACACATTGCTAGAAATTGCAGGTCACAGATTAACCAGCAAGGACAGAGATTTGGAAACAATGGAATCATCTATCAGATATGCAACAAGTTTGAACACTCAGCAAGATTTTGCAGAATGAACAATGGAGGTTATCATCATAACCCTAACCCTAGGAACAATGCAAGAAGGAATGAAAATGCAGGAAACAAAGAGAAAGGTTGTTGTATCAATAAAGATGAAGTAGAATTTGACAAAGGAACAGATCAAGGAGGTATAGTCAGCACTAAAAGTAGTCAGGAAGGTAATGTAACTGATGGTAAGGATGAATCTTTACCTGACCCTTCTTTAAGTACTTAAATTATGTAAGTTTCTATAGTTTAGGACTTAGGATTAGTGTAGATTAGGAATTTGAATGAGTTAAGTTTTGCGCAGTTAGATGTAGGTTTATTATGTTGTACTAATGCTATGGTTAAGTGCGCAAAAGAAAATATTGTGTTTTGCGAGGTTGCAGAAAGTTTTATGATTGTAGTTTTGCAGAATCAGCTTTTTGAGGTTTTAGCGGCAAAATGAATGAATATGATATCAGATCGAGTTAATGTGAAGTGTTATAAGGTCTAAATCAAAGTTATTATGATTACAAAGTGATTGAAAAGAGATTTGAAAGAAGAAAAACAAGTTGAGGATGATTTGAAGAAGTTTGGAAGCAGTTTGTAGCGACGATCATACCGAAACCCTAGATTTGCAAAGTTGAGGTATTTCTTGATCTTTAATTAGTTGATAAGATGGATATTTCTATGGTTCATAATGTTAAGGATAAGAAAAGACCAAAGATTAAGAAAGAACTAGTAGAACCAACTAAAATTGATGACAGTCTAGCATTATCATCCGTACCAGACGGAGTATTGCACATTGAGAATGTTAAAGGATATTTAGGTTGTAAGTTTGAAACTTTGGGAGATGCAGATTTTAGTGATGATTACAGGAAATTGTACAATCAAGACATGTTAGTCAAACCAGCTTATGGGCACCTAGAGAACAATGAAATTATCAAATATTCCATGAAGTATGAATTCAATGATGAGGAATGTACCAAGATCATTTTAAGTAGAATCCATAATGGGAAATTTTGGATGGAGGATAGAGTTATTGATATAACTACCAACCTAATTCATGAAGTTATTGGATTATCAAAAGTTGGAGAGATTCCACTGAATGAAAAGAACATGAGAAAGATTGTTTTAGATAACACTGGATCTAGTTATAATGGTAGAGGAATTGTGATAAGCAAGATTAAGCAAGATGATGTTAGGTACCTTTGCAAGATCCTAACAACTAAATTTTGTGGTAGTTCAAGGGAAGATGACATGGCTGTAGGAATGATTCATGTAGCTTATCTTATGTGTGTTGAGAAGAAACCAGTAGACCTATGTGAAATCTTGAAAATTCAGTTATTTGAGAACTTAGAAAAGATTAAGAAGGCTAAGTACACTCAGTTTAGGTTTTCATCTCTGATAACCTATATGTTTTTCCATATTTTGAGAAGATTTCCTTACATAGTTGATTGGAGTGACAATGTGAACACAATGGAAAGAATAAACTCAGTTTACATGAAGCACCTTTTTTATAAAGTTAATGACAGTGTGAAGCTTGTATTGAAGACTTTTTAGAATATTGTTAAGAACAAATCAAGGATTCCTCAATCCTTAGTTGAAAAGCATAAAGATGACATTTGTTTTATGGTTGACACTGATTTCATCTACATTGAAGTAGTTGAGCCTAGAATGGAATTCATAGACCCTCTTGGCTATGAAATATCTGAAGCAGAAACAGTAGGATATGTGAATAGATTGTTAAAGTGTGAGTTGGATGGTCATGCAAATAGGTTTGGAACCTATGAAGAGAATTTCAACTCTGCAATAAGTTTGAGAGAAAAGAAGCAATCTAGTAAGAGAGTTGAATCTACTATGAAGAAAATATTGAAAGAATCTGGTATGTCAAGTCATGAGTTTGACATAGCTAAGAAGACTGTAGAAGCCCTGAGGCAAAGTGAAAATCTTGTAATTCCACCTGAGACATCAAGTGCAGATCTTGTTGATCCTATTGCAGTAAAGGTAAAAGTTGAAGTACCTGAAAAAGATGAAGGAGATAAATCTTTTTCTCCTATTCCTAGCAAAAGAGTAAAAGTGAGTGCAACAGGACCCGGCAAGACACAGAAAGTGGTTGTACCACCTATACCTAGAAATGTAGCAGTAATTAAAGATGATGATGTAGTTTCAGTCAAGAAGAAAACTTGGAAACCAAGAATTGAAAGAGTTAATGAAGATATATTGAAGCATGGAGACTTCACTAAGTTGAATAAATTCTATGATCTATATGGATCATTTGACAAATTGAAATTTGAAAATGCAATGGTTACACACATGATTGTGGCAGATGAGAAACTTAGCACCATTCATGGTAAGATCCCAGAAGATTTGTATAACAGACTTGTGAATAGAAAATAGAGAGCACAAGAAGAGGACATAAAGATGAGAGAACATGTAATCAGACAGTTTTGTGAAGTTAAGGATGAAGATCATTTGAAGAGATTCTTGAAGTCTCTTGGAACTTTATTGAGAACTAAGAGAAGAACAATCCTTATAATGGGAGGCAAAAAGGAGGAAGTATAGAAAGAGACAGAGCAAGCAGTAATGCAAGTTCTTGCAGATATAGTTGCAGAAAAGCATGTTGAATCAGACCCTCAATAGAAGCAATCAGAGGAACTGCATGCAGAGGAAGTTGGTATTGAAGAAGTCCCATCTTCTTCACATATCAATATTGGCAAAGAATCAATGGATATTGAAGGCACCAAAGTGACTCTAGAATCAGATGATGTAGTATTTCATGATCTAGGAAACATTGTTGACAATTTGGCTTTGGGAGAGCAAGAAAAGGTCACAGAATCAAAGAAGAATATAGAGGCAGAGGAAGCACCAACTATATCAAAATCAGTTCCAACAAAGCAGATAGTCAAAGGCAAACAAATTTTGACAGAGGCCACTACCTCTAGTGCACCCTCTAAACCAGTTGAAGACATTAGTGCACCTAACAATAAGAAGAGGCATATTGGCTCAATGTTTGAAGACCTTGGAAAAGAAGTTGAAGATGATGATCAGCTTGAGTTCATCACATCTCTGAATAAAATTATTGGAAAGAATAAGAAGGTGAAAGACCTTGAAGGCAAAGTTAGAGTTTTGATAGAGAAACTTGAGAGTGTGATCAGCACTAAGGTATCTGAATCAGATCCACTTGAGAAAGCTCAATCAGTAATGAATTCTTTTGACTTTGAATTTTCTAACTTGAAGGATATTGCTAAAATAAAAGTTTAGGAATACTTTGAAGTAGAAATGCAACAAACTTTAAGTGTAAATATTTAGAATGATATTGGTAGTTTAGATGTATGCATAAAGAATTTGAGGAGACATTTTGAGACAGGAAATAATTTGTACATACAATGCACTAAATTAGAAATCCTAACAGCTGAAGAGGATAAGAAGATCAGAGAGAAGTTAGATGCTATTACAGCTGAGACTAACACCTTGACAAGTCCTAATGTCAAGATAAGTTCTATAGAAAAGACCATAAGGAAATTGAAAGATGAAATCAGAATGATAGCAGAGGAGAAGAATAGAAAGATGATCAGGGTTAACATCTTGAGAGAGCATGTCTCAATCAAGATATCAATTGTTGAAGATCAAATTGAGCAGTGTCTTTCAGCAAAGACATCATTTCAGAAGTTTAGATTCAATTCCCTGCAAGCTTGTCAGACAGCAACATACGGATTGAGTACTCTACTCAATGTTTCTAAATCCATCAGGATGATATGGGAGAAAGATTTTGAATCTTGGAAGTTAGATTTTGGTGATAGTATTGCAAGCCTACCGGCTTTGCAATAACTGATAATAAGGTATAAAGTTTTTGAAATTTTTGTACACCCTATCTTTGTCATTGTTGTCAAAGGGGGAGAGATAGTAGCAGAAAATTGAATATATGTTGAGGAAGGATACTCATAGGGGGAGCTATTCTATGGAGTATGATATTGTATACATATTGTATAACTTTTGGCCACAAAATTTTATATAAGTGTTTTTGAAGTTTTGTTTGCACACTTAGCCAATTTTCCCATATGTTGCCACCAATGACAAAGGGGGAGATTGTTGGAAATTTGGCTAATGTGGATGCATAGATGTTTTCATTATGGCAACATATGATCTCTATTGAGAGTGCAGAATCTAGAATGCAAGTATGCAAAGTTGAAGAAAGAAATTGTCTAAGTTTGGATACAGTGATCCTGACAGAGCACCCGATGAAGATTTAGTTGGCGACATCCAATGGAGCAATATTTTTGTTTGCGGAGGTAACTAAAGCTTCTATAGAGTATGAGGATACCCCATCTCATTGCGCATAAAGTTTGGAGTAGTATGGACAAATTTATTCAAAGTTTATCGACGACAGTTTTTGCAGACAGAGCAGTTTTGGAGACAGTTTTAGCAAAAGAGTTAAGGGATTATTTTTGCTTGTCAAAATAATGACTTAACATTATGAAGGGATGACATCCTAGATTTTTTCTCTTGGATAAATATTTTGGATGCTGACCATGTAAATTTATTAGCTTTAATAACTCATATATTAGGCATACTTGAAATGTAATGAAAAAAAAGTGATATGTAAAAAGAAAGAAAAGATAACTTGCGATAGTTGTTTATTGTGATAGCAGCAAAGGCTATTGATGTGAAGTTGTAAGCAGTACCATATTATAGTCAGAAAATTTTTTGTATTACCTTTTTGGGCAGTGAGCTCAGTTGGTGATCAGGTTTTGTAATCTAACTCCTAACAGGGTTAAGGCTTCTAACAAGGCCTAAAGTCCTTTAACCAAGATAGATCTACTATACATTGTAAATTCACTCCTAACAGGGTCCAATATCCCTAACAGGATACTTTTGATTAGTGATCTTTGTGGGTACCATCCCCACTGGGGTTTTCCCTTGGCCAGGGTTTCCTCGAGAACATATGATGTGTTATGAGTTCTTTCTATTTACTGCTATGTTTGTTAATCAGCTTGATAATCTTTGTATGCACTAAAGTAATCTGTTATATCCATAAGTGGGCAAAAGAAAAAGTTTGTGAAATACTGATTCACCCCCCCCCTCTCAGTATTTCCTATTTCTAACATATGCAGCATCTTTTGTATCTTAAATTGGAAAGTTGGCACTTCTTGTAGCATTCTTTTGTATCCAAACCAGCTTGATTTGTATCTTTGGTAATAACTGAATATGAGCACCAGTTAGTTTCTATTTGCAAGATAATCTGTTAATTTTTCAAATAACATCATGGCATGAAATACATTATCTGAAAAAGGTTTCTTAGTTTGGAAACATACTAAGTCCCTTTAATTCATATACCTGGTTAATAAAAAGGACAACATACACCACAATGATCATTAGTAGTAAAAGGTTTCTTGTATGAAACAAGTCCCTTTAACACTACCTTACAGTGAGTGTCAGTGTACATTTCCTTATTTCATTTAATTTTCTAGATTGATGCAAAATTGAAAACTTGATTGCTATAGTATGTTATTTGATTCACATGTATTGGTTAGATCCATCAGGATCTAATCATTTCTCTTTCCCTTCAATGAAAATGGAAACCTAGAAGACTTAGATGTAGATGGAGACTCAGAAGATGGAGACCTCAATGTAGATGAAGACCTAAATGCAGAGACCTAGAAGACAACCAGCTGACTCAAAGACAAGACAAGGCAATACATGGGACCCCTATTCAATTCTTCAATCTTTCTTTTCAATTCTGCAATGTACTATAAATATTGAATTGAAATATGAGACAAGAAAGGACATTTGTATACTACATTCAGTATGAATGCACAATGTAATGATCATTGATAAATTTTGAATTTTGTAATGCTTGATCAATACTTAGAGTACAATAATGACATCTAGAATGAATGCAATAATGACATGTAAACTAACAAAACCTGCAAGGTAGTGTTTATTAGACAAACAAATGCAACATTTTCCTACTTATGCTTATTGTATTGTATGCTGTATTTTTGAGTAACAATTTCAGAGACTTCTGTTGGATGTCTGCCTGCTAGACATGACCTGTAGACTTATCATAGGGCAACAAAATTTAGGAAAACTGAACCAAGAATGAAACCTTTATTGAAAATGAAAATGCATCTAAACTAGACTCAATGCAACCTAAGGACCTAGTGCTTGGACAACACTTATTGAATTCTGAAAAAAAATTGAAACAAACCTAACCCTCAAAGTAAAGCTTGAGGTGTATTCCATTAACTAGAATATGCAATTCTTCCCCTTCAGTTGTGGACAACTAAAAAGCATTATTATCCTTACAGGTTGTTATAACAAAAGGGCCTGACCAAAAATTATCAAATTTATCATGCTGCCTTGGCTTGCTCTTTAGCACATCCCACTTGAGTACTAGATCTCCCTCTTTGAATTCTCCGAACTTATCTTTCTTATCAAAAGATCTCTTAGTTTGTGCTTGCTTAAGTTCCATTGTATCCAATGCTTTTCTCCTTTCCTCTTCAAGCTGTAACAAATCAGCATACCTCAGTTTAAGGGGATCTTCTTCTCCAAACAATAACATTTGATCAGCTAGCTGTAAGGCTAGAAATTTAGTAGAAACTGGCAATCTGGCCTCTTTACCATAAACTAGGACATAAGGGGAATTCCCAATTACCTATTTAGGTGTAATCCTATCCAGCCACAAGGCTGCCTTAAATTTGGAATGCCAATCCCTCTTATTTTCCTGTAAAGTCTTTTTGATAATTCTTATTAGATTTTTGTTTGTAGATTCTGTAAGACCATTACCCCAAGGATAATAGTTTGAAGAGGTATTTAAATAAATCCCATTCTTCACAGCCCATTCTGTAATAGCTAACCAATAAAAGCCATAGCATTGTTAGAAATAATTGATTGAGGAACTCCAAACATGGTTGTAATATCTTCATAGAATTTTAACACAGCAGGTCCAGAAGCCTCCTTTAGTGAAATAGCCTTGGTCCATCTTGTAAAATAATCAATAGTAGTTAAAATCCATTTATGACCTACACTAGAATTAGGATTGATAGGACCAATATAGTCCATTCCCCATTTGGAAAATGGCTGATCAACCAAAATTGGTTTTAATGGCAATGTTGCCAGCCTTTGTTTTCTTGCAAAAAGTGCACATTTCTGACATTTTCTAGCCCATACATTAGCATCCTTAAATAAATCAGGCCAATAATATCCTGCCCTTAGTATTTTCCAAGCTGTAGTCTTAGGACTGAAATATCCTCCACAAGATCCATCATGAAACTCAGATAGTATTTTTCTTTGATCTAGTGAATCAATACATTTAAGAAACATCCCAGAATAATCTTTTCTATATAGAACACCATCAATAAGGACATAGGGAATAGATTGTAACCTATAGTACCTCCTTTTTGTCTTATCAAGATTATTTGGGCATCGTCCAATTTGTAAAAATCTAATCATATCTTACAACCAATTCACAAGATCGTTAAACAATTTCATTTCACTTTGTGAATTTTCAGATTCTTTAGATGCCTCAATCTATTCTTCTTCTTCTGCCATTTGTGCGCAAAGACCTTTGCCTCTAACCAGATTAGTTACATGAATCTGCACATCATACTCCATAACCTTTGTTATCCAACCAGCTCTTTTCTCATTAACATCCTTGTTCAGCAAAAACTCTTTAATGCTAGGATGAGTAACCATTAAGTGGACTTTATTTATAGCAATTAGATGCTTAAACTTCTTCAAAGCTTTAATAATAGAAAGTACATGTTTTTCAATAAAAGTGTACCTTCTCTCATAATCATCCATACCTTTGCTGAAAAATGCAACTGGTTGCTCCTATTTTTGGTCATTCTTTTGAACCAGCATAGCAAAAATTGTGTCAAAACCACCATAAGCATATAAAATGAAGTCTTTAGTAAAATCAGGATTAACAAGAGTAGGGGCTGAAGACAAAGCCTGTTTTATCAAATCAAAATTCTTCTTTTCTTCATTAGTCCAGCTGAAAGGAATGTCCTTTTTAAGCATTGTAGTTAGTGTTTTTAGCAAATTTGCGATATCAGGGATAAACCTCCTTACAAAGTTAATTCTCCCAATAAAACTCTACAATCCTTTCTTATGTTTAGGCAATGAAAGGTCAAGAATTGCATGAATTCTTTCAGGGTCAATTATTGTTCCCTCCTTTGCCACTTGGTATCCTAAGAGTTTTCCTTCATGAATTGCAAACACATATTTCTTAGGATTTAAAGATATTCCAAATTCTCTACATCTTTGCAATATCTATCTTAAATGATCAAGATGTTGATTTGCAACCTTGCTGTAAATTGTTACATCATCTAGGTATACTAGAATAAATTTATACATTAAATTTTTGAAAGCCATGTCCATTGCTTTCTAAAAAGTAGCTCCATAATTTGATAACCCAAATGGCATTCTTCTGTAGGCCATTGTACCCCATTTAGTAGTAAAAGCTATTTTAAACTAATCAGATTCCTTAACTAAAATCTAATTATAACCAGAATATCCATCTAAGAGTGAGAATCTCTCAGAACCTGAAACATATTGTAAAATTTGTTCCATGGAAGGAAGAGGGTGTCTATCTTTCAGAGATACCCTATTAAGGTCCCTAAAATCTACACAAAGTCTTATCTCTCCATTCTTCTTCCTTATTGGTACTAAGTTAGAAACCTAAGATGTGTGCTTAATAGGAAATATAATACCACCATCTAGGAGTTTTCTCATCTCTTTTAACATTAATGGCTCTAATTTAGGGTTTATAGGTCTTTGCTTTTATCTAATTGGCCTAGCATTAGGTTCCAATTCTATAGTATGCTGAGTTAATTGAGGATCAAAACCTTTTAGATTAGAGTAATCCCATGAAAAAACATCACTGTATTCTCTAAAAAGATTAATAAGTAGTTCTTTTTCTTCAGGAGAATTTATTTTACCAACCTTCAACTGCTTATCTCTAAAAATTTCCACCTCTTCATAATGATCTTCTTCAATCAGCAGGCTGGTTTTACCCTTTCTAAATTGGTCATCAAAATTAAAAGCTGATTCTAAGCTTACTAACCCCTTGGCAATTTATTGGTTTTTAATTAAATAATTTGGTCTTCCATTTGCTGAATGTTTTTGTTATCCCTTGAAGCTGAAAAACCATCTATTTCTGTCAAAAAACTTAGTATATGTTCATCAGTATTGAAAACTTGCCAATAAGCGTCATTATCTGGAATAGATGGCCTGATAATTATCTTAATATGTGACTGATCTGAAATTATTCCTTTATTTTCTATTATTGCAATATGAGCACCAATACCAGCCAGTCTATCAGCATGTATATTTTCCCTTCTAGGAATTGAAATCAGGTTGAAAGCATCAAATTCATCTAGAATATTAGCAACTCTAGATTTATACATTTTAAGCAAATAATTTTTGATAGTATTGATACCTCTCACCTACTTGACAATAAGCTCACTATCACCAAATGCTCTGAGACACTTAATCCCTCTCAATCTTGCCCATTCTAATCCCTGGATTAAACTTTCATATTCAGCCACATTATTAGAACAAGGAAAAGATAACTTAAATGCAACATAAAATTTATCACCATTAGGTGAAACCAGCATAACCCCTACACCAACTCCATCCTTATTCCTTGACCCATCAAAATACAAATCCCAAAGCTGGTTAGATATATTAGATTCAGATTCTAGATCTTTAATCAAATTAGGAACTACTAAATCAGATTCTAAAATCATGTAGTTTCCAAAACCTGTATCAAACATGTCATTATTCTATTCATTTCTAGTAGCCCATTCATCAAGAACTATATTTGGATATGCTTCAGTTTGAGTATTATATGCTGAATAATTAGGAATTTCATCTTGATCCATGATCACACAACTTGCATTGATAGGACTTGGATTATAAGGCTCTATGTGATTCTTGGCCAATAATTTTGATTTTATGGTTACCTTAGTACCATATCTAGTTCTGAAGTATAAATGTGACCAATCTGATGAAAAATAACCATCTATCTTGGCTGTGAAATCTCTAGACAGACACATGGCAAAGTATGTTGGTAAATCAATAACATATATATCCTATGGAATTGAAAAATTTGGGCAAGAGTGCAGGGTTAAACTTGCATTCTTAATAACTCCTAAAGTCTTAATAGAAGTTCCATCCAACTGGACTACACCCTTCTCAAGTGGCTCATATTTTAAGTTCAATGAATCTGCCACCTTTTTAGGCATAACAGTACTGGTTGCACCACTATCCACCATGCAATTATGAACTAATTTATTTCCAATGATCAAAGACACATAAAAAGGAGGAGGCTTTTCATTTGCAGATTTCTTACCTTCCTTTTCTGTTGTTTTTTGTACATTTGACAATTTCTTGTCAGTAGTTGCTATTGTTTTCTCAACATTTGCAGCCTTCTTAAATTCTAGAATTACTGGCTGCTGAACTTTAGCAAGCTTTTTATCCTCTTTTGGTGTCTTTTCCTAAACTTTAGAAGCTTCAGAATTAGTCATTACCACACTTGGAAACTGTTGTACTGTTTGTTGAGAATTAGTTGCCAATTTGGACAACTCTTCTTTTAGAATTTCAATCTGTCCTGGAATGGACAGAGTTTCCCATGCGGACAAAGTAACATTTGTTTTTTTCATTGTATCAACAATATTGAATGGAACAATAAATTGTACCTTATGTGATGATCTAGAAGAACTTTGATCAGCATTCCTTTGAGTTTGATCCTTGTTAGTAGAAACTGATGGACTTTTCAAGATAGAAATCTGTGGAGAAGAAACATTTCCAGCAGATTGATCAGCTTCAAGAACTCTCTTTTTTTCTCTTGTATTCACTGCAATTGATGAATCTTCATTAAGTCCAAAAAATTCTTCCTCCTGCTAGTTTAAAAATCTAGTATCTGTAGTACTTTGATCTGATTGATTTTGAACCTCTTCAACAAAGACACTCTGCTGTGAATTCAGTGAATTCTGTACCATGAGAGCTTGATTAAGAATTCTATTAGAACATGTAGATTGATCATGTGGCTCATTACATGGAAAACACCAATCAGTAGCAATATTATTCTAAGTAGGTCCAATATCCCTAACAGTATTAAGAGGTGCTAGATTATATTGTCCATTTGGTCTCATATTCCAATTTTGCCTGTTTGCATTAGTATTTCCTTGAAATTGCTACCTATTAGCCTAAAAATTAGGTTGACTAGGATATTGTGTAGAAGAACTAGCAAACTGATTTGAAATAGCAAGGTTTACATGAGCTTGATTCCTCTTTAGGGCCACTAAATCATTACCAAAAGATTGCAGCAGATTTTCAATTTTTTGTTGACTGTCCTTAATAGTCTGTAATTCATTTAGGGGGGTTGTAGGAGCTATTTCTAAAGTTTTATAAGATGGGACAGTAGATAATGGTGGAACTACCAATGGCATATTAGACTATATATTAGGAAAGAAAGGCATAGGAGGCCTAGGAGCTATCTTTCCTACTTGGATAAGACTATTTTCTACCCTAATAGCAGTATCAAAAGCTTGAGGTAAATTATTACCCCCATAGATTGAATCATAATAGAGATATCACTATTCAAACTCTTCAAATACTATAAGAATGCATATTCAACTGAAGGCCTTATCGTAACAGGGATCCAATTCCAAGTCTTCTAGAAATGAAGATTAAAATCACTCATCTCCTCTTGTGGGGCTCTCTTGATTGTAGTTAATTGTTCCACAAGAGACAAGTTGTCAGATTTGTCTTCAAAAAACTTTGATAGCCTCTCTCCTAAAGCATCCCAAGTAGAAATAGAATTTACTGAAAGGGTTCTGAACCAATCAAGGGCTTTACCCTTGAGTGATGCAGCCAATAGCTTCAAAGCTACATTTTGTTCTGTAACATGATGCACATTGCAAAGAGTTGCAACATCTCTGATGTGCTCAATGACTATCACTAGTCCTTCTCCAGTGAATGATGGTAAACCTTTAAGAGTAGCCAATGGAACATTGTTGTGATTTGCAATCCTCAAAGGACTGCCTTGATCAAATGTGACAAATGGAAAATTTTTGGCCATTGCTTAATGTGGAGGAGCTTGCTACTGAATAGATGGTGTAACAAATGGTTGAGCAGATTGAACTACCTTTCTTTGATAAGTCTTTAAATTTTGAGGAGTTACTACAGCACCACTCACAGAAGCTCCGAGAATAGAATTATCTATAGATAAATTTTCAAATCTTGGGAATTCTGATCTAGAATGATTAGGAACCTCTAAATCTTCAGGAAGATTAAGCTCCTCAATGATAACCTCTAATTCCTCTGAATTTATAGCTTGCGTATCAAAAATAAGATTATCAAATGATAAAAAATCCGAATTCAAAGAAGTACCTCTTGGATCATGCAATGCTCTTCCACCTCTAGATGATCTTCCTCCCCTTCTATTTAGTTGTAACTCTTGATACACAAAACCTTCCTTATTTGATCTCGTTGGACTTCTTCTCATTAAAATCCACACTTAGAGCTGCAACTGAAACTTGAAACAATAATAAATATAACAGCTCAGAACTGAGAAGTAGTTCATTGTCCCACCGGGCGTGCCAAAAACTATTCAAGCTTAGAATTTTTACCTTACATCAAGCATTAAGGCTAACAACAATTCTATCCCAACAATGGAAACCTCTCCTAGCTGTGGGTAGACTATGAATGAAGAGGAATCTCTGGATTCTAGGTCGGTTCCTATAAAATATGGAATATCACTTTCCTGATCTGCAAACTATTGGGAAAAGGGAAAAGAATACTAAACTAAAAAGATTAGGGTGATACACCAATGAATAATTCAGACTTCTCGAAAAAGATGAATTTCAATCCTGACTTACAAATGAATACTTTTAACAATCTGATTCTTTGTTCAACATATAGGTTAATAAACTCATGCTATCAGGGTTCTACCACAAACAGCTTGGAGAATTAACAACATACATTTCTTATGCAAGGCTTAGGGATAGTTAATTTTCTTGAGAAGGAATAGAATTTCATTCACTTCTTTCAGATAATAACCAATTTTAACACTTGCTAGAAAAGATGAAATAGGATTCAAAATTGAAAATAAGTACACAAAATTGGAAGTCCAAGCATCTGGTTCATTTCTTCAAAATCTGACAAGATGATTACAAAAATGGCCTTCGAAACATCTAGGAACGATATGTTCACTAAAAAGCCCTCTCTCCAAAATCTGCAACCCTTAATTGATTCTCAAAAATCAATTTTATAATCAACTCTAGCCTCCAATTTGAAAATCAAACTCCTCTATCCTAGCCTAAAAACGTACCAAAGAATATGCTATTACAATGAGTTCTCCAAAACATGCATCTCTTCCTAAATTTTGGCCTAAAAAAATAATAAGGAATAAATCCTTTTACAAATAAAACATGCCAAAATTTAAACAAGAAATTAATATTAAATATAAAACTTAATACTAAACACTACCCCTATACCCTAACTCTTATTTGATAACCTAGATAAAAATCTAAGTGAAAACTATTGCAAAGTGAAGAGGTCGACATGACCCTAAATCCACTTGCAATGCATGTATCGATGAGAGTAACAGGTGGCATGTTTCAGTTTTCAAAGCTCTTGTTGTATCTGACAGCTTCATAGACATTAATGGTTCTTGTAGCTTGGCGGACTCCAAATTTCATTATCTCCATTTGATTTTGGCATTTGTGTTAATCTAATATTCATAGAAAATTTAGGGAAAAACCCTAACATGTTGGAGAAGGCTCAGAAACTTGTTGAGAAAACTTGTTGGAAAAGCTTGACTTTGATGTTGGAGAAACCCTCTGTTGTACTAGAGATAACTGATGTTTACATATTTGAGTTTGAATTTACACAGGAAACTTGGCATCAAACCGTAAGTTCATTATTCAAACTCCCTGTTTATCTTTGCAATGAATATTAATGAGTTGAAGTCTGCAAAAAAAAAAATGTGCTCTCCATGCTTTTAATCAATACTTCATTGTTTGTTCTCAAATGTGACTGTCTCTTTTGAAAATAGACTCACGGTTTACGAGTCTGAACTCTCAGTGAAGATATAAGTTGTAACTCTCAGCTTTGAGAGAACTTGGGTATATTCGAGAGTTTTACTTTTATTTATTTTTTACATTACCAAAACAGTGAGCAATATATCAATATTCACAACACTTATCATGAACTAATGTTAAGATCTCATAGTTAACTGTATTTCTTTGTCGTTCCCTTCTCCTCTGAAAATGATCTTACTGTTTAAGATTTTTTGCAAGTCTGGTTTCAATATTAGTTGAGCTGCAAGTTGTAAGCTTCCATATTTGCATGAACTCGAAAATATGTGAAAGTTATTTTATTTGTTTACAAAATAGCAAACATATATCTGATTTCATGGTACTTATCATGAATAAACTTGGTCTTTCTATTCAGCTCACTGATTTCTCTTTGACTTGGACTCACGAACATCAGTTGTAGAATAGCATTGTTGATAGTCAATGGCTAGAGCCGGCATCATAACTTCAGTTTGGTTTTTTTTTTTTTTCCCTCTTCTTTGCTGAATATTCTTAGAACATGGTATTATGAATACTTCAATTCTGTGGCTGCACTGTTACTGGTCCATTTGGAAACCAAATATAGACTTGAACATTATAGATCAGAAAATGTTTGAAACATTTTATCTCAACTGTAAACATATATCATGTTGTAGTAACTGTAAACACTTGTCAATGCCAAAAATAACCATGAATTCCAAATTTGCAAACCAAGAACAGTCATAGTTTTCCTCTAAATTTATTAAGAAAATCACTGTTCAAATGTACTAATAACTAGAAATCCAGCATATAGTTTGTGAGTACCATTGAAATTTGACTGTTACTCTATTCTTGTAATCTGAACAATAACTCAATTCACACAAGAAAATGAACTCACCGATATATAAAGCATTGATCATTGAAGTGTTTGAAAATTTTCTTATTAGATCCCATAACCTACAATGAAATGATATTCTCTTTGTTGTTCATGAAGCTTGTTTTGATTTTATCTCTTCTTTCAATTTGATAGATGCTCAAAATTCTCTGTTCTTATAATGTGAGGCTCACTTTGTGTATCAAAACCAACTGTTCACCATACTAGCATGAGCTTTGAACATAAATTTTACAAAAACTAATCTTTATTTCAGCATATGACTCTGATAAAAACTTGATCGAGAATTCTAAAGATGAATAAATAATTGCTCTTTTCTGACAAACTTTGCAAAAACACTTCTGTTCCAGTTTATACATACACCTTTTGTTGAGCTTGCTCCTATAGCTTTGTCTACTGCATACAATTTTAATTGATGTTGTAAATACTCTGTTCCAATTTATAAAATTTATTGATGTTGACTCTACAATTAATATCATAAGTACACAAGATGAAAATGTTTTGCTTTGTTAATGAAGTTCCAGCATGAGCTCGTGACACTCAAAAAAATCAGAATGTTTAACTAATGAGGTTTGAACACGGGTTCGTGACACTCAATAAAAACAAACTGTAAACACTTTATGATTTTATAGCTTACTCTTGAAGCACTCTTCTGTATTCAGTAGCAAATATGATTATGATGTGAAAAATGATAGTAAGGACATATTTGTACCAGTATTTGTGCAACATCTTTTGTATCTTAAACTGGAAAGTTGGCACTTCTTGTAGCATTCTTTTGTATCCAAACCAGCTTGATTTGTATCTTTGGTAATAACTGAATATGAGCATCAGTTAGCTGCTATCTGCAAGATAATTTGTTAAGTTTTCAAATAACATCATGGCATGAAATACATTATCTGAAAAAGGTTTCTTAGTTTGGAAACATACTAAGTCCCTTTAATTCATATACTTGGTTAATAAAAAGGACAACATACACCACAATGATCATTAGTAGTAAAAGGTTTCATGTATGAAACAAGTCCCTTTAACACTACCTTGCAGTGAGTGTCAATGTACATTTCCTTATTTCATTTAATTTTCTAGATTGATGCAAAATTGAAAACTTGATTGCTATAGTATGTTATTTGATTCACATGTATTGCTTAGATCCATCAAGATCTAATCATTTCTCTTTCCCTTTAATGTAGATGGAAACCTAGAAGACTTAGATGCAGATGGAGACTCAGAAGATGGAGACCTGAATGTGGATGAAGACCTAAATGCAGAGACCTAGAAGACAACTAGCTGACTCAAAGACAAGACAAGGCAATACATGGGACCCTTATTCCATACTTCAATCTTTCTTTTCAATTCTGCAATGTACTATAAATATTGAATTGAAATATGAGACAAGAAAGGACATTTGTATACTACATTCAGTATGAATGCACAATGTAATGATCATTGATAAATTTTGAATTTTGTAATGCTTGATCAATACTTAGAGTACAATAATGACATCTAGAATGAATGCAATAATGACATGTAAACTAACAAAACCTACAAGGTAGTGTTTATTAGACAAACAAATGCAACCTTTTCCTACTTATGCTTATTGTATTGTATGCTATGTTTTTGAGTAACAGTACTTATGCAAGTTGCAGATTTTTTGGATGAGTTTTATGATATTGTATCTCATAATGTACTTGATGATGAACTACAACTGATTGAATATCTAAATGAACTGAAGAAACAGTGATTAAAGATCACCGGGTATTGAAATGATATGTAAGATGATTAAATAAGTCAATATGTTGTCATTTATGTCAACTAGTCTTGATAATACTTATCATGTTATTTACAAACATCTGAACATCTGTTGAAAGAAGAAAGATGAAGAACTAAGATATCTACATGAGAAAAAGATGGATATGACAGATAAGGATAAAGGTAAACATTGGGTAACTTATTGATGAGTCTATGGCTTTATATTGTTGACTTGAGCATGTTACATCAATCTATTATGAAGAAGAGATATGAAATTGAACAAGTCAATGTGGTCAGTAATTAAAGATTTTTGTATACACCGAGCTAGTGCAGTGTATACTGGTTGATAGTATTAACCGAGCTAGTTTAACTAGTTATCACTGACACATATCTATATCAAATGAGTATGGATAAAACATTAAATGGAAAGAACAACCGATTGAATTTGATGAGCTAGAAATTGTTATGATTTCAAGATTAAGGATGAAGTTTTGTTATGAGATCCATGACTGACAAAATTTGGAGAAGATCTAAAGGATAAGATTGAAACGTGTTAATGAAATATCTGCTAAGGAATGTTTAAGAGGAAAAATGGATGAAGGAAATTAAGTGGCAAAATGTAATGGCTGATATAAAAATGGTTTACCTATCTCTATAAGAGATATGAGTTTCATTATTGAAACATGCCATAAGAAGAAGACTGCAGAGATATCGCGTGAAGACTATTCATGCATGCCTGATCAGACTAGTTATTGAAAGAACCGAACTATAGATTTAATCGAGCATCATAGATCATTTATTGAGTGAAAGTAAGTTGAAGAATATTGAAGTGAATTTGATTAATGATCATAGGATTTGTATGGGATTAGCATAGATCTAAATATCTACAATTGAGTTGTATTTAAATCAGATCATTATTGTATCAATTTAACCATTGATTCAGAAAATTTCTTAATTGAGTGGACTTAACAGTCTTATATTATGCCCTATGTCATTCAAAGAATGTACATTGTTATCTTATTGAACTCATAGTGAATGCTGGTCAAAAGTTAACTGTTAGTGATAAATCCTCTAACCAGGTCACACTTAATAGTGTGTTTGTAACCTTTAACAGGGTTGGCTCTTCATCGAGCTCACTTCAGAAGAGTGAATTATTTTGGGTTACCGGTCCCTGATGGTTTTTCCCTTAACATGATTTCCATGTTAAATCATTATGTTATGTGTTATTTATGATGATTATTTTTCTATCATACTTTACATAATGCATAATTGATTTGGTCGGTAATCATAGTTAGTTATTTACTGGTAATTGGTAAAGTGAACATACAGATTGATATTTTATGTTACCGAGTTGCATAATTAATTGGAATTATTTAAGAAGGTACATCTTTTTATTTGGGACTATAGGATAATTGATCTAACTGATTCACCCCCCCTCTTAGTTATTCTAACAATTGGTATCAGGGTGTAATAGTTGCTTGGAACAAATTTTTAAGGACTTTAATAGAAAGGTTACAAGATGTATAAGAGGGAAGTGTCGAAGCTGAACAAGGACAACTTTACTAGATGGAAAAGTCGGATGAGACTTCACATATCTAGAATTGGAGAATTTTCTATACCTTTACTTAATAATGGCTACATGCAACTGACAGTTGGTCCTTTGACTCTTGATCAGTTGAGAGATTGACATTAACATAATATTACTATGATAGAGATTGTTGCTGCTCTATCTGATGTTGAATTTGAGGATGTCAAGGATTGCACTACAATGAAGAAAATGTGGGATAAACTTGCTCTAGTATATGGTGGTGATGCAAATGTGATGAGCTCTAGAGTTAAAAGCTTGAGAGGTAGATTTGATTACATGAAAATGAAGGAAGGAGAAAATATCACACAGTACACAAATCAAATCAAAGAGGTAGTCAATGCTATCTGAGGAGATGGT
This sequence comes from Chamaecyparis obtusa, assembly GCA_027943335.1. Classification (NCBI taxonomy): domain Eukaryota; kingdom Viridiplantae; phylum Streptophyta; class Pinopsida; order Cupressales; family Cupressaceae; genus Chamaecyparis; species Chamaecyparis obtusa. The sequence continues at coordinate 265,887 of BSBK01006182.1, read as the reverse complement.
GGTATCATTTCTGAAGATACAGTGGTAAGTAAAATACTAAGAACCTTGTTACCTACTTATTCAATCAGAATATCTGCTATTCATGAAATGATGTCTGCACCTAGTAGCACTCTTACTCTTGATAGTCTAATTGGAAAATTAACAACTTTTGAGCTGAATAATTTTGATAATAGTGCGGTACCAAGTGTTGAGTCTACTTTTATGTCTTTTCTAAAGATTGGTAAATCTAGAAGTAAGCATAATATAATTGATAGTACTACTAATGATGATCTTGATGAACTTGAAGCTCTTATGGCCCGAAGACTACCGAAAGGTAAAGGTAGATATAAGGGAAAGTTACCTTTAGCTTGTTTTAATTGTAAATAAGTTGGCCATATTGCTGCTAGATGTCCCAACAAGAAAGAGGAAGATAAGGACAAAGACTGATCTGGTGATGGAAGCTATAGTAGAAGGAACAACAAAGGTTACCGACACTATAATAGAGACAACTAAGATCACAAAGATAAGGTAAAAAAGGTATGCTATCTCTTTGAAGAAGATGACACCGACACCGACACTGGTGATGATGCATAGGTAGTTTTTGTTGCAATGAAAGATGATTTTCAAGAGGAGGAAAGGTATGTAGAAACAACACTCATTTCTAAAGTTAGTAAAAATGATACTTGGATCATTGATAGTGGTTGTACACATCACATGACTAGTGATGAAGATAAGTTTGATCATCTTGAGAATTATAATGAAGGATCAGTAAAAATGGGAAATGACACACCTTGTATAGTTAAAGGAAAATTATCTATTATGTTGAATGATAGAATTAGATGTGACAATGCATACTAGGTAAAAGGACTGAATTACAATTTGTTGAGTGTGGTACAACTTAATAAATCAGGTCACCGAGTGGCATTTGAAAGCAAGAAGGTAAAGATCTATGATGAAAATGGAAAGCTTGTCGGAACAAGAGGACAATCAAAAGGTAATTTATTTTATCTTGAAAATGTTGAGACTTCTTGTTTACTCATGAAAAATGAAGATGCATGGTTATGGCATAAGAGGTTATGTCATGTAAATTTTGATAACATGATTAAGATTAGTAAAAAGAGAAAAATTAGAGGATTGCCTAGTCTAACCAAACCTGATCATGTTATGTGTCATCAATGTCAAAAAGGAAAGATGACAAAATATAGTTTTAAAAGTAAGGACTACTCATCTATAGGAATTTTGGAGTTGGTTCACACCAACTTATGTGGTCCCATGAGAACTCAGAGCTACTATGGAGATAGATACTTTATTTTGTTTGTTGATGACTATACTAGATTGATGATAGTAATGTTCTTGAAAGAAAAATATGAGGCATTCAAACTATTCAAATGGTATAAGGATAAAGTAGAAAAAGAAACCAAAAAATAATTGATATGCTTAAGGTCTGATAGAGGAGGTGATTTTGTTTCTGATGAATTCACAAAGTTCTATAATGAGCATGGTATAAAAAGGTAGGTTTCTGCACCTAGAACACCAGAGTAGAATATAATTGCTGAAAGGAGAAACATATCTATTGTTGATTGTTTTAGAACATTGATGATAGAGAAAAATGCTACACAAATATACTAGAGAGAGGTAGTTAGCACATCAATATATGTCTTGAACCAAGTTCAACTAAAGAAAGACACAAACTAGACACCCTACGACTTATGGTTTGGATACACAACAAGTGTAAGTTATTTCAGAGTTTTTGGTAGCAAGTGTTATATTCTGAAAGATGATATAAATAGAAAATTTGACTCTAAAGGTCATGAAGGAATATTCTTAGGATATTCTACTAAAAGTAAAGCCTATAAATGTCTGAACAAAGTTACTAATAAGATGATAGAAAGTGCTAATGTAAAAGTTGATGATTTTGTTGATAAGAATGATGTAGAAAGCATGAAGGAGCCGGAAGACTATGGTAGGTTCACTTATGTTGAAGATCCAAAGTATCTACTGAAGCCACAGGCTAAGTCTATCGAGCATTAGGAAAATGCTACTGAGAATCAGCAAATAGAAACCGAGAATCAGGAAGAAGCTACTAAGCAGGAAATTATACTTGAACAAAATGATGAGTAGAGGAGAGATCAAGTGCTAGCAAGATTTTTTAGAAGACACCATCTTGAGAACCAAATCATTGGAGATAGGAAAGTTGGAATACTGACTCGAAGTAATTTAAGACATAACACATGCTTAGTTTGTGAGTTTGAACCGAAGTTTGTTAAGGATGATCTTGCAAATGAGGAATGGACAAATGCTATGAATGAGGAGGTTGAAAAAATTGAAAAGAATAAGACATGGACTTTAGTGTCTAGACCGAAAGATAAAAATGTTATTAGTACTAAGTGGATTTTCAGGAATAAGCTGAATGAGAATGGAGAAGTTACAAGGAATAAGGCAAGACTTGTTTACAAAGGATGTGCACAAGAAGAAGGTATTGATTATGGTGAAACCTTTGCACCTATTGCTAGACTAGAAGTAGTTCGAATATTGCTTTCCTATGTTGCACATAAGGGATTTATGATATATCAAATAGATGTGGAATCAACTTTTCTGAATGGAATTCTTGAGGAGGAGGTCCACATAGAACAACCTAAAGGGTTTGTTGATCCGAATAAAAAATACATGGTATGTAGACTTCACAAAGCTTTATATGGACTGAAGCAAGCACCAAGTGCATGGTATGAAATATTACATGCTTATCTTATAAGTATTGGCTTTGTAAGAACTAGTGAAAATAGTAACATGTACATGAAAGGAGATTCAATTGATAATATTTTGATTGTTGCAATATTTGTTGATGATATAATCTTTGGTGGACAAGATCAGATTAGCAAATCTTTTGCTGATGAAATGAGAAAGGAGTTTGAGATGTCTATGTTTGGAGAGATTAAATTATTTCTAGGTTTGTTGATTATACAATAGAAAGATGGAATTTTCATCACTCAATCAAAATACATTAAAGAAGTATTGAAAAATTTTGGCATGGAAGATGCTAAACCTCTAGGAACACCGATGGTAACTAGCTATAAATTGACAAAGGATGATGAATCTACTGAGGTAAATCAGACTGTACCAATCTATGATTGGCAAACTGATGTATGTTGTACACAATAGGCCTGATATTGCACATGCAGTAGGGATTGTGGCAAGATATTCTACCAATCCTAAAGATTCACATATGGTTGTTGTAAAGAGAATCTTGAGATACTTGAAGAAAATAGAGGACTATGGATTATGGTACACATTGGAAGGAAAATTTGAACTTAAAGTTTACACCGATGCAGATTGGGCTGGAAACATAGATGATTGAAAGAGTATAATTGATGGAGCATTATTTTTAGGAGATAGGCTTGTGACTTGGATAAGCAAGAAATAAGCATGTATTTCTCAGTCCACTACTGAAGCAGAGTATGTTTTTGCTACTGCAAATTGTTCGAATATAGCTTGGATCAGACAAGTGTTGGAAGGAATGAATGAGGTAATCACTGACCTGGTAATTATATATTGTGACAACACCAGTGCTATGAATATTTTTAAGAATCTTGTGATGCATTTGAAGACAAATCATATATCTATTAAGTATCACTACTTAAGGGAAAAAGTTCAAGAGAAGCAAGTACAACTGGAATTTGTAACATCTAAGGAACAACTTGCTGATATCTTTACTAAACCATTACTGAAGGACACATTTGAATATTTGAGAACTAGACTTGGGGTCCGTCCCCTATCTACTGGTCATTGAGGTGATCTGGAGGTTGCATCAACCTACACTTATCAGAAGATCAATCATGTTGATGCAAATAACTCACACTTTGGATTTTCTCTAAGGTTGTGAAAGATTGTAGAAGATGGAATAGAAATTTGTCTATTTGTACACTGAAGGTACATGATATGAACTGAACAATAGAGAAATACTTGGCTATTGTAGAGTTGATTGTTTACATATTTTCTTTGGCATTTTTGTCAAAGAGAGAGAGAATGAATATGGAAAATTAGTTACTGAGAACACACAGAAAGGGAGAGATTTGAATATTTTTTGCTGAGAACAAAGGGAATCTGAGAATTGAAAAGATCAAATCCATGGGGAGAGTCTGCACTTGTAATGTTATTATGTTTTGTAGTGATTAAATATATTAAATTCTTACCGATCTACAATATTTACTTGCATAGTTGTAGAATACATGTTTGGTATGGTTTTGACATATTTTCATATTGCTTGTATTGCCATCAATGCCAAAGGGAGAGATTGATGAACTACAACTGATTGAATATTTGAATGAACTGAAGAAACAATGATTAGAGATCACCAAGTACTTAAATGATATGTAAGATGATTAAATCAGTCAATATGTTGTCATTGATGTCAACTAGTATTGACAGTACTTATCATGTTAGTTACAAACATCTAAACATTTGTTGAAAGAAGAAAAGATGAAGAACTCAGATATCTACATGAGAAAAAGATAGATATGATAGATAAGGATAAAGGTAAACATTGGGTAACTTATTGATGAGTTTATGGCTTTATATTGTTGACTTGAGAATGTTACATTAATCTATTATGAAGAAGAGATCTAAAATTGAACAAGTTAATGTGGTCAGTAATTGAAGATTTTTGTATACACTGAGCCAGTGCAGTGTATACCAACTGACAGTATTAACTAAGCTAGTTTAACTAGTTATCACCGATGCATTTCTATATCAACCAAGTATGGATGAAAATATTAAATGCAAAGAACAACTGACTAAATTTGATGAGATGGAAATTGTTATGATTTCAAGATTAAGGATGAAGTTTTGTTATGAGATCCACGACTGACAAAATTTGGAGAAGATCTAAAGGATGAGATTGAAACATGTTAATGACACATCTGTCAAGGAAGGTTTAAGAGTCAAAATGGATGAAGGAAATTAAGTGGCAAAATGTAGTGGCTAATATAAAAATGGTTTACTTGTCTATATAAGAGATATGAGTTTCATTACTGAAACATGCCAGAAGAAGAAGACTGCAGAGATATTACATGAAGACTATTCATGCATGCCTGATCAGACTAGTTATTGAAAAAACTAAACTACAGAGTTAATCAAGCATTAGAGAATCATTTACTAAGTGAAAGTAAGTTGAAGAATATTAAAGTGAATTTGATTAATGATCATAGGATCTTTATGGGATTAGCATAGATCTGAATATCTACAATTGAGTTGTATTTGAATCAAATCATTACTATATCAGTTTAACCATTGATTCAGAAAATCTCTTAACTGAGTGGACTTAACAGTCTTATATTCTTCCCTATGTCATTCAGAGAATGTAAATTGTTATCTTATTGACCCCATAGTGAATGTTGGTCAAAATTTAACTGTTAGTGATAAATCCTCTAACCAGGTCACACTTAACAGTGTGTTTGTAACCTTTAATAGGGTTGGCTCTTCACTGAGCTCACTTCAGAAGAGTGAATTTTTTTGGGTTACCGATCCCAGTGGTTTTTCCCTTAATAGGGTTTCCATGTTAAATCATTTTTTTATGTGTTATTTGTGATGATTGTTTTTCTATCATACTTTACATACTGCATAATTTATTTGGTTGGTAATCACGGTTAGTTATTTACTGGTAATCGGTAAAGTGAACAAACAGATTGATATTTTATGTTACCGAGCTGCATAATTTATTGGAATTATTTGACAAGGTACATCTTTGTATTTGGGACTATAGGATAATTGATCTAATTGATTCACCCCCCCTCTCAATTATTCTAACACTTGATGGATTACCACCAATAATAAATATTAATCATAAAATGGACTTGATTCCTAGAGCTAGTTTTCTAAATAAAGTAGCCCATACAATGAATCCAGTGGAGAGTGAATAATTGAATAGAAAAGTGTAGGAGTTGTTACAAAAGGGGTTGATTCAAGAGAGCTTGAGCCCATATAATGTACCAATAGTACTAGTACCAAATAAAAACATAGAATAGAGGATGTGCACAGATTCTCAGGATATCAATAAGATTACTATCAAGTATAAATTTACCTTACCAAGGATGGATGATATTATTGTTTCTTGAGTTGAGTCAAGTACTTCAAAAAGATAGATTTGAAGAGTAGATATCACCAAATTTGGATTAGAGAAGGAGATGAATGTAATAAAAATTTCAAGAAAAATGAGGGCTTGCATGAGTAATTAGTCATGCCTTTTGGGATAACCAATGCACCAAGCACATTCATGTGACTCATGAACAAGTTATTGAAATAATTTATAAGTAAGTTTTTTATTGCTTACTTGGATGATATTTTGATCTTCAGTAAGACATTGGAGGAGCATATAATGCATATTCATAGGGTCTTTGAGAAGTTAAGGGACTAAAATTTATTGATTAACTTGAAGAAGTACAATTTTGTGAAGGAGTTAGTGTACATGAGATTTTTTTGTCTGAGTGGATGGTCTTAAAATGGACCTAGAGAAAGTGAAGGCTATCCTTGAATGGCTTAATCCAAGGAGTGCTACTAAGGTAAGATATTTTCATGGTTTGGGTAGCTTTTATAGAAATTTTATCATAAATTTTTGTAGTATATGTGGACCCTTGACTGAAACTATGAGAGGGGATATAAAAGAGTTTAGGTGGACTACATGAGAAACAAGAAGTTTTGATTTGTTGAAGTGAAAAGTTATAGAGAATCCTATTTCAGAAATTATAGAGTTTAATATGATATTTCAAGTAGACTGTGATACTAGTGGCAATGCCATTAGAGCTATTTTGAGTCAGGAAGGTAAACCGATTGCTTACTTTAGTGAGAATTTGAATGATGCCAAAATAAAATATTCTATTTATGATCAGGAGATTTATGCTATAGTTTAGGTTTTGAGGAAGTGGAGACATTACCTTTTTCCTAAAGAGTTTATTTTGTTTATTGATCATCAGATTCACAGTGTTTGAATGACCAAGGAAATTTGAATCTGAGACATTTGAAATGAGTTGAGTTTTTATAGAGTTGCACTTTTGTTTTGAAGCATAGGAGTGGATAGTCTAATAGGGTTGTAGATTCCCTAAGTAGGAGAAAAAATTTATTGACAAATATGTAGATAAAATTTGTTGGGTTCAAAGGGCTCAAGAGTTGTATCCTGAGGATCCTAATTTTGGTGAAGCCTAGAGAGCTTGGACAGAAACTGTTAGTCTAGACAGGACTAGATGGTTTGATTTTATAATCCAAGATGGAATTGTATTCAAAGGGATCCAATAGTGTATTATAAAGAGTTCCATGAGGTAAAACCTAATGAAACAAAATCATAGTGGAGGATTGGTTGAACACTTTGGTTGAGATAAAACTTTTTCTCCAGTTAGTGACCATTATTATTGGCCACAATTACATCAAGATGTTAAGAAGTTTTTGCAAAGTTGTAGAATGTGTCATATGGAAAAGGGAACTAGGCATGATACATGGTTATGTCAGTCATTACTTGTACCAAAAATGCCATGGGAGGATATCAGTATGGACTTTAATCTTGGTTTACTAAGGACTCAGAGAGGGCATGATTCAATTTTTGTGGTTGTAAAAAGCTTCTCAAAGATGACACATTTCATTCCTTGCACAAAGAATAATGATGTTGTTCGTGTGGTAGAATTAATTTTTATACAAGTGGTGAGACTACATGGTCTACCCAAAATCATAGTTTCATATTGAGATACTAAGTTTGTTGGGTACTTTTTGAAGACATTACGAAAGAAAATGAAGACAAATTTTAAGTTTATCTCAACACACCACCCACAAACTGATGGATAGACATAAGTGGTGAATACATTTATGGAATATATTAAGGTCTTAGTAGGAGATGAGACCAAGGGGTGGGATCTAATTTTACCACAAGCAAAATTTGCATATGATAATTTTGTTGGAAAGTGGTCAGCACTAATAAAATACAACTGATTGACTATCTTAAAAGAAAGTTTGACAATGGAATGGATATTTGAAAGACAGTGATTGATGATCACTAAGCTACTAAAGTATATGTAAGACATTAAATCAGTTAATATATTGTCATTGATGTCAGCTAGTTTTGAGTGTACTTATCATGATGGTTACAAACATCTAAGGAAGAAAAATGGTAAAGGAATGAGATATCTACATGAAGATGAGATGGATGAGAAAGATATGGATATGGTATACATTGGGTAACTTATTGATGAGTATATGGCATTATGTTAGTGACTTGATTGTATTGCATGATTCTATTATGTATTGAAGATCAAGAATGAACAAGTTTATGTGGTCGATAAATGAAGAATTATGTATACACCGAGAAAGTATAGTGTATACCGAGTATAGTGTTAATTGAGTGAAAGAAATAAATGGAACTTATGAAAACTGACTAAAGATGATGAGCTGGAAAATTGTTTATGATTCCAAGGTAAATGATAATGTTTATAATGGTGATCAAATGGATGATAAAATTCAAGGATGATCAGATGAAGGAGAATTAAACGTGTTATTGAAGCAACTGCCAAGGAAGGTTAAAGTGGAAAAATCTACGATGAAGATTAAGAGGTAAAATCTATGGATGGAAAAAAAAGATTTATGATATCTATATAAAGAGACATGTGATTTATTATTGAGTCTACTGTAGGAGAATTCGCATGAAAAGATTAATTTCATGCAACACTAATCAAACTGGTTGAAGACAAAATCGAGAAAATTTGCAGACAACACTGAGTGATAGAGAAAGCAATTACTGAGTAGAACAGAGTTAGAGGAAACATAGATATTGAATTAATTATTGATTAGAGGTATTTTTGAGCTTAGCATAGATATGAAAATTTGCAAATCAAGTTGTATTTGAATCAAATCATTACTTTATCAATTTAACCATTGTTACAGATAAATCTCTTAACCGAGTGAGACTTAATAGTCTTTATATTTCAATATGAAATTCAATGAATGTTGATTATTTTTTTGTTGACCCCATAGTGAATGATTGGTCAAGGGAAAACTATTAGTGATAAATCCTCTAACCAGGTCACACCTCACAGTGTGTTTTGTAACCTTTAATAGGGTTGGCTCTTAACCAAGCTCACTTTAGAAGAGTGAATTATTTTGGGTTACCAGTCCTAGGTCATTTTTCCCCTAACAGGTTTCCACATTAAAAATATATGTTTTATATGTGTATGGATGTGTTGAATTGTTATTTTACTTTACACATTACTAAAATTGGATAGATCGGTAAATACAATATTTAATTTACTGGTAATTAGTATATGAAGAGAAAGGCACTATTAACATTTTACCGAGTTGATTATTTGATTTGAAATTTTTGTTATATACATCTGGGAGTATTTGGGACTGTAGGATAACTGGACTTAACTGATTCACCCCCCCTCTCAGATATCTAACAATTGGTATCAGAGCATAGAGTGCTTAAAAGAAAATTTTGAAAGATATAAGATAAAGATCACAAGATGTATAAGAGAGAGGTGCCAAAGATGAACAAAGACAACCTCGACATGGAAAAGAAAAAAGAGATTTAACCTATCATGGATTGGAGAATTTGTACTATACTATTTGGATAATGAGTTCATTTTTCCTACTGGACCTTTGACTATTGATCAGATGAGAGAAATACATGAACACAATACTACAATGATAGAGCTTTCTACTTCCTTATCAGATGCCGAATTTGAAGATGTCAAGACATGTACTTCTTCTAAATAGATGTGGGACAAGATTACACTAGTTCATGGAGGAGATGTGAATGTGCCAAGGGCTAAAGCTAAAAGTCTTAGAGAAAATTTTGATGACATGAAAATGAAAGAAGGAGAAAATATATCATAGTACAAAAACTGAGTCAAGGAGATCGTGAATGCTATTCGAGGAGCATGAGGTATTATTGAAGAAGACACTGTTGTAAATAAAATCCTTAGAACCTTTTTGCCTACTTATTCTATTAGAGTTTATGCAATTTATGAGATGAGATCAGCTCCTAGTAATCATATTACACTTGATAGTCTAATCGATAGATTGACTGCATTTGAGTTGAATAACTTTGATAATAGTGTTGTTCCTACTATTGAGTCTACATTTATGTCATCTCTGAAAATTGGAAAATCAAGCAGTAAATACATGATAAGAAATGAGAGTGATAGTGAAAGTGATGAGGACAAAATTGATGAGCTTGAAGCATTAATGGCTAGAAGACTGCAAAAAGGTAAAGGGAGATATAGAGGAAAATTACATTTGGTATGCTTTAACTATAAATAAATTGGTCATATTGTAGCTAGATGGCCTAATAGGAAAGAGGATGAGAAAATTAGTGAAAGATATAGTGAAAGGAAGTCTGAAAGAAGAGATAACCGAGAACAAAGAAGAAATTGACAGTATGTGAAGAGAAGTAATCGAGATTACACAGACAAAGGAAAGAAGGCATGTTACCTTATTGAAGATGATTATGATGACACCGACATTGACACTGATGCATACATTGAGGTGGTATTCGTAGCTTTGAAAGAAGATTCAGAAGAAGAAGAAAGGTATGTTTAAACAACACTTATTTCTAAAGTTAGAAAGAATGATACTTGGATTATTGATAGTGGTTGTACACATCATATGATTGGTGATGAAGATAAATTTTAATATCTTGAACATTATAATGGTGGATCTGTTAAAATGGGAAATGATACACCTTGTCTAGTAAAGGGGAAAAGGTCTATATTGTTGAACAATAAGATCAGATGTGAGAATGCATATTGGGTGAAGGGACTTAATTATAATCTATTGAGTGTAGCATGACTGAATAACATAGCTCACCGAGTTGCATTCAAGAATAAAAAGGTGAAAATCTATGATGAGACTAGAAAGTTGGTCGGTATTGGTGAACAATCTAAAGGTAATTTATTTTATCTTGGTAATGTTGAAACTTCTTGTTTGTTGGCTAGAATTGAAGATGTGTGGTTATGGAACAAAAGGTTATGTCATGTGAATTTTGAAAACATGGTTAAGATCAGTAAGAAAAAGAGAGTTAGAGGCTCATCGAGCATATCTAAACCCAACCATGTTATGTGTAAACAATGTCAAATGGGAAAAATTTCAAAATCTAGTTTTAAAAGAAAAAAATATTCATCTAATTCTATTCTAGAGTTGGTTCATATCGACTTATGTGGTCCTATGAGAACTAAGAGTTATTATGGAGACATATATTTTATCTTGTTTGTTGATGACTTTTCTAGAATGATGACTGTCATGTTTTTGAAAGAAAAATCTAAAGATTTTAAGATATTTAAATGGTATAAAGATAAAGTGTAAAAATAAAGTGGTAAATAATTAAAATAATTGAGATTTGATAGAGGTGGTGAGTTTATTTCTAATGAGTTCACTAATTTTTGTAATGAGCATGTAATTAAGAGACAAGTTTCTGCACCAAGGACACTTCAGCAGAATGGGATTGCTAAAAGAAGGAATAGATCTATTGTTGATTATGCTAGAACACTAATGATTGAAAAATATTTTGCACAAATATACTAGAGTGAAGTTGTTAGTACTGTTGTATACACATTGAACCAAGTTCAACTAAAGAAATATTCAAATAAGATACCTTATGAAATATGGTATGGTTACACACCTAATGTAAATTATTTTAGAATATTTGGAAGTAGATGTTACATTCTAAAAGATGATAGAAATGGAAAATTTGATTCTAAAGGTGATGAAGGAATATTCTTAGGATATTCTACTAAGAGAAAAGCTTACAAATGTTTGAATAAAGATACTAACAAGATGATTAAAAGTGCAAGTATGAGAGTTGATGAATATGCTAAGAAGAATGATGAAGAAAGAAAAAAGGAACCATAAGATTATGGTAGATTTTCTTATATTGAACAACCTAACACTCTACCTGAGCAATAACCTAGCGTTACCGACCATCAGGGTAACTCTATCGAGCATCAATCTATATAGACTAAGAATCAACAAACTGTTACTGACAATGATCATGATCCTACACTGAGTTAAGAACACAATGAAGAATAGAGAACTAAACCTGTACTTGCAAGATATGTAAGGAAATATCATCCAAAAAATTAGATCATTGGAGACAAAAAAGGATGGCATGATAATACGAAGTAAGTTGAGAAACAACACATGCATAGTTTGTGCAATTGAACCTAAAATTGTTACATATGCACTTGCAAATGATGAATGGGTTAAGGCCATGAATGAAGAAATTGAGCAGATAAATAAAAACAAAACATGGACATTGGTACCAAGACCAAAAGATAAGAATGTAATTGGAAAAAAATGGATATTTAGAAACAAGTTGAATGAAAATGGAGATGTCACTAGGAATAAGGAAAGACTTGTATGTAAAGGGTATGCACAAGAAGGTATTGATTATGGTGAGGCTTTTTCACTAGTTTCTAGACTTGAAGGAGTTAGAATATTGCTTGCTTATGCTACTTACAAAGGATTTAAAGTTTATCAGATGGATGTTAAATCTTCATTTTTTAATGGAATACTTGAAGAAGAGGTATTTATTGAATAACATGAAGTATTTGTTGATCCTAATCAAAAGAACATTGTATGTAAGTTACACAAAGAACTATATGGATTGAAACAAGCACCGAGAGCACGGTATGAAAGATTGCACTCCTACCTTATCAGTATTGGATTTGTTAGAACAAGTGACAACATTAATTTATATTTGAAAGGTGAAACTGATGATAAGATTCTTATTGATGAAATTTTTGTTGATGATATCATATTTGGAGGACATGATAATCTATGCAAATCATTTGCTGATGAAATGAGAAAAGAATTTGAAATGTCAATATTTGGAGAGATTAATTTTTTTCTTGGCTTGAAAATTTTACAACAAAATGAAGCCATGTACATTACTCAATCAAAGTACATAAAATAAGTATTGAAGACATTTAGTATGGAGGACTCAAGACCAGTCGGTACACCTATGGTCACTAGATGCAAATTGACAAAGGATGATCAGTCAACCAAGGTAAATTAGACATTTTACAGATCAATGGTTAGTAAGTTGATGTATGTTATGCATAGTAGACCAGATATTGCACATGCAGTTAAATTTGTAGCAAGATTTTATTCTAATCCTAAAGAATCACATATGACTGTTGTAAAAAGAATTTTGAGATACTTGAAGAACACTGAAAACTAAGGCTTGTGGTATAAGAAAGAAGGAAATTTTGAGCTAAAAGTTTATACAGATGCAGATCATGGTGGAAACATTGATGATAGAAAGAGAACTATAGGTGGATCATTCTTTTTGGGAGAAAGACTAGTTACTTGGATAAGTAAGAAATAAGGATGCATTTCTCAGTTCACTATAGAAGTATAATATGTTTTTTCTTCTTCTAAATGTTTGAACATTGTATGGATAAAATAACTTTTGGAAGGTATGAATGAAGAGATCACTGATCCAGTGATAATATATTATGATAATACTAGTGCAATAAAAATTTCTAAGAATCTGGTGATGCATGAAAAGACAAAGCATATATCTTAAAAGTATCACTACTTGAGGGAACAAATACAAGAAAAGTAAGTGAAACTAGAGTATGTGAAATCACAAGAGCAACTTGCTGATATATTTACTAAACCCTTACCTGAGGATAGATTTGAGTACTTGAGGATTAGACTAGGGGTCCATCCCCTATCTATCGGTCACTAAGGTGATTAGGAGGTTGCATCATCCTACACTGTATTAGCATATCAAATTATCTTGATGCATGATGTTCACAGTTCAGGTTTCTTGAGGTTGTGAAAGTTGATAGATGAAAGACAAACTAAAACTACATATCAGTACATGAAAGGTACCCAATCTGAACCGAATACTAGAGATAATATTTTGGCTATTGAAGAGATTTTTTATATTCTTTTTGGAATTGTTGTCAAAGGGAGAGAAGATTCAATGAAATATTTATCTAAAGGAAAATAAGAAAATACACATAGGGAGAGAAGATCAAATCTATGGGGAGAGACTGCATGGAGTATTAATATTATGTAGTGATTAAACATATTAAATGTACAAGCTAGGAAGAGCTTACTGAGTTATAACATTTTCTTACAAAATTATGGAACAAATGTTTGGTATTCTATGGCATATTTCATATTGTGTTGCCATCAATGCCAAAGGGAGAGATTAATAAACTAAAACTGATTGAATATCTTGAAATAAAGTTTGACAATGGAATGGATATTTGAAAGACAGTGATTCATGATTACCGAATTACTAAAGTATATGTAAGACATTAAATCAGTTAATGTGTTGTCATTGAAGTCAACTATTTTTTATTGTACTTATCATGATGGTTACAAACATATTAAGGAAGAAAAATGGTAAAGGAATGAAATATCTACATGAAGATGAGATGGATGAGAAAGATATGGATATGGTATACATTGGGTAACTTATTGAGGAGTCTATGGAATTATGTTAGTGACTTGATTGTATTATATGATTCTATTATGTATTGAAGATAAAGAATGAACAAGTTTATGTGGTCGGTAAATGAAGAATTATGTATATGTAGAGAAAGTGTAGTGTATACCGAGTATAGTGTTAACCGAGCTAGTTATCACCAACACATTACGATATTAACCAAGTGAAATAAATAAATGGAACTTATGACAACCAAATAAAGATGATGAGCTAGAAAATTGTTTATGATTCCAAGGTAAATGATAATATTTGTTATGATGATCAAATGGATTATAAAATTCAAGAATGATCCGATAAAGGAGAATGAAATGTGTTATTGACATAACTGCCGAGGAGTTTTAGAGAGAAAAAATCTATGGTGAAGATTAAGAGGAAAAATCTATGGATGGAAAAAAAATGGTTTATGATGTCTATATAAAGAGACATGAGATTTATAATTGAGTCTGTTGTAGGAGAATATGTGTGAAAAGATTAATTTCATGCAACACTGATCAAACTTGTTGAAGATAGAACCACACAAATCTGCAGACAACATCGAGCGACAGAGAAAGTAATTACCGAGCATAACAAAGTTGGAGGAAATAAAGATATTGAATTGATTATTGATCAGAGGTATTTTTGAGCTTAGCATAGATCTAAAAAATCTGTAAATCAAGTTATATTTGAATTAGATCATTACTGTATTAGTTTAACCATTGTTATAGATAAATCTCTTAATTGAGTGGGACTTAACAGTCTTTATATTTCAATATGATATTTAATGAATGTTGATTCTTTTCTTGTTGACCCCATAATGAATGATTGGTCAAGAGAGAACTATTAGTGATAAATCCTCTAACCAGGTCACACCTCACAGTGTGTTTTGTAGCCTTTAACAGGGTTATCTCTTAACCGAGCTCACTTCAAAAGAGTGAATTATTTTGGGTTACCGGTCCTAGGTGGTTTTTCCCCTGACAAGGTTTCCATGTTAAAAATCTATGTTATATGTGTATGGATGTGTTGAATTGTTCTTTTACTTTACACATTAATAAAATTGGATAGATTGGTAAACATAGTATTTAATTTACTGGTAATCAGTATATGAAGAGAAAGGAAATGTTAATATTTTACCCAATTGATTATTTGATTTGAAAGTTTTTTTATATACATCTTGGAGTATTTGGGAATGTAGGATAACTGGACTTAACTGATTCACCCCTCCCCCTCTTAGTAATATAACAAGCACATGCACACATATGCACATATATGGAATGTTGTCATTTATGGAAATAATTATCAGTTTTATGATCACACATATTGGATATCATGAATATGTTTGAATGCAGTTCATGAAGGAAAAATGCTTAAGTCCACAAACTATTTGTATGAGCCAGTCTGACATAAAAGATTAGTGAGCTGCATATAAAGGCATGCGATCTGAGTAACATTCTTATAGGACACCAATGAATACATGTGTGAGGTTGCACATGTTAATATTAAAGGATCAAAGGGATAGGTTCAGTTTATTTGATGCAAAGACAATAAACAAGACATTAGTACTTGTTAGCGATTACTAAGGCCAACTTTGTGAATGATTGGAAAGTTATGTTTGGATGCTATCTTGGATATAAGGCCGACTAAGGATATTAATGAAGCATGCAATTACGCATTAACTAATATGATGCTTAGCTAGAGTAATTCCAAATAGCTTTTGTAAATATACCTCTAACAAGGTATAAGTATACATAAAATTTTGTATAAGTGTGTGATGATGATGATAATGATATATATGGATACAAACTATGAAGACATCTAAGAAGAAAAAAAGATATTAAGAGAAAGGAGAACAAGAGGAGTTCTTCAAAGAATAATTTTTTTAACTCTTTGTATTCAGGACATCATATTTGTTGTAAGTGTTGTTGCACCTATTGTACACCACTAGCATGGTTTGTTTGCCTTTAACAAGGCTAGGACCTTTAAAAGGGTTGATGTATAAACAAGGTAGTCATTGTATACATCCCCTAACATGGATCTGCCTATATTGTAATAATCATCTCCTAACAAGGCTATAACTCCTTGTTGGAATTAGGAGAGATAGGTACTGAGAGGGGAGGGGTGAATCAGTGCCTTCAAAAACTTTACTTGTAAAACCTTTCAGATCTATAATTGTATACTATGACAACCGATCAAAATAACTTGAATCTAATTGCATAAATAAATCATCTAGTTAGCTTGAGAAAGTAAACAACATGAAATCAATATGACAATCACATAACACAAGTATTTTGGTAATGCAAAAACCCTTGTAAGAAGGTAAAAACTGCGGTGGGGATGACACCCACAAATTCTTCACTACTGCAGATAGAAAAGGTTTGCCTATTAAGGCTACAAGTTTTGATCACTTCTGGTGATCTTACCCTGTTAGGAGTAACATATTAGATCAGCTAGATCTACCTAGTTATAGGATTTTGACAACACTAATGAAGTGTGCACTTGGTTAAGAGATTTACATAAGACTGTTAAGTCTACTCTGTTAAGAGATTTTATCAAAAACTCTATTACAATTGTCAGAAAGTAATAGGCAATTATCTGCTAGTTGACAACTCAATTGTTTGAAATAGATCAATAAATGCTCATAAAAATATCACCTTGATTGTGATGATTCACTACTCTATTCTACTTAGTAGCCTTCTCTGATTCTACTCAATCTAATATCCTCTGTACTCTGTTCTACTCTATAAACTGATTGACTTGAAGTTAGGCAATGGTGTCAAGTGCTCCATGATTCATATATATCAGTTCACCAACCTTTTTAAAATGATGCTAACATATAAAATATATAGTGTTCTATTTTTGCTACTTTAGCAAAAATTAGGTTACAAAAATAATCATAACCCTAAGATCTATGGTGCAAAAATAACCTAGATCAACTATTACAATAAGATAAACATTACATTTAATGAGTATCTTTTACAATAAATGCTCCTCGATCTTGGTAAACCATTTTATGATCTGTTGTAACTATTTGCATAGAAGAATGTGCCATTTTAGATTACTATGCCATTTTTTGTGATCATTGATAAACACTATATAAACTACTCGATGTATACTACGATGCTCAGTGTTTACTGTCTATCGGTGTTGGTGTCGGTGTCATTGGTGCTTGGTAAACTATGTGATGCTCGGTGTAAAGGCTTTACCGACTACTCTATCTTACTTTTGGTTACTGACCAACTCAATATAAGTGACTGACCGATCTCTTTGATATCCTTTGATACTAATGACAACCTTAAATGCTCAACAGAGATTAACAATCTCCCCCTTTGGCATTAGTATCAAAACTTCAAATGTATAAAGAAAAAATGTTTCTATATATTCCTTATGTCTCCACCATATACATATCCAAAACAAAAAATAAATTCTAAGTACATAGTACTCCCCCTCGGTGCATGCTTCTAGTAATATGTACATATCAAAGTATACTTACTTGACACTACAACCGAGACTCCCACACCGTATCTTCCTTCTTCTACTCCTTGGTAGATGGTGTGGGAGTCTCGGTTGTAGTGTCAAGTGGGTTCACCTTGGTTGACTTTGTTTCTTCTGGTTATTTTGTTTCTATAGACTATGCCTCTATTTTGGTAGGCTCATTTTTATCTATAGGTTGCTCAGGTGCCTGTATCCCTATTGTATCTTTATTTTTCTCAGGATGAGAAGCATCAGGTTGTACTTGTGAAAGTATTTCAACTACCTCTACAAGTACAGGAAGTTCACCCGGTAGAGATGTGAAAACACTATCAGTGTCTAGTGCTTCATCTTTGTTTGGTGCAATAGTCACATCTTCATCATCCTTATCATTAGGATCACCATTAGTGATGTCCTCAATGAGTACATCATCATCGGTTTTCTTCTGCAAGTGGATCTTTACTTGATCTGGTGCATCCTATGAAATTCTTATTTCTTCCTTTTGTTCGGTGATATCAATTACCTCGGTAACTGATATATCGGTGTCCTTTAATTTCTTTCCCTTATCATCATTAATGTAAATACCTTTACCTTTTGAACTGTGTCTCTTCTAAGACAATTTCAGGAATGCTTCCTGTTCAGCTTTCTCTTCTACTTTCAAAATTGATGTCCATAGAGAATCACATGTGACATCCATATCAACCACATTCTCATCCATTATCTACATAGCTCTATTCTTGACTATAAATCTTGCTTGGTACTTTTTCAAGTATTCACTTACAACATCATAACTGAAGTGTGAGGCTACATGAACTAATGATCGTTCTCTTTTCCTTTTCTCAATATCTAGTGCAATAGCCCATTTCTCATTTATTTTGTCATCTAATTCCTTCGGTAATTGACATGCAAATTCCATTGGTACTCTCTTGAATTTAATCATCATCTAGATGATAGCATGTTCTAGCTTTGTCTTGTCCTCAATTGACATTTTGTCAAATTTGCCTATGCCTAGATCTGCAAGATTTCCATTTTCAATTATATCTTCAATTATTTCTTCTATTGTACTTTCCCTATTATGAACTAACTTGAATTGATTAGGATCATTTTTAGTGTCAGTCTCCTCTATATCTTCTTTACTTCTTATGTATTTCCTCTTTTTCTTCGGTGTCTCAGCTACTTTCTTGTTCTTTCTCTTTATGTATTTCTTCGTCGGTGTAGCTGCTTTTCTTTTTTCTACTTTTACTGCTTCTTCTTTTGTCAGAGGGGATGAGGCTATAGTTGATGACCTTGTTTTCATACCTTTTTGTTCTGGTAACTACATTTCCTATTCAACATTGGTGGGAGGAACTGGTGTGGGATTCTTTTCTTTTTTTGACTCAGTCTCCTCGCTATCATAGGGCTTCTCAGCCAACTATAACTGACCTTTGATTGTTTGTTTAACTAATGACTCCATAGATGAGGTAGATGCATTTCCATATCTTGTTGTGAGATCTTTTCTCATTTTCTTTGCTCTTCTAGACATTTTTCTGATCTCTATGTCTGTAGTGATTCGTGGCTTAGCTTCCTCATAAATGCGAAACCTAGTGGCAGTGATATCTATCGGTAATGCCAACAATGCATTAATAGATTTCAAAGTGAAATCGTAGTTCATTTCATATCCCATTGGTGCTAGCCATTTTGTTCTCAGTTCTACTACCTTTATCATAGAGTGGTCTGTGCTGACTATAAAACATATGTCATCTTCAAATTTACTCACTAATTCCCTTGGAATTCTACTCCTTTGATGCATTTTTGTCTGAAATTCTTTGAAATATGCATCAAATTCCTTATTCAGATTATCTCCTAGACTTTTCATCATTTCACCAATTTGTGCAGTTATCAGTTTATCAGATTGCCAGTTAACTTTATTGATACCAGGTACATATTTTTGTAGATAGAAAAATGTACAGACAAGCAGTGATCTATACTTATATGTGTTGGACTTCTTTGATCTTATTGTCTTCATATTCTCTTGCAATTGGTGTAGTAGCAATTTGGCAAGATCTACCTGGTGATCTTTCTTCACAATTTTATATGTCGTATCCATGGCCCTGCAGGGTACACTATTTAGTCTGCTAGATTGAAATATCTTGTACCTAATGACATGTGCTATGAATTTTACCACTGGGTCTTTGATGGTTGAGATTTTCAGTGCCCTATCGTCCCATTGAGCTCCAGTGTTCTTTTCAACATTGGGATGAGACGAACTTCAAAAGGCTTTTGCTTTGTCAGTTGTAGGGTACCTAGTAACTCTACTGATAAGCTTCTTTGTGACCTCAACAGGTTTGTCCAGCTAGAATTTCCCATCATGAAATCTACTCAATATAATTCTTATCTAGTCAATTTTGAAAGATTGCAAGTAGTGCGTGACGCATGATAACCCTGAGTTCTCAATCTTCTCATATTTGGATTTTAACTTTCCATCTGGTCCACAAACTTGTTGATAAGTAGCAATGGTCTCAAAATCACCTACTTCTCTAATTTTGTAGTGAATATAGGCCCTAACGTCTTCTATTAACAAAACCCTATCTGGAATACTTGAAAATGCACCCATATCATCCATGTGTGTTGCAACCTTGGGATGTGGTTTGAATTTGGCCTTGGTGAAATTAGCCCTAACAATTAATTCTACTTCCTCCTCAATGTTTTGTGATTTGCTTGCAGACAATGTTGATGCCATAAATTGTTTCTAGGGTTTCGGCAAGCAATAGATAACCAGTGTTCGGTAGGCAAATGAACTTACTTGATATTGTCAAAGAATTGTTGTCAGTTCGATCTACAGTAGCTTTGAATCCTTTTTGGAAAATCTTTAGCTCAAACTCTTCTTTGTAAAATCTCTATTCTTCGAAATCACAATGTAACAATGAACTCTATTTCTGTGTATTTATAGACTTTTTGATATTCCTACTCAAACTTTGGTGCATTAAATGTGTGACCTAACTTTTCATACGAAACAACTATCAGCTCGGTAATGTCTACAATTTCCTTTTCTTGGTTAACATAGAATTTCTTCATTGGTTTGCACTATTTTCGATTAACCTTGTATAGTGATTACCGATGGGTAATCAACTCTCATTTCTTCTTTTATCAACTATGTGACATTTGCAAACTCACAACACATAAACCATAGTGCATCTTTATTCATGCAGATTTGGTATTTGTACATCATATATAAGGAACTATATGTAAAATGTGATCATTTAAAATTTTTAGTTCCATACATACCTTTGTCATCTTAAGTGGAGGTACTGATGTCACCCAATCTAGTGGACGAGATTTCACCGATAGTGTTACTTGACTCAACATTCTCATTAGATGCCTTCTTCCACATTGTGTTCCTTAACTTCATGATTTATACAATGTTATATCCACTCTCAAATATATGGTTTTCATCTGGTGCTCGGTCTCTGTAGTTCTTGCTTAAATGACTGACCTTGTGACAGTGCATACATGCCATTCCTACATTTGTCCAGTTTCTTGATTGTCCAATCTGACTCTTTCTGTAAAAATTTGTCACAATATGTCCATACCAACCACATATAGCACAACTAGTCCATGTATTATAATCCCAAACATATGAGTTACCTTGTCTCTTTGGTTGATATGGCTTTCGTTGTAGTTTCTCTTTAAGTGTCCAGACTTGTTTCATTTTTTCCTTGCAGTCCCTTGCAGTGTGTCCATGCTTATTACAAGTATAGTATATTTTCTCCTTAGTAGTATTATTAGCAATGTCATTCTACTTAGCTCTACATTCATAAGCTAGATGTCCAAACTTACCACAGTAATAACAATATCCATTGAATTTAGGAATGACAGGAGGTTTACCTTGTGCTTTGCTTCTTCAAACATTAGATGTATGTCATGGTTTTCCATAGTGATAACATGTCAACACTTTAGGTTTCTGACTTTGATTTTTGTTCACTTTTTCAACTTGTTGTGATGATTCTCCTTCACCAGTGTAGCCTATACCGGCTCTGCCTCCGAATTTTCTCTGATTAGTCAGGAAATCATCAATATTTTTAGAACTGTCCTCAGCTATCTTCATCATTTCATTGTGTTGCTTTTGTATCTTTATTTCATTTCTCAATTTTTCATTATCTTCTCTGATTATTGAAACATCTTCAAGTCTTCTTGATAATTATTCATTTACTCAGTTCATTTCTTGATTAACTATCATCATTTGATTTGATACTTGGAAGTGACGATCAATGAGTCTCTGAATTTCACTTTCTTTTGCTTGGAGTTGTTCAGTCATCAGTCTTTAGTCTTCAATAGCCAGATTCTGATCTTGTTCAGCTTGTTTAGCATTGTTCATGATTTCCACCATTCTCACGATCTGAGATTCATGACCGATTTGAAGTGCTTTCACTTGCTCAGATAGATGCTGATTCTTTTTAGACAAGTCAGAGATTATGCTTTCATATCCGTCAGAGATGCTTCCAAAGCTTGATCCAATATGATCAAATATTTCATCAATAGGTTCTTCATGATAACCAATTTCATTTTGCAGAATTGCAAGATTCTTCCTTTCAACCAGTAATTTCTTCAGTTCTTCCTTGGCTTGTTTATACTATTCCACAAACATCTATATTTGTATCCTCTGATTCTCAATAGTCTTGTCAAGTTTTTATCTCTCCATGACTTAGATTTTTACCCTTCAGTGGTTAGATTGTTCAACAAGAGAACTGAGCTTTGATACCAATTATTGGAATTAGGAGAGATAGGTACTGAGAGGGGAGGGGTGAATCAGTGCCTTCAAAAACTTTACTTGTAAAATCTTTTAGATCTATAACTGTATACTATGATAACCGATCAAAATAACTTGAATCTAATTGCATAAATCACATAACACAAGTATTTTGGTAAAGCAAAAACCCTTGTAAGAAGGTAAAAACTGCGGTGGGGATGACACCCACAAATTCTTCACTACTGCAGATAGAAAAGGTTTCCCTATTAAGGCTACAAGTTTTGATCACTTCTGGTGATATTACCCTGTTAGGAGTAACATATTAGATTAGCTAGATCTACCTAGTTATAGGATTTTGACAAAACTAATGAAGTGTGCACTTGGTTAAGAGATTTACATAAGATTGTTAAGTCTACTCTGTTAAGAGATTTTATCAAAAACTCTATTAAAATTTTTAGAAAGTAATAGGCAATTCTCTGCTAATTGACAACTCAATTGTTTGAAATAGATCAATAAATGCTCATAAAAATATCACCTTGACTATGATGATTCACTACTATGTTCTGCTCGATAGCCTTCTCTGATTCTGCTCAATCTGATATCCTCTGTACTCTGTTCTACTCTGTAAACTGATTGACTTGAATTTAGGCAATGGCTTCAAGTGCTCCATGATTCATATATATCAATTCACCAACCTTTTTAAAATGATGCTAACATACAAAATATATAGTGTTCTATTTTTGCTGCTTTAGCAAAAATTAGGTTACAAAAATAATCATAACCCTAAGATCTACGGTGCAAAAATAACCTAGATCAACTATTACAATAAGATAAACATTACATTTAATGAGTATCTTTTACAATAAATGCTCCTCGATCTTGGTAAACCATTTTATGATCTGTTGTAATCATTTGCATAGAAGAATGTGCCATTTTAGATTACTATACCATTTTCTGTGATCATCGATAAACATTGTATAAACTACATGGTGTATACTGTGATGCTCGATGTTTACTATCTGTCGATGTCAGTGTCATTGGTGCTTGGTAAACTGTGTGATGGTTGGTGTAAAGGCTTTACCGACTGCTCTGTCTTACTTCTGGTTACTAACCAACTCAATATAAGTGATCGACCGATCTCTTTGATATCCTTTGATACTAATGACAACCTTAAATGCTCAATAGAGATTAACACTCCTAATAGGTTTTCAAGGTTCATAGATCATAATTTAGTGGGTGCCATCCCCACTGAGGTTTTCCCCTTAACATGGTTTCCTTGAAAACAAATATGGTGTTATGAGTTCTCCTATGTGTTTCTTTATTGCTTGGTTATTTATTTAATGTTACATCTTTATATGTTGGTTAAAGAAGTTTTTGATTGAGGTAGTGATAGGTTTTTAAGGTTACCCAAAACCCTTTACAATCTAGAAGAAAGATTGAGCATTTAGAGCATCAAAACAACTACAATTGCCCATAAAGAAGTGAAATAACCAAAAAGGGAAAGCCCCAATATGTTAAAATTAATTCAAAAATTTTAAACAGAAAAAAAATCCAAAAAAATGCCAGCACACCAACCAATTGCTAAAAAGCACACGCAACAGAGAAGATCAATCCAGTTTTCCAAGGAACTCCTTAGAATCTACCAACAGGGCCTAAATGTTTGGATTGATTCCTTTAGGTTCAAAATTTCCTTAGGTAGGGAGGCTATCTTCTTCTTAGTACAAGATATGGTTCTAGTACCTAGACCAATAGTCTACTCTTCTTGATTCGTGTCATCATAAATGACTATAGCCTTAGTATTCAATTGATTACCTTCCAGAAAGGAATACAAAGCATTCAAATTATTAATAGTGGCTTTGATTCCCTCGTTGTTGAGGGTCAACAAATTCCTAAGCATAATATCATTCTTGTTGGCTTTGTCAAGGATGAGAGTGATTTTTCCTCAATAATACTATTGATCTTATCTTCCAGCACAGTAGTGTTCTTAGAATCCTTAATAAAAATATTTTTATTAGTAACATTATACATAGAAGCATCATTTCTCATTTTATCCATAGTTTCATCAAGAACCTCATACCTAGCATCTAGGGCTCTTTTAACCTTGAGGTCTTGGATTTCATGGAAGGTCCATTTGTCAAGGTTGAAGGATAAAATGGCTCTCCTTCTTACCACATTGAGGATGCTCATATTGGTGACTCTTCTGGTATAGAAGTCCTTTTCCTCAAGAGAAATAATATCCTCTTTCCTACGAGTTTACATCTTCTTTTCCTTACTAGAAATATCCTCGCTTTTGGGGTTCTCAGTAGCAATATTCAGACTGTCATCAAAAGCCCAATTGACTGTGGACTCGACAATGTTAGTTAGATTCTCAAGAAGGGTAGCTTCCTTTGCATTCTCTTGAATAGACATTTCATTAGTTTCCTCATTTCCAGTAGCATTATCTTCCTCATTACACTCCCTTTCAAAGTTCTCTTCCTCCATACCTTCCTCTTTGTTAACACCATCCTCCTCCCGATAGATGTCTTCAGCATTCTGGTCATGAACCAACATATTAATAGTATCCCCTGAAATCTCCTTGTGGGAATCCTTAATAGATTCATCCTTAGGGTCCTCAGGGTTGATATTTTTAGTACCTTCCATAGGGTGAGGGATCATCATCAAGGTATCCTCATCTTCCTTATCGACCATGAGAGTGGCTTCCTTATCCAACAACTCATTTTCTTTAGGCTTCTCTATTTCTGGGCTTTCCTCTTCAGAGTTGTTGTCTTCACCATCATCTTCAGATTTCATGCCTTCCACCTCATCAAAAATAGAAAGGGACTCTTCTTTCTTTTCTGGTGTAGCCTTTCTTTTCTTAGAAGAAGTCAAGATAGATTTCTTCACAGAACTACCCTCGACAGATTTCTATTTCTACTTGCTCATCTACTTAGGTAAAGGCTCAAGAACCTTATCTCTTGTATACTCCATAATAAGAAGAATCAATCCTTCATGAAGGACTGACGAGCTAGCCTTGATTCTATTTTCCATAATACTCTGGTTCAAAGAGCTTAAAAAATAAGGAAAGGAGACCCGGTGTCATGGTGAAAATGATTAACTAGGACAAAATGAAAATTATAAACCTTAGTAAATCTTATGTCTGAGGCAAAATATTCCATAATCACCCTTAAGACATGTGCCCAAATGAGCTTGATGTTATTAATACTAACATAGCTGACATTACCCTTAACAAGCATTGCCTTTTCCTCAATAGTCTTAGGAAAATCTTTATAGGCCTTGTTCCCAATTTTCCTATCTTTGAAATAATTCATACCTTCATGAAAAAAGACAATAATTTCTGCAATAAGGTCCAGAGTCAGAAGGAAAGACTTTACCCCAATGTGCACCACACCATTGTCCCAGCTAGTGGAAGATTCTTCAATAATGCCTTTGTCATTTCCATGCAAGCACCTGAGGTATTTGTCAATATTTCCCCTCTTAAGTTTTCTCTAGGCCACTTTCTTCTAAACCCATTTACACTCTAAAGGTTCTTCTCTCTTCAGGTCCCCTCCCATGTCTTCCATCATACACTTAGGCTTCAGAAAAAAAATCTCATAATTAAGCTTCGACTAGTTAGAGCCAAGCTTTCTGAAATAGGAGACAAAAAGCACAAACAAAAGAACATTCAACACACTAGCCATCTTGAGAAACCAGAAAGTGTGTATAAAAGGATTCTTCATAATGATCTTGCACTTTTTTTTCCTTTTCATTTGATGAGTTCTTAAAATCTGTGTAATATCACTGGATTTTATTATTACTCCGTATGATTCCCTCCTTTTGGTTAATCTTATCATAATAAATGAGTTGATTAATGTCATCATTAATGTTAGAAGTCCCAAGCCACTTGCGAGTGATTTCATTAGTAACCCCAATATTAGAAAGCCCATCCGCAACCATGTTGGTTTCACGGTAGTCATGGGTTAGGTAGAACATTTTAAATTTATGAGTGATATTTTTAATTTTTTATATTAAATTCTCAATTGTCCATGAAGGTTTAGAGATGCCTTTGATATTATTGATGATGTTAAGGGAATCTCCCTCCAGCCATAAGTTCTTACAACCCATCTCTTCATCTAGCATGATAGTATTGAGAGTTGTCATGGCCTCAACTCTATGATTAGATTAAACTCCCAAGGGGAAGTAGTAGCTCCAACACAATTACCTGTCTAATCTCTTATAATTCCACCTCCACAAGCAATTCTTGGGTTTCCTTTGGTAGCCCTGTCAAAGTTGGCTTTGAGCCATCTTTAGGGAGGAGAGGACCACAAATGATTATCTCTAGGATGGGAATCTTTAGAGTCAGTAAAGTTAAACTACCAATTTTTGATATTCTCCATATTCTCCTAGGGAAAAATCATAGAAGGGTAGTTGATAATCATATTAAAGTTTTCCTTCAGCCCTCTACAAATAAGATTCCCTACCAACTCATCTTTCACAGACTTCTCCTTGAACACTCTATTGTTTCTCTCCTTCCAAATGTGCCAACTCAAATGTGAGAGAATCAACTTCCATAAGACTTTGGCCAATTTGTTCGAGAAGGGATAGCTCCATTGAATAATTGATTCCTGCCAAGAAAGAGGAAAACACCAACAAAAGTTCCATTTACAAAGAATAACCTCTCAAACCTTACGGGAGTAGGAAAAATGAAACATAATATGGTCACAAGATTCAGCTTCCTCCATACATAAATAGCATCTATGAGGCAAATAGAACCCTCTTTTTGAGAGATTATCAAGGGTCAAAGGTTTATTTTGCACTAGAAGCCAGAAAAATAAATTAATCTTAGGAATTAAAAATTTACACCAAACCTTAGAACACAGTGACCTATCTTCCTCCACAACCATCAACTTACTGGTAGAAGCAACAGTGTAATTTCCATCCAAATTATGAGCCCAGATAATTTTATCATGGTAATTATCATTAACAAACCAAGTTTGTAACATCATATTAAGAGACTGAAGTTTTCTATCAATTTCTCCCAAGTTTATCCATTTATTTCCTCTCCAATAATTGCTAACCTTATCCCCAAGAGAGTCTTTACATCTTTCTATAGCTTGGCTCCACTCTTGGTTATTATACAAAGGGTCTGATTGAATCCAACAATCCTCCCATAAGTTAATTTTCCTACCATTTCCTAGCTTCCATCTGACACATTTGAGAATTATCTCCTTAGCATTGCATATGTTATTCCATATATAAGAGCCATGCACCTTCTCTCCTGAAAGGATGAAATCTTCAAGAGAGGGATAGTTGAACAAGTATTTACTCTTGATGATAGAATTACATTCTTTAATTTCACCATAGACTCTCCATATTTGTTTTGCCAAGAGGGATTTATTAAAAGTTTGGACTATTCTCAACCCAAGTCGCCCCAATGATTTAGGCTTGCAAACCCTATCCCAAGACACACGGATTAAAAAAAAAAATTTCTTCCACCCCTGACCACAAAAATGTTTTTTGGATTCTTTCAATCATCATTGCAAATTTACTGGGAATATTGAAGAGGCTTAAAATATAGACATGTAGATTTTGCAGAGAATATTTCAATAGTTGAATCATGCTAGCATTACTTAAAAGGGCTCCCTTCCAACTCGTCAGATTTCTATTAAATCTTTCAATAATGGAAAATTAAAACTCATCAGGAGGTTTAGCACTCAAAGGAAATCCTAGGTAGGAAGATGGAAGAACCCTGATACTGTAACCCAAGATATTAGAGATCTTCCTTTGTCTAACCGCATGAGTATTAATGAATAAGATATAGCTTTTGTTCCAATTAATGAGCTGACTAGAGGCCAAAGTATAAGTATTTAGAGTTGCCTTCAGATTTCTAGCTTCCTTAATAGTAGTTGTCCCCATAGTAATAGTATCATCCATGAATTTCTTATGGGAGCAAAAGGTTCTAGCTAAAGAAGGTTGGAGACCAGTAATGAGCCCTTCTCCCACCATTTTATTAATGTATCTACCCAAGCACTTAGCCATAATAGAAAAGAGGATGGGAGATATATGATCATCTTG
The DNA here is from genome assembly GCA_027943335.1 of Chamaecyparis obtusa. Taxonomy (NCBI): domain Eukaryota; kingdom Viridiplantae; phylum Streptophyta; class Pinopsida; order Cupressales; family Cupressaceae; genus Chamaecyparis; species Chamaecyparis obtusa. The sequence goes on along the minus strand of BSBK01006182.1, from coordinate 237,193 downwards.
TCTTAGGCCCTGGGAAGGTTTGAAAAAAATTGAGGATCCCCCATTAATGATAACCGATGAAGAGACCATCGTCACCAGCTACGCGATAAGTTTAATGAATCCTTTTCCAAAGCCAAAAGCTTCAAGAATTTTTTTTTAGAAAAAGCCAATCCACTCTATCATAATATTTAGAGAGATCAAGCTTCATAAGAAAGCCTTGTTTCTTAGCAACTTCCAAGGAATGGATGTTTTCATGAACAAAAATAATGGAATCCAAAATTTGCCTCCCCGAAACAAATCCATTATGTTGGGGGGATATAACTGAAGGGAGAATAGACAAAAACCTCAAAATAAGAACTTTGGAGATGATTTTATAAAGAGAATTGCAGACACTAATAGGTCTGAAGGCATCAATAGTATCAGCTCCAGACTTCTTAGGGATCAAAACCAAGAAGGTTGCATTAAGTTCCCTAAGAAGGTTTTTAGTTCCAAAAACCTCCTTAACTGCTACATTCACCTCTTTTCCAAAAATATCCCAAAAATGATGAAAGAAAAACATGAGAAAACCATTAGGGCTAGGAGACTTCTCACCTTCAAAGTAAAAAACAACCTTCTTTATTTCATTATCTAAAGGGATAGCTTGAAGCCGAACATTGGTTTCTTCATGAATCAACGAAGGGATAGCCTCCTAAATTTTATCTTGATCCAAAGGAGCAAGCATAAGACCTTTAGTAAGAAGAGAAGTGAAATAGTTAATCATTTCATTTCTAATATCCTCCTCCTTAACCACCTTGTTCCCATTGGAACAGAGGCTTGAGATTTTGTTCACAACCTTATGTTTCATGGAGGTCATATGAAAAAATCTAGTATTTATGTCCCTTTCCTTCAACCATAAAGCCCTTGATCTTTGACGCCAGAAGGTTTCCTCCTTAGATATAATATTATGATAATCAACAAATAAGGTATTTTCTATATTTCTTAGCTCCTTAGAAAGGCCTTCCTCATGAATTTGATCCTGGACCTCTTTGATATCAAGATGTACTCAATTTTTGGATAAAAAATATCTCCAAAGAATTCTTTGTTCCAAGTTTTAATCTTTCTTTTTATAGAATACATTTTTTTAGTAACTTTGTACATAGCTCTACCTTCCACATTACAATTCCACCAATCCTTAATTATATCTTTTAGATTTGGATGGGCTATCCACATTTTTTAAAACCTAAAAGGAGAGTTGCTTTTTCCACTCAAAGGATTAGTAGTAAAAGATGGGGAAATGACCAGACCCTATTCTCCACATGGAGGAAAGGGAACAAGAGTACCTTGAGTTCTATTCCAAAGAGATGAGAGTTTTATTGAGCTTCACCTGGATAAGATCTTCCCCTAGTCTTCTATTAGACCAAGTAAACAAAATACCCTCCAACTCCACATCTAGAAGCACCTCATCATTGATATAGTCCATTAAATTTGATCGAGTATCGATCTGCGAAGGGTTTCCACATTTTTTTCAGAATCTTTCAGAGGAGTGTTGAAGTCTCCCATCACCATCCATCTTATGTCCTAAAATTTCTTATGAAAATCTTTGAGACAATGCCAAAAAATTTGTCTCCCTAACCTAGTATTAGGGGCATAGATATTAATAAGATTCCAAGAGAAATTTTCTCTTGTATGGGTAACTTTCACTATAATGATGTTCTTGTCAACCTTAATAATAGAACAATCAATAGAATTTTTGTTCTAAAAAATTGCCACTCCTCCTGAAGCTCCTTCTGAATCACTACCAATACTACCTCCATTCTTGATTGGGTGAATCTTTTCAACTTTCTCCCTAAGAATTTTATTTTCTTGAATAAGAAAAATATCTAGATTATAGTCTCTAATAATATTGTGAAGTACATACTGCTTTTGGGGACTGTCCAGTCCTCTAATATTCCATGAATTAATTTTCATTTGCAGTATGGTGAATATATCTCCTAGATGGTGAGCTAACACCCATCCATAATATTTTGTCCGGCTTCCTATTCTCTTTCTTATTTCAATGATTTTCTACCTTTGGGATCTTTAGGAGATCCAACATCTACCTTTTTTTGGTGTCTTGTTTGAACACGTCTATAGGATTGACTATCATTTTTCTTAGTCAATCCAGATTTAGCAGATGCCTAGTTATTTGAAATACCTTTTTTTTTTAAATTTATGATGTGCCTTTTCCCACCTATTGTTGTCCATTCTCCATCTTGATTGTTCTTTATGGTGAAGGGATTAGCCAAGTTCTCTTCCTTCCTCTAACTACTTGGAGATATAGGGTCATCATTTCAACTATCCTCAATAGTATCACTATTTAAGGAGCCTTCTAGGATAGTAGTCCCTTGAGGGTTCAAATTTTTTTCCTCAGCTCTCATATCATTTCTTTGAATGAATTTTCTACCCTAGAAGTTGGAGTAGAATTATCCAGTTCTTGGGATACCACACTCTTCAAAATCCTATTAGCTGGGGGTAGTTCTCCCTCCATTTGGAATTCATGGTTTTTGCTGGTTAAAATGGTAGGCACCCTTATTTCTCCTTCTAACCTCCCAACATCTTTACTGACAACCAGATGATTGACCATTTATTTAGGAATATCATTATCAGGAAGAGCCCCCTCTAACTATTTTTCCTTTCCTTCCTCACGTGAATTATCCATAGTTCTCAAGTCAGGCTTACTATTTTGGTTTTTTTCCTTCCATTCTTTCTTTGTCTCTTTCTTTTTTTCCCGCATCCCCTTGATATTTTTATGTTGTTTATGAGGGCACTGCTTTTCCCATAACCCATATTTTTTGCAAAAAAAATAGGTGAAGGGAATTGATTCATATTCAACAAACTGAATATATTTTCCAAGCTTAGACGTAATAGTTATAACTTCAGGGAGATCCACTGATTGATGGATATTCACAATCTTGGTTAAATAAGTTAAAGAAGTTTAAGAATTCAATTAAGTATTGTAACACTAATTCACCCCCTCTCAGTGTTACCAAATCCTAACAATTGGTATTTGGTATCAGAGCATCAGGCCCCTAAAGGAAAAGCTTAACAGTTTTGAGGAGATCAAGATGGATTTGGAAAACCTAAAGAATAATAATGAAATGGCCTTGGAAGATATAGACATTGCTAATGCAGATAGAGTGGATATGAAGTACAAGCTAAGGAAGACATATGACTTAATCAAGAAGTTGAAACAATAAATTGAACATGAGAGAAAATTGAGAGATGATCTCATGGAAGCAAAAACTGAGTAGCTATCAGATCAAGATCACATTGAGAAGTTAAGACATGAAAAGGATTCCTTGAAGGATGAATTGGAGGTCACAAAATTTAACCTGATGAAAGAACTTGATGCTGAAAAAGAAGAAAAATAAAATTTGTAAAATGAACTATCAAACACAAAGGATAGATTAAAAACCTTGGAGAATGAACTGAATACATTAAAAAAAAATATGACAAGCTATAAAGATAATGTATCACCATCACTAGTGAACTTTATTAGACCAAAGGTCGCATAGAAAAGATTCATAAGAGTAGAAAGAAATTGGATGAGCATATTAACATGCAAAAGCTTGTTGGAGACACGGAAGTAGTAGGATTCAATGACAATCTTGACTAAAGGAAAGATAGAGTTATGGTGGATCTTGATTCACCTAAGAACTTAGATTCTAAGGTTGTGATAAAAGAACCTGAGGTACCTCCTTGCAAGTACAATGATAAGGATTGCAATCATAAAGATCAATCAAAGAAACCAATTGAAAAAGGTATTCCTAAGCCCAAGTTTACTAATTTTTATTTTTATTTCTACTTATATGGACATAAGATAAGAGAATGTAGAAAACTTGATATGAGTTCTAGAAGACCTACATATGATCACTTGAATGATTTTCTCAAGAAGGAAAAATAGAAAAGCTTGAATGAGGAAAATATGGAAAAAGGTGAATGTAATAAAAATGCAAAACATAGACAACCTGAGGATAAGGAAACAAGTAAAGAAAATGATACTATGCAAGACAATGTTTCTAATTCCAGTAAAGATGAAGCTAACAAGACAGTTGAAGAGTTTAAGAAACCTATTACCAAACCTAGAATGATTGTATGTTACAAATGAAATAACTTTGGTCATATTGCCAAGTATTATGAGTTTTAGATTGAATATATTGATAGAAAGAATGGACAAGTGAAAGACAATGATTGATGGTCACTATGCTACTAAAGTATATGTAAGACAATTAAATCAGTCAATGTATTGTCATTGATGTCAACTAGTTTTGACTATACTTATCATGATGGTTACAAACATTCAAAGAAGGAAAATGGTAAAGGAATGAGATATCTACATGAAGATGAAATGGATATGAAAGATATGGCCATTTTATACAATGGGTAACTTATTGATAGGTCTATGGCATTATGTTGATGACTTGATTGTATTACATTATTTTTTTATGTATTGAATATTAGAATTGAACAAGTTAATGTGGTCGGTAAATGAAGATTTTTGTATACAATGAGCTAGTGTAGTGTATAATGAGTATAGTGTTAACTGAGCTAGTAATCACTGATGCATTTAGGTATTGACCGAGTGAAACAAACTAATAAAGTTTATAACAGCCAATTGAAATGATGAGCTGGACAATTGCTTATGATTTCAAGGTAGAAGATAATGCTTGTTATGATGATCTAACAATTGAAAAAATTCAAGATTGATCAAATGAAGGAGAATGAAATGTGTTAATGATACAACTGTCAATGAAGGTTAAAGAGGAAAAATGAATGGTGAATATTAAGGGGAAAAATCTACAAATGAAAAGAAAATGGTTTATGATTTCTATATAAGGAGACATGGGATTCATTATTGAGTCTGAGACTTTTGATAATGCAAGAGAATTTGCATGAAAAGGATTATTTTTATGCACTGTTGATCAAACTAGTTGAAGATAGAACTGAGTTGAATTGCAGATAATACCGAGCATCAGAGAAGCATACACCGAGTGGAATAAAGTTGGAGGATATGAAGGATTGAATTGATTATTGATCAAAGGTATTTTTGAGCTTAGCATAGATATGAAAATCTGCAAATCAGATTTGTATTTGAATCAGATCAATATTGTATTAGTTTAACTATTGTTACAGATAAATCTCTTAACCGAGTGAGACTTAACAGTTTTTTGTATTTCAATATGAAATTCAATGAATGTTGATTGTTTTCTTGTTGACCCCATAGTGAATGCATGGTCAAGGGAGAACTATTAGTGATAAATCCTCTAACCAGGTCACACCTTATAGTGTGTTTTGTAACCTTTAATAGGGTTGGCTTCTAGTCGAGCTCACTTTAGAAGAGTGAATTATTTTTGGGTTACGAGTCCTAGGTGATTTTTCCCCTTACAGGGTTTCCACATTAAAAATCTATGTATTATGAGTGTATGATGTGTTGAATTATTATTTTGTTTTACACATTCATAATTGGATAGATCGGTAAATACAGTATTCAATTTATTGGAAATCAGTAGATGAAAAGGAAGACACAGTTGATAACTTACTGAGTTGATTATTTGATTTAATTTTTTTTAATATATACATCTAGGAGATTTGGGACTATAGGATAGTTGGGCTTAACTGATTCACTCCCCCCCCTCTGAGTTATCTAACAATTGGTATCAGAGAATAGAGTGCTCAGAAGGAAAGTTTGAAGGACTTAAGCTAAAGATCACAAGATGTTTAAAAGAGAGGTGCCAAAGCTGAACAAAGATAACTTCTCGACATGGAAAAGAAGAATGAGATTACATATATTTGGATTTGGAGAATCTGCTATATAATACTTGGATAATGAATTCATCCAACTGACTAGACCTTTGACTTTTGATCAAATAAGAGATAGACATGAACATAATGTCACAATGATAGAGATTGATGCTTCCTTATCAGATGTTGAATTTGAAGATGTCAAGACATGCACTTATGCTAAATGAATGTGGGACAAGCTTGCACTAGTTCGCAGAGGAGATGTAAATGTACTAAGGGAACAAGTTGAGTCTTAGAGGAAAGTTTGATGACATGAAAATGAAAGGAGAAAACATTTCACAATACAACAACCGAATTAAGTAGATTGTCAATGCTATTTGAGGAGCAAGAGGTATTATTGAAGAAGAAACTATTATAAGTAAAATTCTTATAACCTTTTTTCCTACTTATGCTATTAGAGTCTTTGCAATCCATGAAATGAGATCAGCTCTGGGTAATCATCTTACACTTAATAGTCTAAGTGGTAAACTGAGTGCTTTTGAGTTGAGTAACTTTGATAATAATATTTTTCCTAATGTTGAGTCTGCATTTATGTCATCCTTGAAAATTGGTAAATCAAGCAGTAAACACATGATAAGAAATGAGAATGACAGTGATAGTGATGAGGATGAACTTGATAAACTTGAAGCATTAATGGGTAGAAGACTGCAGAAAGGTAAAGGAAAATATAAAGGGAAATTACCTTTGGTATGTTTTAACTATAAAGAAATTAGCCACATTGCATCTATATGTCCTAATAGGAAAGATGAAAAAGACAATGAACAATCCAATGAAAGAAATTTTGATAGGAGAGATAACTGAGAACACAAAGGAAACTAACAGTATGATAGAAGAAGCAACCAAGACTACAACAACAAAGGCAAGAAGGTGTGTTACCTTGTTGAAGATGATGATGACACTGACACCAACATTGACACTGATGAAGATATTGAGGTGGTATTCATATCTTTGAAAGAAGGTTAAAAAGAAGAAGAAGAAGAAGAAAGGTATGTTGAAACAACACTTATTTCTAAAGTTAGCAAGAATGATAGTTGGATTATTGATAGTGGTTGCACACATCATATGACTGGTGATGAAGACAAATTTGAATACCTTGAACATTATAATGGTGGATCTGTTAAAATGGGAAATGATACACCTTGTCTAGTAAAAGGAAAAGGATTTATCTTTTTGAACAATAAAATTAAATGTGAGAATGCATATTGGGTGAAGGGACTTAACTATAATTTTTTTAGTGTAGCACAACTGAATAACATAGTTCACCGAGTTGCATTTGAAAATAGAAAGGTGAAAATATATGATGAGACTGGAAAATTTGTCGGTACTGGTAAACAATCAAAAGTTAATCTATTCTAACTTGACAATGTTGAAACTTCTTATTTATTAGCTAGAAATGAGGATGTGTGGTTATGGCACAAAAGGCTATGTCATGTGAATTTTGACAACATGGTTAAAATCAGTAAGAAAAGGAGAGTTAGAGGCTTACCAAGCTTATCTAAACCTGACCATGTCATGTGTAAACAATGTTAAATGGGAAAAATGTCAAAATCTAGTTTCAAGAGAAAAACTATTCATCTAATTCTCTTTTGGAATTGGTTCATATCAATTTGTTTGGTCCTATGAGAACTCAAAGTTATTATAAAGACAAATATTTTATCTTATTTGTTGATGACTACTCTAGGATGATGAATGTTATGTTTTTGAAAGAAAAATATAAATCCTTTAAGATGTTTAAATGGTTTAAAGCTAAAGTGGAAAAGAGTTAAAATGCTTGAGATCAGATAGAGGTGGTGATTTTATTTCTAATGAGTTCACTAACTTTTGTAATGAGCATGGAATTAAAAGACAAGTTTCTGCACCAAAGACACCATAGCAGAATGGAATTGTTGAAAGGAGGAATGGATCTATTGTTGATTGTGCTAGAAAACTAATGATTGAAAAAGATGTTGCACAAATATACTGTAGAGAAGCTAGTAGTACTGTTGTATACACATTGAACCGAGTACAACTGAAGAAAGATTCAAACAAAACACCCTATGAGTTATGGTATGGTTACACACCAAATGCAAGTTATTTCAAAATATTTGGAAGTAGATGTTACATTCTAAAAGATGATAGAAATGGGAAATTTGATTCAAAAGGTGATGAAGGAATATTCTTAGGATATTTTACTAAAAGAAAAACTTACATATGTTTGAATAAGGCTACTAAAAAAATAATTGAAAGTGAAAATGTGAGGGTTGATGAGTTTGCTGAGAAAATTGATGAAGAAAGAAAAAAGGAACCAAAATATTATGGTAGATTTACATACATTGATAAACTAGACACTCTACCTGAGAAACAACTTGGCATTACCGAGCAATAGAATAATGATACCAGGCATTAGCCTATATAGACTAAGAATTAGGAAATAATTATCAAGGAAGATCTTGATCCTACATTGAATGAAGAACAAAGAATAGAGCATGTACTTGAAAAATTTGTAAGGAGAAACCATCCACAAAATCAGATTATTGGAGACAAGAAAGATGACATGATGAGACAAAGTAAATTGAGAAATAACACATGTTTAGTTTGTGAATTTGAACCTAAAAATGTTAGAGATGCACTTGAAAATGATGAATGGATTAAATCCATGAATGAAGAAATGGAGCAGATACTGAAAAACAAAACATGGACATTTGTATTGAGATCGAATGATAAGAATGTAATTGGAACCAAATGGATATTTAGAAACAAGTTGAATGAAAATGGTCAAGTCACTAGGAATAAGGAAAGACTTGTATGCAAAGGATATGCACAAGAAGAAGGTATTGATTATGGTGAGACCTTTGCACCAGTTGCTAGCCTTGAAGGAGTTAGAATATTTCTTGCATATGCTTCCTACAAATGATTTAAAGTATATCAAATGGATGTCAAATCTTAATTTTTTAATGGAATACTTGAGGAAGAAGCATACATTGAACAACCTGAAGGTTTTGTTGATCCAAATCAGAAAAACATGGTATGTAAGTTTCATAAAGCACTATACGGACTGAAACAAGCACCAAGAGCATGGTATAAAAGACTACATTCCTATCTTATTAGTATTGGATTTGTTAGAACAAGTGACAACAACAATTTATACTTCAAAGGTGAAACTAATGATAAGCTTCTTATTGCTGAAATTTTTGTTGATGATATCATATTTAGAGGACATGATAACCTATGCAAATCATTTTCTGATGAAATGAAAAAATCATTTGAAATGTCAGTGTTTGGAGAGATTAAAATATTTCTTGGTTTGCAAATTTTACAACAAAGTGAAGGTATTTTCATTACACAATCAAAGTACATAAAAGAAGTATTGAAGACCTTTAATATGGAAGATTCAAAACTAGTTGGTACACCTATGATCATAGGATGCAAATTGAAAATGGATGATTAGTCAATTGAGGTAAATCATACATTATATAGTTCAATGATTGGCAAATTGATGTATATTGTGCATAGTAGACCAGATATTGCACATGCAGTTGGAATTGTAGCAAGATTTTCTACTAATCCTAATGAATCACATATGACTGTTGTTAAAAGAATCTTGAAATTTTTGCATAACACAGAAAATTATAGTTCATGGTACAAGAAAGAGGGCAATTTTGAACTTCAAGTTTACATAGATGCATATTGGGCTGGAAACATTGATGACCAAAAGAGCACTACTGGTGGAGCATTCTTTTTGGGAGAAAGATTAGTTACTTGGATAAGTAAGAAACAAGGATGCATTTCTCAGTCTACTGCCAAAGAAAAATATGTTGTTGCTACTGCTAATTGTTCAAACATTGCATGGATAAAATAACTCTTGAAAGGTATGAATAAGGAGATCATTGACCCAATGATAATATATTTTGATAATGCAAGTTCTATAAACATTTATAAGAATCTGGTCATGCATGCAAAGACAAAGCATATATCTATAAATTATCACTACTTGAGGGAAAAAGTACAAGACAAGAAAGTGAAATTGGAGTTTGTGAAATCAAAAGAATACTTGCAGATATATTTACTAAACCCTTACCTAAGGATACATTTGAGTACTTGAGGACTAGACTAGGGTTCCATCCTCTATCTGTTGGTCACTAAGGTGAGCAAGAGGCTATACTTTATCAGAATATCAAATGATGTTGATGCACATTGCTCACACTTTAGGTTTCCTAAGGTTGTGAAAGCTAGAAGATGGAGAACAAACTCACACTGCCTATCAGTACATGAAAGGTACTTGATTTGAATCGAACACTAGTGATAATATTTATGCTACTACAGAGCTATTTATTATTTTGGCATTATTATCAAAGGGAGAGGAGAATCAATGAAATATTATAAGGGAGAGAATCAATGACATATTTATCCAAAGGGGGAGGAAGAAAATGAAAAATGAAAAAGATCAAATCCACAGGCAGAGTCTACATGGAATGTTAATGTTGTGTAGTGATTAAACATATTAATTGCACAAGCTAGGGAGAGCTTACCGAGTTACAACATTTTCTTACAGATTTGTAGAATGGATATTTGGTATTCTATGGCATATTTCATATTGTGTTGCCATCAATGTCAAATAGAGAGATTGATAACCTACAACTAATTGAATATCTTGATGGAAATAATGAACAAGTGAAAGATAGTGATTGATGGTCACCGAGCTACAAAATTATATGTAAGACAATTAAATCAGTCAATGTATTGTTATTGATGTCAACTAGTTTTGACTATACTTATCATGATGGCTACAAAGTAAAGGAATGAGATATCTACATGAAGATGAGACGGATATGAAAGATATGGCTATGGTATGCATTGGATAACTTATTGATGGGTCTATGGCATCATGTCGATGACTTTATTATATTACATGATTTTCTTATGTATTGAAGATTAGAATTGAACAAGTTTATGTGGTTGGTAAATGAAGATTTTTGTATACACCGAGCTAGTGTAGTGTATACCGAGTATAGTGTTAACCGAGCTAGTAATCACCGATGGATTTAGGTATTGACCAAGTGAAAGAAACAAATAAATTTTATAACAACTAACTGAAATGATGAGTTGGACAATTGCTTATGATTTTGATATAGAAGATAATGTTTGTTATGATGATCTAATGACTAAAAAAATTTAAGATTGATCAAATGAAGGAGAATGAAACGTCTTAATTACACAAGTGTCGAGGAAGGTTAAAGAGGCAAAATGAACGGTGAAGATTAAGGGGTAAAATCTACAGATGAAAAGAAAATGGTTTATGATGTCTATATAATGAGACATGGGATTCATTATTAGGTCTTGTATTTTTGATACTATAGGAGAATTCATGCAAAAAGGATTATTTTCATGCACCACTGATCAAACTAGTTGAAGACAGAACTGAGTTGAACTACAAATAATACTGAGCATCAGAAAAGCATACACTGAGTGGAATAAAGTTGGAGGATATGAAGGATTGAATTTATTATTGATAAGAGGTATTTATGAGCTTAGCATAGTTCTAAAAATCTACAAATCATAGTTGTATTTGAATCAGATCAGTATTGTATTAGTTTAACCATTGTTAAATAAATCTCTTAACCAAGTGAGACTTAACAGTCTTTTGTATTTTAATATGACATTCAATGAATGTTGATTGTTTTCTTGTTGACCCCATAGTGAATTCATGGTCAAGGGAGAACTGCTAGTGATAAATCCTCTAACTAGTTTACACCTTATAGGGTGTTTTTTAACCTTTAACAAGGTTGGTTCCTAACTGAGCTCACTTCAGAAGAGTGAATTATTTTTGGGTTACCGGTCTCAGGTGGCTTTTCTCCTAACAAGGTTTTCACGTTAAAACTCTATGTGTTATGTGTGTATGATGTGTTGAATTGTTATTTTGTTTAACACATTTCATAATTGGATAGATCAGTAAACACAATATTTAATTTATCGGCAATCGGTAGATTAAAAGGAAGACACAATTGATAACTTACTGAGTTGATTATTTGATTGAAAAGTTTTTAATATATACATCTAGAAGATTTGGGACTGTAGGATAACTGGGCTTAACTGATTCACCCCCCTCTTAGTTATCTAACAATAGATTGATTACAACCAATTCAAACCTAAGAAGAAAGTAACAAGTTTCAAGTGTAACAATGATGGACATGTTGTGAAGTATTTCAGATATAGAGGATTAGTGAAGAATTCTTTTAGACCATTCGAAAAAGAAAAGGAACTGAATGAAGAAGATAGAGAGCTAGCAGAACTAAAAGTAGAATTTAAGGAGAAATGGGTAAAAAATAATGAACCCATGGAATTTGAATTTAAGAAAGATGAAGAGAAGAGTGCAATAATTCACAAGAGTCTTAAGAGTCTTGTTGAATCATTACTAGGGTGCATCGCATCACTATCTTTATGATGGGAAATGTATGACTTAGGGGGAGCATGACATACTAACACCAGTCAGATACAGAGCCCCTATATGGATGAGTTAAGTTGTGTGAACTTGAAGACAACTTAGTTACTGTAGTATGGGATCTTGGACAAGATCACATCTATTTTGGAGATTGTTGTGAGAAGGTGTACCAGTTTGAGCCAATAATCATTTCTTGTAGCTTTATGGGTAGTTTTGGGACTTGTGCCAAATTATCTAAAAGGGTAATAATGTAGTCAAATTACCTACCATTTATACTAATATTTGAGAGGATTGAAGTTCTTGGAGCAGTAGTTGAAGCTTGAAGTGTTTGCAGTTGTGTTCACAAAACCATCACATGACCACGCGAGCTAGGTATTTGTGATTAACTCAAGAAATATTTGTTAATTATAGTAACAAAGAAATCAATATGGATACACCTAAGGTTTTTAATGTTATTGAAAGGAATATATACAAATTTAAGAGCCATCCTTTCAAATATACTAAAGAGGATCAAGAGAGTGTGTTTTTGCACACTCCAGTTGGTGTTCTTCATGTTGAAGACATCAGGGAATACATACATAACAAAATTGAGTTCATAGGCACTACATAGATTTTTTATAAAATACTAGGGTTATATAATTCAGATAAAACCCTAAGAGAAGAATGTAGGAAATTTCATAGGTTACCAATAGTCAAATACATGGAGAGATTTTAATTTGATGAATTAGATTGGATTAAGATTATGTTATGTAGGATTCACGATGAATTTATATGGATTGGTGGAACCCCAACCAAGATCACCAAAGAACTATTGCATGAGATCATTAGTTTACCTATGATAGCTAAAGTACCTATTGTAGAAAAGAACATTAGGTTTGAAGTCGAAAATCTAACAAAAAGAAAGTGGAACAAGAGAGCCATGACTATAAATGACATCGCACAAGAAGATGTCAAACTTGTAGAAATGATATTGGGATATAAATTCCAATATAGTTGCAGAATAAACAATGTGTTAGCTAGTTTTTTTCATATGGCTTATAAGATGGTAATTGAAGATGAAGAGTATGACCTATGCGAGGTCCTAAGGTAACAACTAATGGAAAATTTGGCAAGAATAAAAATAAATAGGATAACACATTTCATATTTGGATCACTCATAATTACATATTATTTCATGTTCTGAGAAGATTCCCTAACATGTACCTATGGAGATCTGATAGGTGTTCCATGCAAATGATCAGTGACTACTACAAAAGAAGTGATGAGAAAAATAGGTATGCTAAGGTTGCAGGAATGATGAAACTCTTCCAAAAATAAATGCATGAAAGGGAAAGGATCCCTTGGAGACTAGTTGTCAAGTATAAAAATGACATATGTTTCATGGTGGAGACTGACAATACATGCTTTAAGGAAGTGGAGCCTAGAACTTCATGGGCTACCCCTATGGGCTATGAAGTTGACTACACCCAATCTAGGTGGATCTAGAGAACCTAAAAATTTCATAGTCTCAAAATATCACAAAAGTAACACAGTAGGATAGAGGTCACCAACACGATCCTAACATAGCTTGAACAGGCTCAAAAGGAGCTTGGATGCAAAATTTATGTGTGGTCAAAGGTTTGGTCAAACTGGTGAACCAAAGGTTGACTAAAAAATGGTAAAAATTGTATTTTCCCAAATCCAAGTAAAAATATTCCAATTCAAAGTTCTCATGTCGATTCCAAAACTATTTTCGATTTCAAAAATGGATTATGTATGTGAAAGTTACGACCAGTCAAAGTTATCTAGTCAAAAATTGACTAGTCAAAATGATGACATTGACATGATGTCAAAAGCCCATTCAGAAACTTGATCCAATCCTATAGTGACACATGGTTATCAAATTGATGATGTGGCAGTCAAAGGTTGACACATGGCGAGTTGATGATGTCGTGGCATTGGATGTGGACCAATTGAATAGTGACACATGTCACAGGTCAAATGAATTATCTTGTACCATGAGGCACCTTGGTGACAGATAAGGTAGTTTGTTTGACAAAAATGTTGTTATGGGTTTCGAACAAACCATCTGTGAACTTCAGTTCTAATTTTGGTGACAATATTCTTAAACTGGTTAAATGTTGGTAAGTTGGTTTAGTGTGTGGCCATGGGAGTTGAACCCCCAACCACCCCATTTATTAAAGTGGTGCATGACTGTTGCACCATTTATAGATATGATAATTAATGTGTGACATGTCTTATTTAAAGAAGGATAGCCACCAACTTTTTAGAGATGGTTAATAACTACTTCAAATAAATAATCTCAACAAAAGCATAAATAATGATAAGGGTTATGAATGGGAAATGAAGGTTATTTTTATGTAAGAGGGTTATTTTATTAAATATGTTGGTTATATGGTTTGAAACCATTTTTAGTCAATTTCATGTATAAAAGAGGGATTGGAGGACAATTAATCTTGGAGAATTATTGTGAGATTAGAAAGGATTTTTGAATTCTTGAGAGGATATTACAAGGTGTTGTTTTAAACCAAAAATTGTAAAAGAAAGAAGGTGACTGTGAATGAGGTTGAAATCTTGGATGTTGTAATAAGACCTTTTGATCCTGGCAACATTAATAAAGCAGTCCCTGAATTGAGAAGAGGACGCGGAGATGTAGTCCTAATCGGACGAACTCTGTTATCAAGTGTTTGCATATTCTCTTCTATCTCTCTCTCATTTATCTTTATGTTCTCTCATTTTCTTTCTTACTATTAATATTAACTTTTATGTAATTAAACACATAATTGTTTTTAAAGTGTTTAAAGTATAAATCTTTCTTGTAATTTCAATGGTTAAATACATAACTATGCAATTATTGCTCAGATCGGGGAATTAAATTTGTATTTTGGATTAAGTTATAAAACTTGTAAATCCTAGTTTATAGATCAAGACCATTTTAGAACCTCACATCCAACATGTTTTATAGTATCCTAAAGACCCCAATGTTCCTAGGTGGGGACATATGAATAAAAATACACATCAGGTAAGGTAGAACTAGTGAAAGGGATAAGGGAGAAGAAAGTTGAATCCCTTGTTGAAAAAATAGGAGGGAAACATGACATATCAAAAGAAGAAATGAAAACTGTTAGGGAAAAAGTGGCAAAACTTGGGGAGAAATACAATATTCCCCCTCCTCAATCTAACATTAAAGCACCTCAAGTGGTAGAGGTTGAATAAGAAGAAGAAGAGAAATAAAAGATGACACTCATGCACCTAATAGGAGAACATTGCAGAGGGAGGCTACATGAGAAACTACACAAGGTCAAGCACCTTCTAAAGATATACCTAAGGCCATGGCTAGTGGACTAGGAAAGAAAAGAAAAATACTTGACACCCCTCCATCTTCGCATGGGAAGGATAAGCAACAAAAGACTACATAAAATCAAGAACAAAATGAGGAAGCTCAAATAATGGATACAAAGAAGACTGAGGAACAAAAGAATACGGAACAAGAAGATGAAAAGGATAGGATACTTCAAGACGAAAATCTAAGGGACTTGAAGTAGATAAGAAGAAAGCAGAAGAAGTTGAACAAAAGAAAGGCTAGAAAGCAAAAAGGTATCTATTTAAGCCCTTCTTAAAATTTCTACAAAAGAGAGAAGTGAATGATGGCAAGCTTGTATCTATCGAAAAGTACTTTGATAGATATGATGAAGAAGAGAAAAATAAGATAGAAGATATAGTTGTGGACCACATGATCACTTTAAAAAATAATCTAATTGAAATAGAAGGTCAAATCAACAAGGACCTATTTGAAAGATTAGAAGGAAGAAAGAAAAGAGCCCTTGATGAGGACACCAAGATGAGATCAAATATTCTTTTGTATAATATTCTTACTATGATAGGAAGTGAAATGGTAGAATGGATTGAGAAGCTAAGACCAAAGATAAGAACCAAAACTAGAATAATTAAGTTTATGGCTAGGAAATATGAATAGGTTGAAAAAGAAAAAAAATGACAAGGTTGGACAACTACTCCTTGAGGAGCGACCTAATCTTGGAAAGTCTACAAGGACCCCAGCCCCAGTGATCACCTTTACAGAGCCTAAAATTACAAAAAATGTTGAAGAGGCTAAAGTTCCAAAGGAGACAGAGGTAGTTGATACTACCTTACCTAACTTCTATATTGACAATGTTGGAATCTCACTAGACATAGAGTAGGATACATCTGATCGATTTCAGATGATTGAAACCTTGGAAAATATTTATGAAATAGTAAAGAAAATTGAGCCCCCTAAGATCGCTCAAGAAGAATCAGGTGAGAAGGAGCAACAAAAGGAGAAAACACCTAAAAAAGAACATGTACCTAAAGAAAAATGTGAAGAAAAAGAAAGAAAAAAAGGAAGGAACAAGAAAAGTAAAGGATCAAGAAAAAGGCCTACTACCTATCACCCCTTTTGCTACTCCTAGTTTATTGGCAAGTGGATCTCAATCACTTGCAACTAACTTAGAGGATATGGATGTCACAGATCTTATTTAGTGATCAATACTTTCTTTTTTCAAATCCAAGGAGAATTCAGAGAAAAATACTAACAAGACTTCAAAGACAATCCACCAAGCAACACAAGTATTGAGTAAGCTTTTGAATACACCTCTTGTACATATTGAAGATACTATAAATAGTCTAGACAATGTTCTAAGTATATTAGAACAAAATTTTGATACATTAGAAGAAGCAAAAAGAATAAAAGTAGTAGAGGAATTTAAAAGGCTAAGGATGAAATATACTCTTAATGGGATCAAGAGTGATCTTAATATATTTATTGCCACTAAAAAGGCAATAAAATCTTGTCTTAAGGATAGACAAGACCTATATAGACTCTGCATGACTTTTCATAAGAATATAAAGACAATATTAGACATTATAGCTCAAGATGAAGAGGTTTTGGCTAACCTCTCTAAGGATTTTGAAAATAACAAAATACTAGACATAAATAAGGAAACAAACAAGATCATGGATAAAATCCATACCCTACAAATGGAAAAGGACATAGTTCAGAAAAGAATCTCTGAATTAAGAAGTTTTTTGACTCCAAAGATTAATGTCTTGGAGAGTACTCATGAGGACCTTCATCTTGGCCTCAACACATTTTAGGTACTAGTATCTATTGATGTAGAGGAAGAAAACAAGGCCACATTTGGTCTCAATAGACTGATTTAGGTCACATAGGAAATCAAAGAATCTTGGGATGCACACATGCAAATTATGAAGACCAACTACAAAGATATACTATAGAAAATTTAGTTGTGATTTTGTACATTTTCAATTTTTTTATTTTGGCAACTGCTTTGGACATTTTTTGCACTCTTTTCCATTGATGTCAAAGAGGGAGAGGTAGAAGAAAAAATGTAATGAGAAAAAGAGAACAAGTATGTAAAATGAAAATATAGAAAACATAAATAAAGGAAATTTTCTTCTAAAGGCTATGTGTTAAATTTATATGTGTTTCATTTTTGTTAGTATATTTCCTTTTACATTTTTGCCTTGATGTTGCACTTAGTCATTTTTTCACTAAGTGTTGTCATCAATGCCAAAAGGGGAGATTGTTGGCAAGTGGTCAGCACATGCACACATATGCACATGTAGGCACATGCACATATATGGAATGTTGTCAATTATGGAAACACTTATCAATTTTATGATTTCATATATTGGATATCATGAATATGTTTTAATGCAATTGAAGGAAAAATGCCTAAGTCCACAGACTGTTCCTATGACCCTTTCTGACAAAAAAGATTAGCGAGCTTTACAAAAGTTGTATTAAGGCATGTGATCTTAGTAACATGCTTACATGACACCAATGAATACATGTGTGAGGTTTCACATGTCAATAATGAAGGATCGAAGAGATATGTTCAATTGATTGGATGCAAAGACAATAAACAAGACATTACCTATTAGCGATTAGTAAGGCTGACTTTGTGAACAATTGGAAAGTTATTTTTGGATGCTATCTTGGATATAAGGCTGACTAAGGATATTAATGAAGCACGCAATTGTGCATTAACTACTATGATGTTTAGCTAGAGTAATGCCGACTAGATTTTTTAAATGTACCTCTAACAAGGTATAAGTATATAGACATTTTTGTATAAGTGTGAGATGACGATGATAATGATATAAATGGAGGCAAATTGTGAAGAAATATATGAAGAAGAGCATAGATCAAGAGAAAGGAGAACAAGAGGAGTTCTTAAATGAAAACTTTGTAACTCTTTGTATTTAGGACAACAGATTTGTTATAAGTGTTGATGCACCTATTGTGCACCCCTAACAGGGTTTGTTTACCTTTAATAGGGATAGGACCTTTAACAAGATCAATTTATAAATAGGGATCTCATTGTATACATCCCCTAACATGGATCTTCATATATTGTAATAATCAACTCCTAACAGGGCTAGAACTCCTAACAAGGTTTCAAGATTCATAGTGCAAAATTTAGTGGGTACCATCCCCACCGAGGTTTTTATCTTAGTAGGGTTTCCTCAAAAAAAAATATGGTGTTATGAGTTCTCCTATGTTTTTCTTTGTTGCGTGGTTATTTATTTTATGTTACATATTTATATGTTGGTTAAAGAAGTTTAAGAATTTAATTAAGTATTGTAACACTGATTCACTCCCCTCTCAGTGTTACCAAATCCTAACAAATTTTTTTCAATAGGAGCATTGGTAAATCACCATTCTATATTGTATATGGGAGTAGTCATAGAAATGATTAAAAATTAAGGAAGTTGGACAATGAAGAAAATAGTAGTGTCAAAGTTGAAGATTTTGGAGAACACTTAAGGAATTTGTATGAAGAGGTGTAGAAGCATATTAATGGAATGAATATAGAGTACAAGGCTAAGGAAGATTAAAAAAGGAGGCAAAAAGAATTTAATATTGGAGATGAAGTTATGGTTAACTTGAGAAAGGAGAGATTTCCAATGGGAACATAAAACAAGTTGAAGATGAATAAATTTGGAACACGTAAAATCTTGAAGAAGCATGATTAAGAAAATGTTTATGAAGTAGAGTTGTCTAGTGAACTCAATATTTCATCAGTGTTTAATATTTTAGATTTGAAAAAGTATTGTAATCACCTAAAAATGGACAATATTAATTCAAGTGAGCAACCAAGGCAAAATCAAAGCAATAAATTAAAATCAACCTAAAATCAAAGCAAAATTGCAATCAGGCCATAATCCAATTTTAATTGAAAAATCAAAAGCCATTATATCAATTTAAACCCAATAAATCAAATTAAATTAATAAATTGTGCAATTAATCTAATTAATTGTATAGTTCAATTTAAATCAAATCAACCCATTTAAGGGGTACACATTTCTTTAAACAAATTAAATAAATTCAATTATTAAATCCTTATTTTCCCTCAACACCACATGGGAGGAAAATGCCTCAACCAATAGGATTTAAGGATCAAGCTAACATGGATCAAGCTCAAAACAAATCTCCATCACACATAAGGTGAGAGCATCTTGGCCACCCATTCTGTCTCTTTGTCCCAAGCTTTGAGGATAATCCATTTAAATTGTCTCCAAAGGTGGAACCATAGACTTAACCTCAACTCAACCATGATCAACTCAACTCCACCCTCCTACCCTTGCCAAAATATATAAAAGAAAGGCATAAATCTAGAAAAAATCATCCACAAATCTAAGAATAGCATCAAACATCTTGCATTTTTGAGCTAGAAAGGCAAATATAGAGTTAACTAGTCTTAATTTCATTTTGGAATTGATTTCTTAGTTTGCTTATCATTAATTCTCATTTTAGAGCTATTACTAATGGATGCTTGTTGAGAGCTTCGCATTAGCATATCTAAATAGAGGTCCATGGAGTGCTTATTGTCTCTTATTTTCTTAATTAGCTCACTATTTGTGGTAATTTAGTTATTTTATTCATTTATTTGACAAACTAAACCTATGAAGGTACTCTCCACAACACACAAAATGGTGCCCACCATGGGGCATTAGGCCTCATTCTTTTTAAATTCAAAGAAATCATTTTTTTCTTGCATATTCTTGTGTTTTTCTCTATTTTATAGGTTCTGTAACACATCTAGTAGTTTCTGTAGCACTTACAAATATTTATGTAGCACGTTTGAGGTTTGAAACAATACTTCCATGGAAAAGTTCTATGCCTTTGCACAACCAAACCGCGTGTTTAATCTTTCTAATATCCTATCTATTTCTCTTTCGGCGCGTATACCCTGACTAGGGAGCACATCTAAAGGATTCTGCAACGCGTTTAACACTTCTTTTATGCACATTTGCTAGATAAAATAGCGCATTCAATTTCTATTTTTGCACTTTTAAATATTTTTGCAATGCATTCAATTAATTTAGCAGCACATTTAATTAATTCTGCAGCACGTATGACTGTAATTCAAATCTGTAAAATCTGACAATTGGGAAATGAATTTTCTCTGGTTTTATGATGATAGGTCATAAAAACTCAAAAAAATCCAGAGAGAAGATACAATAGTGAGGACAAAGCTTTGGCTAAATAAATCAAAAGCGAGAACATAGCGAACATTAAACTTGTTTTGGAGGATTCGCAGCAAGAAGGTGAGGTAGACGAATGATATTTACAAGTTGTAGAAGCTTACAAATTGAAATTTGTATCTTTAAATTGGATTCACATGCCTTAATCAGTTTTTGTCAATTTTTAAAAATTAGGCTTAGATTTCAATTTTTTGTTGATTTTCTTCATATTTCTTGTTTGTGTTGACTAACATTTTGGAGAGGAGATAAAGGAGAGGGAACAATTGCCACTAGGTGAGTCAAAATCATGGAAAAATTAATTAAAAATGCCCCTAGCCTTTGCTAGCTTCGAATTAAGGTAAACCTAAAAATTTGTCAATTTTTGCTTAAAATGTGGCCTTGTCTTTTTCAAAATCTAGTAATTAAAGAAGCATAAGGGATAAATCAAGCATTTAATTCAAAAACCCCTTGTTTGTGGAGGAGAGTAGAAATACTCAATTCCCATTAGTTAGTGGGTTTGGTAAATTGAACCTTGTTAATTGTGCTTAGGAGGCAAGGATAGTAGGGATATGCTCTTCACCTTTTTGGTGAATCAAACTCCTCAACCTATCTCTTAATTTCATTTATCACTTTACAAATGAACATGCTAGATCTTTAGTGGGCTCACCTCTTGAGATTTGCCTTAACGAGGCTGATGAGAGGGATAGCCCAAAGTGGGATATAATTGCCCTTTCCACAATAATCTGACCCACTGTGAAAAGAAATGCATTTATCCTTAATGGTGTGGATGACAAAAGGATATTAAGCTTCGAACTTCCTCGAGTAGTCCTTCGGGATTGTGCAAAACTCTGATATACTGGTGGTGGGAAGCCCCTTATTTTTGGGGGATGAAACTCAATGTCCATTTTGAATTGAATATTGATTAAATACCTTGTTAATTTAGAAAGCCTACCTTTTAAAGCCATGCTTAAGAACCAATTTGAGAACTAGGTAGATTTCTTGGAGTTACTTATCATGAAAAACCCATGATAACGTCCTAACATATTCAAACACTTTTTGTGTAGAAGGTTTAAAAAGAACAAGTGTATTTGTGGTTGCTTTGTTTGAAGATATGTAGAACAAGTGAGAAACATCCATTTTGCAAAATCATCTTACACTTTTAATATCTTCATAAAAAGAACAATCAATAAGTTTGGGGAAAACAGTTTCAAATCAAACTTTTGTTGATGTCGATTTCTACATGATCTCACAAACTTAAACTATCTATACAAGAAGATGACACTTTCTTAGCAAGAGAGGTCCCCAAATTTGAATCTCAAACTTCTTTCATTAATCTCAACTAAGGGGATAGTTTCGCAAACCTTTTTGAAAAGAGAGTTGATCAAATGGATAGAAACACAACATATCATGATTACCTTCATGGGGGAAACAATGAAGAGAAAGGAACAACCAATCATGAAAACATTAACCAAGAAAATCAAGGGCCTAAAGAATCAACTGAAGATAAAGCCAATAGGGTGGCCCAAGATCTTCGATTTCTTGAGATCATGGAGAAACTTTTAGAAAAAAATAAGGAAAGGTATTTCCTAAATCTAGCCCAATCAGGGTTAAAAATTCCTCATGACAATGACATTGCCACACTTAAGAAAGATAAGGAGGAAGATAATCCTATAGGTGCTATGAATAAATAATTGAAAATGTTCCAATCACAAATTGACATAATGAAGAAAGTGGTCAAACCTAAGCCATTTTCCATCGAGGCTTTATGCCCATTTCCTTTTGATAAGAGGTTGGTTATGGCACATTTCTCACTTAATGTTGTCTTCTCTAAATATGATAAATACATGGGTAAATCAGACCCACAAGACCATCTTAGAGAATTTTTTTCTCTACGTATCAAATTCATGCACGACACCACATATTTAATGAGGCTATTTTTGAGGAGTTTAGGAGGCCAAGCCATGGAATGGTTCTCCAAACTTCCACAAGGGATCAAAAAATTTTAGGAATTAGCTTCAAAATTTGAGACTCGTTATTCCTATAACATAGAGCATGAAATCACCATGCTTAATCTATGCGATACTAAACAACGAGATGGTGAGTCTTTTCTAGGGTTTCTCCAAAGGTGGAGAATAGTCTTTGCACGATATCCATGAAGTATACCCGAGAAAGAAAAGATGGAAATATTTATGAATAATCTAAATATGTAGATGAACTATAGGATCAAACTCTGAGGTAAGTTAGGGTTTCTTCCCCTATCCAATGTACATTACGACAAGATGCATGTTGCATCAATCAAGGACTCAATAGAATATCTATCTTGTGAGTTGATGTTAGTGTTCACTCTTTAGGTGATCAAAATTAAAGGGGCATTATTTTAAAATTATATATATTAATCCTTGTTTCTATTCAATTGTAATGACTTTACAAATTCTAAATTGTCCATTCAATTTCTATTGAGAATGTAGAAGGTGCAACCTTTCAGCTTCCTTGAAGATGTGTAAAGAAGTTCATTTCAAAGCAAATGAAAAAAAGAAAGAAATGGAGACACATCTTGTTTGCTGAGATTGCTATCAGATCTTATGGAGTTCATGGGCATACATCTCATCCACGGGATTTCCCAACAAGTTTATGGGCACACATCTCATTCACGAGATAGCCCAACTCTTATGGAGTTTGAGGGCACACATCTCATTCACAGGATAGCCCAACTTCTATGAACTCGACATACAACTCATCTATGAGTTTGTCGAAGCAGGTCGATTAACAAGCATCCATCTCACTTACGAGATTGTCCAAAAATTGTACCAGATTCTTAGAATTATGAATGAAGAAAAATTTTAAAATTGTTTATTGTGTATTTACAATACCAATGTTTCTTCTTTCGGTATTGTCCTCTAAATTGACAAAATAATTCAGATCATTAGGTGAAGCCTAAAGGTGTCAAGGATGTTTATGACTGTAATGAAAAATCTATACACTTGAGGTATAATCTAAGAAGTTTATGTTTCTTTGGAATTGTTGTCAAAGAGGGAGAAGTCTATCTATTGCATGGAGATGAATAGGTCAATTGATGTAGAGAATAATACTGAAGATAAAATGAACATATAAGGGAGATGTTCAATGAATATAGTAAGGGAGATGAATGACTACAGAGGGAGAAGTCTAGAAGGAGTAATGTCTAAGAAACAAATAGAATTAGAAAAATTAATTGTCAAAGAGGGAACAATAAAGAAGACTACTACTGACAACATGAGAAAGACTATGGATGGAAGATCAGAAAAGAAGAAGTTATTACTCAGAGGGAGTACAATATATAAATGACAATGAAGGATACCATCATCAATTAAACATTGAATTTTTTAGTGTTTCCATCAATGCCAAAGAGGGAGATTGTTACTATAACTGATAATATTGTTGAAGATCAATTATTTGATGGAGATAATGATGAAGAATGACCAAGATCAGAGGAATACATGATGATAGTAGAAAGGTTAGATTAGTTATTATCTTGTCATTGATTTCTGATTTTTATTATGTTTCCTTATCATTCTATAATGATAGAAGATGAATGAGTTAAGGAGAAGAAGAAATGAGAAGTTGAGAAGTTATAGAACTTAAATGAGAAACTGATACAAATCAGACAATGATTATATTATGGTGATATAATTGTTTTCTATATAACATATGATTATGTTAAATCGGTAAAGCATAGTGATGAAGATTTGACAACTCAGTAAGTTAAGTTTTTTTGGCTACCGAGAAGCTAAAGTCACTCAGTAAGGTAAAGTTAAAAAGAAAGGTCACTCGATAAAGTGAAAGGAACTCAAGACACCAAACAATGAGGAAAGGTTTATGCACCAAGAGAATTTAACCAAAATTATAATAAAGAACATAGAAAAAGGAAAAGGTATTAAATAAGGATTGAATTGACATTTAATGATTAGCTATGTTGATCTTGATGATCGTGATGATGTGGAGAGTTAGTTACAAAATATCTACGGTTATGAAAATTCAATAGGAAGATCTACAACAAGATCTAAGCAGAAAAAAGGAAGGAACAAGTTTCAAGAAAATTTCAAGTTCCTAGGTGAAAAGGAAATGTGTTATTGAGATCCAGATTCATGGTATAATGAATTGAATGATTAAGATTGATTAAAGGAAAATGTAATAGATTAGATTAAGATGGAAAAAAAATTTATATAAAGGATGATCTTATATGGACAAATGGCTGACAAACTGAATAGTTGAAGGGTTACCGACTATTGTAGAGAAGAAGGAATAGAGAGATTTCGAGTGGGAAAATAGAGATTTGATGAAGTGTTGATGCCAGTGGATGATGAAGAATTGAAGTGAAGATTGAAGAGAGAAAAAATAATCAAATATGAAAATCTAGATGCAAATCTACAGGTCAATTTTATTACTGTTTCATATCAGCATTTGTAACAGAGAAATCTCTTAACAGAGTGGACTTAACAGTCTTATTTTAAAACCCTTGAGAAAGGTGACATTTCAAAGAGTGTTTAAATCCCTCTAACAAGGCCACTCCTAACAGAGTGAAGATCCTAAAAAATTTGAGGTAAATCCCTTAACTGGGTCACACCTAATAGTGTGTATTGTAATCTTTAACCACATTGGCTCTTAATCGAGCATACTATCATGCCCCGCTAGGGAACCCAAAAGGACAACAAAATAAACAAAAGAATAGTGTAATTTTTTTTGTACTTACTAAATTAAATTAAGTATTACATCCTAATAGGTTCCCTTTAAGGTTTATCCTCTAAATTCTATAGTTAACTTTTCACAAAATGCATTAAGTTAAAACATGCATAAAAGTAAAATTCAATGATCCATTTATTCTATAAGTAAGAGTAAATAAATAGAGAAACTAAACAATGATATATCACTTGATTGCTTCCATACTTCTTTCTTTTACAACATGAAATTACCATAGAAAATTAAATTCAAGAACCCTTTAATATTTATATTCATCATACATAACTTGAAATATGTCATCAACAAGAATATTATAGCTTGACTTCCCTTCCCATTACTTTCCTGAAGATACCCTTCCCCAAATGCATAGATGCATACAATATTTCTTTCACATTACAAGGCCTTATAGGCTTAAATGAGTTTGAATAAATTCTTACAATGTTCTTACAAACATCTCCATAAGATACAAATTGAAAAATAGAGAGAGCAATCTACCACATCTTAAAATGCTCCAAAAATTGTAACTCTTGAACAATACCTCAAATAGGAATTTACCACCCAACCATGTGCATCCACAAAGGTCCACTCCCTCATGCTAGGAGATAGAACCATTATAAACATAATAATATTCTGAATGTATATAGGTATGCATATACGTGTGCACCCATATATGCATGCTTGTATACATAATTAACACATGGAGAGAGAGAGAGAGAGGGAGGGAGAGAGAAATGCATATTGAAATTCTAAACCCTTCATGACCACTTTGAAGGAGATTGACATCAAACGAAACAAGGACCCGTATAAAACACCCAAAAAGGCCAAAACAAGAGATGGGTCAACAATACAAAAAGCCATAGGGTTTTTCCCATGTGTGAATTCTGGTTCATCTCCAAACAACAACAACTAGTTTGAGGTTTTAAGGCACGCTTAGACCTGTGTAGTCAGGTGGAGTCGATGCCTAGTACTTGTGCACACTTGCATCTTCAAGAAACAACAACATATATATATATATATATATATATATATATATATATATATATATATATATATATATATATATATATATATATATATATATATATATATATATATATATATATATATATATATATATATATATATATATATATATATATATATATATATATATATATATATAATGAATAATAATAAAGGAAGGAGTGCGACATCATGTGGATCTCCTATAGGAGTGACTACGACCACCTCCCCTCTTCCAACACACACACAAAGAAGGATACATATAGATCATACAATGGGTTAGCAGTGTTAGACCAATAATCATAATCACATATAATCATAAAAACTCATCCACATGATAAATATATCTAGTAACTAAAAGATGTAACATATCTCATAAAGAAAGTACTGATCATATAAAAATCCATAGTGTCATATCTGAACATGATAAATAGAATCTCTAGGGTAGGCACTACATCCTCCCCCCTAGTAATAGGCTTACTCCTAAAAGCCCATAAAAAGGTAAGGATAAGTAGCTCTCAGTCTTCTAGCCTCCTCCCATGTGGTTGAGGCATCATTGTCTCAGTCCTTTTGGACCCTTACCTACTCTATGTTGTGACCCCCAAGGGTCAAGGTACGTTGTTGTAGAACATGCACCAGCTTGAAAGCTAGCTGCCCATCTGTGACTAGATGTTTTGATCATCATGCCTTGATAGTCAACCTCTATGTAATCAACTACTACAAAGATCCTATGGGACCTATTGACATCTCCAACTGTGGTGTCAAAGGCTTCTTTCTTCTAATAGGGTGTAGTATTGGTGTGTTGAGGATAATTTATTGATATATGTCCATGTTTCCCATAAGAGAAGAACTCAATGTTCTTGAAGGTGCAGTTGGCAGGAGGAGCACTTGATTGTTGATAGCTCCTTCCATTCTTGGTTTGAGATTTTTGAGAGGGTTGGTTATCGAACCTTCAATTCTGAGCATAGTCCTGATTAAATTGAGTTTTTCCCCTACCTTGAAATCTATTGCTAAACTCCACTTGGAATTTTTCCCCCCCTTCATAAGCATAACTCTTGGAGTTAGATGCACCCTAATTTTGGTTGTTCTTGGAAAATGGAGTTATTTCCCTAGCTCCTAGAAAATCCTCCTAAACCTAATCTTTCATTTCTTTCTATCAAGAATGATTTGTTGAGTGCATCCCTAAGGTTCCTGGGTTCGAGTACTACAACCCCACCTGAAATTTTATCATTTAGCCCCCTGATGAAGTGTTGAACGATCATAGGGCTATTTTATTTGTAGCCAGAAAAGGGTTTCAACTCATAAAATTTCTTCTCATATTCCAAAACTGATATGGATTTTTGCTTTAGTAAGTGAAACTCATCTGCCTTGCTTTGCCTCCATTGTTCTAATAGGTATCTATCTTTGAAGTTTTCTATGAACAATTCCCATGTTATGTTGTTCATGTTAACTAGAAGCCTTTCTTCTTCTTCTCACCACTAGAAAGATGCACCCTTATGTAGGTGAATTATTGCACATCTAGCCTTATTGTTTCTACTGAAGGGGTGCATAGAAAAACAATGTTCTAGGTTGAATAAACAAGTCTCTGTTGCTAACCCACTTTCATCTCCATAAAAGAGTGGTATGTTTTCTCTAAGAAAATACCTCATGAGGGCTATGTTGGGGGTTTCTTCTTCTTCCTCAAAGTTCCTTCTTCTAGGGCTTCTATCCCTTTCTTGATGTTCATGATGGTGATGGTTGTCTTCTTGGTTCACCCTATCCTCTATATGGTCCAATCTTTGAAGGATTTGTTACATCATTTTCCTTAATTGTTTACCCTCTAACCCCTAGTTTTCATTATCATCATTATCCTGGGTCCTATGGTTTTGAGTATCCTCATAGTCCCCTTGGGAACTTCCTTGCTGAGTGTTTTGGGATCCACCCCTAGCTCCTCTATGGGTAACTAGAGGCATCCTGAGGATTTGACAAGTCTATGTCAGATAAGTTCTTCTACTAATGTTAAGCTACAGTATAAGCACAATAGGCCCTAGAGCTCCTAGTGTAGCATCCCAGGGCTCTAATACCAAATGGCATGCTCCGCCAGGGAACCCAGAAGGACAACCAAATAAAAAAAATAACAGTGTATTTTTTTTTTGTACTTTCTAAATTCAATTAAGTATTACATCCTAATAGGTTCCCCTTAAGGTTATCCTCTAAATTCTATAGTTAACTTTTCACAAGCTGCATTAAGTTAAAACATCCATAAAAGTAAAATTCATTGATTCATTTATTTCTATAAGTAAGAGTAAATAAACAAAGAAAATAAATAATGATATATCACTTGATTTCTTCCATACTTCTTTCTTTTACAACATGAAATTACCATAGAAAATTAAATTAAAGAACCTTTTAATATTTACATTCATCATACATAACTTGAAATATGTCATCAACAAGAATACTACAGCTTGACTTTCATTCCCTTTACTTTGCTGAAGATACCCTTCCCCAAATGCATAGATGCATACAATATTTCTTTCATATTACAAGGTCTTATAGGATTACATGAGTTTGAACAAATTCTTACACTGTTCTTACAAACATCTCCACAAGATACAATAAGAAAAATAGAGAGAGCAATCTGCCACATCTTCAAATGCTCCAAAAGCTGCAACACTCGAACAATACCTTGAACAGGAATTCACCACCCAACCACATAGATCCAAAAAGGTCCACTCCCCCGTGCTAGGAGATAGAGCTATTATAAACATAATAATATTTTGAATGTATACAGGTATGCATATACCTGTGTACCAATATATGCATGCTTGTATACATAATTAACACATAGAGAGAGAGAAATACATATTACAATTCTACAGCCTTCATGACCACTTTGAAGGAGATTTAAATCAAAAGAAACAAGAACCCATATAAAACACCCCAAAAGGCCAAAACAAGAGATAGGTCAACAATACAAAAATCCATAGGGTTTTTCTCATTTGTGAATTCTGGTTCATCTCCAAACAAAAACAACTAGTTCAAGGTTTTAAGGCACGCTCAGACCTATGTAGCTAGGTGGAGTCGATGCCTGGTACCTGCACACACCTGCATCAGTGAGAAACAAAAACATATATATATATATATATATATATATATATATATATATATATATATACATACATACATACATACATACATACATACATACATACATATATGTGTGTGTGTGTGTATGTACGTATATGCAATGAATAAAAAGAAAGGAAGGAGTGTGACATCGTGTGTATCTCCTATAGGAGTGACTACGAATGCCTCCCCTCTTCTGACACACACACCAAGAAGGATACATATAGATCATACAATGGGTTAGCAATGTCAGACCAATAATCATAATCATATATAATCATAAAAATTCATGCACATTATAAATATATCCAGTAACTAAAAGATGTAACATATCTCATAAAGCAAGTACTAATCGTATGAAAATCTATAGTGTCAGATCTGAACATGATAAATAGCATCTCTAGGGTAGGCACTACACATACTTCAGAAGAGTAATTTCTTAGTGGGTGACAATTCCCACAATGGTTTTTCCCAAAGCTGAGTTTCCACATTAAATATTGGTGTTACATGTTGTGAATGATATGTTTGAATGATTTACTGATTATTATAGTTTATTTATTACTGTCAGTAAATAGTGAACTGTGTTTATACCGAGTTACTACTGAATTAATCAGTGAAAAGTTTTAAAGGTATTTGTGATCAAGGATTACTAACTCACCCCCCCTCTCAATAATCCAACAATTACATTGGTAGATAAAATCAGTAACATTTCCCATTGTCATGATTTTATAATATCCCTCATTGTCCAACTGAAATGAAAATTACCATGTAAAATTGATTTGAAAGTTCTCAAAACTATCTTTGCATATGTATCTGTTTTAAAAAATGATTGTCATATTTGTTAAATAGTCCTCTATGAAATGTGCAGGTTTGTCTCAAAAATATCTTTGTTAAGAAATTTTTTTCATATAAAAAATAGAGTAGACAAATGATAGAACAAACTTATAATATTAGGATGAATGAACTAGTTAACAAAAATACTTTAACAAACACAAACACCTAACAATCATACACCCAACCCCAAAGATAATACAATATTTTACGCCATTCATTGAACTTAATAGGAAACCCCATACAATACTAATTTTTACAATGCTTGAAGAATAACAAATGTGACAAACATATATCATACTAGGGTTAGACTGAAACTCCTAACCACAAGAGTTTGAACAATGAGTAACAATCATATTCCCAACTAGGATTTAACAAAGATAAAGAAAGGGTTGTTAACTTTTAAAATAAATAAACCCTAAAAAAATTATTTCTCAAACTCATAAGAAAGAAAAACAATACAAACTCTAGTAAGGAATACATAACAAGTAAAACCCACATGTTGATAAGTTTAAGCTTAGCCAAAAGAGGCTAACCTTGACAACATCAAGTATGACAATCTAAACATAGTTGAAACAAAGATTCAAAAAAAAATTATTCTCACTAACTATAAAACATTAATAAACTAATCCTCCATTTTTAAAGAAAATAAGAAAGACCATAACAAAAAAGAGCATCTAAGGAAGACACCTGGAGAAAGATTCTTTCATCCAAATCCCACATTTCTTCTCTCAAATATTTCTTCACAATGCTTGATAGTTTTTCTTTTAACAACCAATCAAACAAACCATTAAAAAATGTCTCATGTTTCTATTGCCTCTATCAATTTCCTTCAAACTGCCATGAAGAACCCATGTCATAGCTTGGGTTAAGCCCTAACTTGCTTGATCTTTGGGTACTAACAAAATGGTTATTACGAAAATGCCTTTACAATTACATGTTGACAACCATAAAGTACATGTCGATAAGAATGACATGTCTTGTAATGCCTTGAAACAATAATTCTCACATTAATGATATAACTTTAGCACCATGGTGCTAAGTATTATGATTAAGTAAAAACATGATTTGAAAAGTCCCAAAACATTTTACAAAAGGATCAGAAGATAAACATTACTAATCAACCAAAGAAAGAAAAACCCAACAAAAGAGAAGGGGCACTCAGCCCAACAAAAGACAATAGGAAAAGACTACATAGCAATTACTAACAACAAAAAGATAGCAAAAATAGTGACAAGGAGACAACAAAAAAGAAAGCAGACAAAGGCTAATTAAAGTCCATTAACTCATTAGCCTGAACGACTAATAGATCCATATTGCTTGTAGTAGCTTTCAAATCTTCCAAATCCATTTCTTTTTTCTTAGTATTGGCCCTGGTCCTGATACTAGTTCCCATGTTGTCTTTAATTTCCTTGATCTCCTCACCTTTGTTCATTTCCAGCTTCTCAACAAGAATCTTGCTATGGTCAATAGAAGCTTTCATGATTTGGAGGCTTTATTCACTTATCTTGTTGAGGGTCATTTCCAGCCTTTGAACATTGTCTTCCAAGGAAGTAATCCTTTCATCATACCTGCTATTGTCAGCATCTTTGCTAATATTGTTTAAGTTTTGTTCCAGTGCCAGAACCTTTCCACCTAGCCCTCCAAAAGCTTCCCCCTTATGAATGGCCTCCATCCAGTCCTCCAGTCAAGTAGCCAAAGGTTTTTCACTAAAGGTAGCACTTTTGATCATGTTGATGATTTTACTCTATTCTTTGAGATCCGCTTTCATAACCTGATTTTCATGAACAATGGTTCCCAGGACACACCCAAAAGAGAAAAATACTCTCCTTATGATCCTGACCTAAGTTGATTATGTCATTTTTGTTAACCGGTTTACTGGTGCCCTTCTACTCACTCAAGGGGTACTTTCCAAAAACTTTATCATTTTTTTTTTCTCCTCCTTAGTATTCTTCTTATCCTGGGTGTTGACCCTAGCCTTCTCTTTTTTAGTAGTAACCTCGGCGAGACTATTTTTATGTTCTCCTTAGATGAATTTATTATATTGTCAATTGACCATGAGGGGCAAGAATTCTTAGTAAGGCAATCTATAATGTTCTTTGAGTCCCCTTCTAACCATAAGTTGTTACAATTAATCTCTTTAGCAAGAAGGATGCCATGATAAGAAGTCATAGTCTCAGCCACATGATTAGTCTGGGTGCCAATTAGAATGGCTTTCATAGCTTTACAATTACCTGTCTCATCAAGGATCAGAATGCCACAACCCACAATACTAGGGTTCCCCTTGGAAGCACCATCAAAATTCACTTTCATCCATTCAGGATGGCGGCATTCCCATTTGGCTTCCTCCCTAGGATCATTTTGATCTTCATTTTTAGTCTAAATTCTCCAATTCTTTAAGACTGCTATGTCCGCATTTCCACTAGGTATAGACCTAGAGTCCATAATTCTGTAGTTTTCAATGATCAAACTTCTAGTTTTTTCAAATAAGACTTTAGAAGGAGTCTTCATATCTCTAAAAAAAATGTCATTCCTCTCTTTCCAAATAGCCTAGCAAACATGAGGCAAAGCAATATGCCATATACATTTTATAGCCTTATTTCTGATAGTGATATCCCAAGAGCTAAACATTCTCTGAATATCAAAAGGGAGCACCTAGGAAAATTTTAAGGAGTTCATAAGACGAGACCACATTTCAAAGGTATAAGAGTAGTGAATGAAAAGATGATTAACAGATTCTTCTTCTTTCCTACACAAAAAACACATGTTAGTTAAGCACATTCCCCTCATCTTAAGATTATCAAGAGTCGAGATTTTGTTTTGTAGCATCATCCAAAAAAAGGTGTTAATTTTAGGAGTTATGCCTCTAATCCAAGCTTTAGCCCAAAAGAGAGTAACATAGTTTCCAAAGTTTAGGTTGTAAGCCAAACCCACTGTGCTAAGTGTTATGTAATGCAACACTTTTATTATAAACACCTAAGAAAGACCGACCCAAAGGATTTCTTTTACAAACAAAAACTTATGTTGCCCAATGAATTCAAGACATTCAATATGGATATAATCCATTTTTGCAAATCATCTTTGAGCATATAGACTGATATTGAATACTACTTTGAGAATATTGTAATGAACATGTAGAGAACTTATGCATTAATCTGATTGTCAACCTCACATACCAATATGTAACTGATCACAAACTATGTCATTCATTTACCTAATTGCATCAAAACCATGTATCGAGTGCCCTATCAATAATATCAAATACAAAACTTATTATTATGTCACTGATCAAACCAAGTAAGTACCATGAACCTGAGTAATCAATAACATGTAATCAAGTGATCCGACCACACTTTGAATTAAAATAAAATACCATAAAAATGTCAATAATGAACTAATCAAACTGTTATCAAATTTTCACCTAGAGGCTCGATTTGATATGTTTCAAATCAAATAAGGTACTTCCTAGTTTTTGCTTCTTTTATATTTTAGTCAAATGCATAACTTTGAATAACTTCATGAGTTGATTAATTACATTTAATAAAGAAAAGATTATAATATAAAAAGTAACAATTTGCAAATCTTTTCTAAAAATATAATATTTTATTCATCAAAGTTTTGTATTTATGCTCCACACAAGCTGTGAAACTAGCTAGGAAAGTTCATACATTTTGAATTTGAACAACATATATGTATATGTAAAACAAGAAACAAATTTAGGTGAAAGGGGCCAGCCATTACCTGAATGACTGGTTGAAGTTCGCTGGTTTGGTTTGTTGTGTCTTTGCTTCCCTAAGTTCTACCTCCTCGATGCCCAGAGTCCTTAAAAATTGCAAAAAAGAAATGTTAGATCCAAAGGACCTAAGAAATGACAAGTCCTATCTCACCTACATCTTCCCATACACATATACATGATTCAAAGCCAAAATGTACAAATTTATTCCTAACATGTTTGTTTCTTGTTTAGCCATAGTTGTCTCTCAATGGCATGTGGACGTAAATGTGGCTCTCACAAGGGTTTGAGCCTAGCATGCCATTAAGAGACAAGTGAAGATAATAGCTCAAAAATAAGAAGGAAGTAAACATTAAAGGGACATATGATCATATATGAAACCTTGTGTTGCAATCAGATCAAGTAAACCATGTCAATATGCCATAAGCAATATGTATAAGCATGTTTAACAAACAATTATGGAGCAGTGCTAAGTATCATGAGAAATTGTTAAAAACCATAAGAAGATGGATCAAATAGAGGTAAAAAATTTGTATCTACATTCCAACAGGAATTAGTTTTGTACCCCAGTCAAGGATAAGAGGAAAATATTATTTATTATCATAAAAAATGGTGCAAGTCACCCATGTTAAGAGAAACTGTATTTATTGTCTTAATTAAGGCCTAAAGGATCACATTTTATGTTGACTAATGCAAATACATGGATAACCATTATAAGAAAGCATCTACAGGGGTAAATAAAATAGTAGTATAATTTGCAACTATTTCTGTTATTAGGATCAGGTCAAATAAAAGAGATAATCACAAATAAGTATACATAATAGTGATCAAAATTTGATAACAATCAAGAGCATCAGAGCAGCCCTCATACAAAGAAGAGTAAAAAGCCTTGACTACAGTCATTTTAAAAGAAGTGAAGAGTGTTTCTCTCTCTTCTTCATATTCTTCATGAAATGCCCATAAAATAATAGCTGCAACCCGTATTAAGAAAAGAGGTCACTTTTTCAACATTTTTATGAGCATGGGGGTTTCGAATCCAAAATTCAGTGGAGATACAGAGATTTTTTATTTTTGTATTTTCAAATACTTTCATATTTACTCATCAATCCAAGGCAATAACAATATACAAAAAAAAGTAGAGATATTTATTCATTTTTATGCAAGAAAAAATCAAAGCTATTTGAGTCATGAAGCAACAATGGGAGCATCATAGAAATAGAGCTCTAAATACCTATAGAAAGTAATTAAATCCACCAAATCTATAGTCAATCCCTTTCAAACTCCTTCAACATTACATGGTGTCACAAATTGCAACACAAAAATTCCAGCAAAGTCTACAAATAACCTTCAATCTCCAGCCACATTCATGTTGGAATGCAGAGATAAGGTCCTGAGAGGAGAGGGGTGAATCAATGCCCTCAAAAACTTTAAACTTTAAACTTAATCTGCAAATAGTAGTAAGCTAGTCTACCTAACTGAATCCATTATGTGAAACATTCATTCAGTTAACTTGTAAATGTAAATTGCATGAAAAAAAACAATAATTCAATCACATAACACAAGTATTTTGGTTATGCAAAAACCCTTGTTGAAGGTAAAAACTACTACGGGGATGACACCCACAAATTCTTCACTACTGCAGCTAATAAAGTATGTCAATTAAGGCTACAAGTTGTGATTGCTTATGATGATCTTACCCTATTATGAGTAACAATAAGATCGACTAGATATACTTGGTTAAATGATTTTAACAACACTACTTGAGTGTGTACTTGGTTAATATATTTATGTTCAAGTGTTCTTTCATTGTGCTTATGATTTATGTTTAAGTATACTTAATTGGAGAAAGAATTGAAACTTGTAGATAATTGATTCACCACCCCCCCCCCCCCCCCCCTCTCAATTATCTCTTGGGACTATTCCTAACAATTGGTATCAAAGCTAAGTACCTCGGAGAGAAAGCCTAACAGCTTGAGGTTGATCAAATGGCATTCTTCAGAAAAGAAAGTCCTAAGTTTGATGGAGAGAATTATCTCGACTGGAAGAACATGATGGTGACACATTTACAATGCATTTCCTTTGAAGTTTTTGATGTAACTATCAAATAAGTCAAGATCCCTACTTTATCAGATCTTGCAAAAGATGATGCTACTAAAAAGCATAAGGAATTAATTCATCAGAATGCAATAGCCAAAGAAGCCCTTATCAGTCCCTATCTTATAGTGAGTTTTCATAAATAAAGAAAGTAGATACAGCCCACAAGATATAGAAGTACCTAGAAGACATATTTGAAGGAGACAAACAAGAAAAGGATGCTTGCAAAAAAACTTGAAAGAAAAGATACAATGCATTAGAGATGCTACCTGAAGAGAACATCAGAGCTTACGACCAAAGGATTAATGAAGCAGTTGCAGGAATCAGGAACAGTGGTGGAGAGATCTCGGAAGAAGACATTATGGATAAGTTGATGACCACTCTCACGGTAGAGTATGAAAACAAGATCAACATCCTTGATGAGACCATGCAGCTTACATCAAATATTAAAAGAGAGACCTTGATCAAAAAAATTTCAGCTTTTGAGATTTCAGGATTGAAGACAAAACCTAAAAGTGAGACAGCCTTCAAAGCATCAGTCAATGGTAAGAAATCCACAAGCACTTCTAGAAATTTTGATGATGATGATGAAGAGAAAATACTAGATGATTTCATTGGTATGATTGCTAAAAGAGAAAAGAAATGAAAAGGGAAATATGAAGGTCAATTTCCATTTAAATGCTTTTCATGTAATAAGATTGGTCACTTTGTATCTAAGTGTCCTACAAGAGTTAAAAGGTACCAAAATAACTACAAGCCTAAGTATACAAAGGAATGCTATTATGATGGAGATGGAGTATCACATGAAGAATCAACAAAAGAAGAAATTATTGGATTCATTTCTCTTGAAGATGAAAAGGATTCACAAGAATTAGCTCTGATTTCACAAGCTGACATCAGGACAGATTGGATCATTGATAGTGGTTGCTCACATCACATGACAGGAGACAAAGATAGATTTATTCATTTAGACAGATATAGAGGAGGGTTAGATTTGGAGATAACACTTCCAAACCCATCATTGGTAGAGGAGCCATCACCTTGGATGGAAAGAATAGCACTGATGATGTTCTTTATGTTGATGGTTTGAAACATAACCTACTAAGTGTTGGGCAGTTACTTGACAAAGGTTACATATTGGAATTCAATGAAAACAAGTGCATCATTATCAACAAAGAAGGAGAAATGATTACATTAGGATCAAAAACTAAAGGTAATTTTTTTCATCTTAATCTAGAAGCAAGTTGTTTTGTTACTAAAGTGGATAGCAGTTGGTTATGGCACAAAAGACTATGTCATATCAATTTTGATAACATAGTAAAGATTAGTAATGTTAAGGCAGTAAGAGACCTACCTAGCATAGCAAAGCCAGTTGATACTATATGCAGGGAATGTGTAATGGGAAAGCATGTGAGGAATTCATTTAGGAGCAAGCATAACTCAATAGAGAACAAGTTGGATCTGATTCATACTAACCTTTGTGGACCAACTCAAACAAGATCATACTATGGTGAAAGGTATATCATTTTGTTTGTAGATGACTATTCTAGAATGATGTGGGTTGCATTCTTGAAAGATAAGTCAGAAGCATTTGAGAAGTTCAAAATATTCAAAGCTAAGGTTGAGAATAAATCTGGACTAAAGATAAAGTGTCTAAGATCAGATAAAGGAGGAGAATTCACCTCTAATAGATTCTATGAGTACTGCAAAGAACATGGCATAAAAAGATAGTGAAGTGCACCTAGAACCCCTTAGCAGACTGGGATTGCAAAGAGAAGGAATAGGATCATCCTTGACATAGCATGCACCATCATGATTGAAGGAAAAGTTGCACACACCTATTGGAGAGATGTGGTCAATACAGCATTCTACACCATCAATAGAATACAATTGAGACCAGGTGTGGACAAGACACCTTATGAGCTATGGTTTGGCAATGTTCCCACAGTAAAATACTTCAAAATCTTTGGAAGCAAGTGTTACATCAAGAGGGATGAAGCAGTAGGCAATTTTGATGCAAGAAGCGATGAAGGTATTTTCCTTGGTTACTCTACTAAAAGAAAAGCTTATAGATGTTTCAATTTAAGATTGAACAAGATCATTGAAAGTGCTCATGCTAAGATTGATGAAAATTTTATGGTTCAAGAAAGATATCATGATTAATCACCTGTGATTGAAGAAGAACCCGGACCCTCCACTAGTGAGACAATTGTTGAAGAAATATTTGACGATATTGATGTTCTATTTAATGACCTTGAGACAAGTGAAGAAGAAAGTCCAAAGGAAGATGAGACAGTATCACCTAAAGCTCCAAAGTTTACATCTAGATACCATTCTAAAGATGACATCATTGGAGATCAGAGCATCAAAGTCACAACAAGATCAAAATAAAAAAGATCTGAAAGAAATGAGGCGCTATGTTTACTATCTCAGATTGAACCCTTAAGTGTTGAAGATGCATGTAATGATTCAAATTGGCATGATGCTATGAAAGAAGAACTAGATCAGATTATCAAGAATGATACTTGGGAACTGGTCCCAAGACCTACTGATAAGAATGTGATTGGAAAAAAATGGATATTCAAAAACAAGATGAATGAAGATGGAACAATAGTAAGAAATAAGGCAAGGTTAGTATGTAAGGGATATGTGCAGAGAGAAGGCATTCATTATTCAGACACTTTTGCACCAATGAGCAGATTAGAAGCTATTAA
The DNA here is from genome assembly GCA_027943335.1 of Chamaecyparis obtusa. Taxonomy (NCBI): domain Eukaryota; kingdom Viridiplantae; phylum Streptophyta; class Pinopsida; order Cupressales; family Cupressaceae; genus Chamaecyparis; species Chamaecyparis obtusa. Next base: position 198,249 of record BSBK01006182.1, on the reverse strand, counting down.
GTTGTTTCTAGCCTATGCAACATTCAAAAACTTCAAAGTCTATTAGATGGATGTCAAGTCAGCATTCTTGAATGGAGAATTGAAAGAAGTATACATTGAGCAGCCAAAAGGATTCACCTTATCAGATAGACCTGATATGGTATGTAGATTGAAGAAGGCCCTCTATGGACTTAAGAAAGCCCCTAGAGCATGGTATGAGAGACTGGATGGATATCTAACAAAGATTAGATTCAAGAAAGGAGTAGGAGATTGTAATCTATTCATAAGAGAGACATCTGAAGGTTTACTACTTGTAGCTATATTTTTTGATGACATTATCTTTGGAGGTAATGAACAACTTAGTGCTGAATTTGCTAAGGAGATGCAGAGTGAATTTGAGATGAGCATGATTGGACCTATCAAATACTTTTTGGGATTGAATGTATAGTAGACAGAGAAATGTATTTTCATTAATCAGTCCAAGTATGTGAAAGAGATATTAAAGAAATTCAAGATGGATGATTGAAAGCTAGTAGGGACACCTATAACAATGGATGCAAGCTTAAAAAATAAGATGACTCACCAGTAGTAGATATAACATTGTACAAGTCTATGATTGGAAAACTCATTTGTCTTACTCAAACTAGACCTGATATTTCCAATGTAGTTGACATAGTTGGAAGATTTGCAGCAAAACCTAAACAAAATCACCTTATGGTAGTAAAAAGAATATTCAGATACTTTCAAGGCACTCTAGACTATGGTCTATGGTATCCTAATTCAAAAAATGTTGAGCTTCATGTGTATACTGATGCAGATTGGGTAGGATGCATTGATGATAGAAAGAGTACATCAAGAGGAGCAGTGTTTCTTGGTGACAGACTTGTCAGTTGGACAAGCAAGAATAAAAATTATATCTCTCAATCAACAATAGAAGCTGAGTATGTTGCAGTAGCCCTCAATTGTTCTACAATTGTGTGGATCAAGCAAATGATAAAGGATTTTGAAATTTAGATTGATTATCCTATTGTTATTCATTGTGATAACACTAGCACTATCAACATGTCAAAGAACCATGTGATGCATGCAAAGACAAAACACATTGATATCAAGTATCACTTCCTAAGAGAGAAAGTGGTAGAGAAAGAAGTCAAGGTGGACTATGTGAGTACTAAAGATTAGTTAGCAGACATATTCACAAAGCCCTTGCCAAATGATACTTTTGAGTATCTCAGGGAGAAGTTGGGAGTAATTCCCTTCCTTGATTCTGCTTAGAAGAAAGAAGAAAGAGCATCAGTCCTCAAGAACTGATGGATGGTTGACTACTCTACTTCAGGAGTATTACCAATGCTTAAACTGAATGGCACCCTTTGCCATTAATATCAAAGGGGGAGTAATATATAGTCATGAAAAATAGAAGTAAAAGAAGGAGTAATATACTAAGGGGGAGTAGTATTCAGTTATGAAAGTAGTTCAGTTGAGGAAATGGAGAATGTTGAAGAATATTTCATCAGATGGAGGATTCATCCTTGGGGGAGTTTTGAAGAGGAAATTGAGAATTTTATAAAAGAAATGTTCATTTGGATTGGTGGATTTTTTCATTCCATATGTTGTCATCAATGCCAAAGGGGGAGATTGTTGGAGATTTTCTAGCAAGCCAGTGTTGATTGTATGTTTGTCATTGATGAAAAAATATGGTAAGTAGCATGCATGGAAGACTTATATAGTAAGCTTCTAGTATATATAGCATGGACATGTTATCAGCATGATATCATGGATGCAGAGGTTAACTGTTAGTACAGATAGTTATGTAGCAGCTTGTGTCAGCAGTGTTCCTGACAGAGTTACAGGCATTGTTCTATGAATGATTGTCCATACAGTTATCATGGAGCCTTGCGCATTTGGATATGTGATGGAGACATGTAAGTGATGTTACATTCATGGACATGGAGTCTTATGATTAGTAGAAGTGAAGTAATGTAGACGTTATTCACCAGTAGCAGTTTCTTATGTTTATTCAGAAGAGTCGACAGAGATTGTATTGGTTCGGGAGTTGCGCATATCATTTCGGTATATGCCCTTGGATTAGTGCTTGGAGAAGAGTTAGTAATGTTTGGTTAAGAGATCATGATGTAATTTAGCTTGAGGAGAAAGTTTCAGTTACTTTGGTAGATCTGACAGTGTGTAGCGTGTGTCTACATTTATTAATATTGGACAGGTCCCAAAATGTGTTGCATGCTCAGTAGAGCCGATAGAATTATTATTGGAGTATGTTATGGTTTCTATAATATGATTTCAAGGTGGTTCTAATAGGATGACTTGATTATATAATTTAGTGGAAAGATATTTATAGGCAGACATTTGTGATTGCTAAGGTATGGCTCAAAGTTGATTGTGAAGAGCAGAGCAGAGTGTGTGAAGTGTTGAGCCATCAACAGAAGATCTATGTGACTAAGTAAAGTGTTTGTGCTATACTATCAAAGCATAGTTCACCAAGATCTAGATATAGTGTGTATTTGTTATTCAGAAGGTTGTAGCCTTCACTAATTTGAGCAGTGTTCTCTCGGACAGTGCGTCCTCACCTCTAACAGGGTTAATTGTAAAAGACTCCTAACAGGGTCTAACCCTTGACTAGGTCACTGTACTAAATGCATTGTAAAAATAACTCCTAACAGGGTTAAGGATCTTCTAAAAAGGATCATAATACACTAGTGCAGATTATTAGTGGGTGTCAATTCCCACTAGGGTTTTTACCTATTTGGGTTTCCTCATAACCAAAATATTGTTGTTGTGTTCAAGTGTTCTTTCATTGTGTTTATGCTTTATGTTTAAGTATACTTAATTGGATAAATAATTGAAACTTGTAGATAATTGATTCACCCCCCCCCCCTCTCAGTTATCTCTTGGGACTATTCCTAACAATTTACAACAAGACTGTTAGGTCTACTCTGTTAAGAGATTTTGCTAACTTTGTTATAATGATTAGAGAATAACATAAAGTATCTGTAATTGAAAACTTAGATTTTTCTTAATCAAATCTATGAAATATCAAATATATATCACCTCAATGTGTAGATATCTTTCCTCTGTACTGCTCAGTAGCCTTGATTGATTATGAATAAACTGAACATCTTTGAATGTTGTTCAACCTTGTCTGAAAACTGATATCTTGAAGATGGATGCTTGCTTCAAGGTCTCCTTCTTATCTTTTGCATACATATTTCAAAATGACATGAATTACAAATATATAGCATATTTCTATGACCACCTAACCTTCATGACCTAATTAGGTTTACATCTTCTTAGGAAAAAACCTAAGATCTACGGTATACAAAAATAACCTAGATCTGACAATTACATAGAGATCCTCATCACATTTAATGATTACATCTACAATAAATGATCCTCGATCTTGGTAATATGTTTTTTGATTCTGTTGTAACTATTTTCATATATAAATGTGCTAAAACTGATTACTATGTCATTTCCTGGATTGCTCGATAAACACTGTCAATACTTCTCAGTGAATACATTAGTTCTCGGTGTCCAATCTACTCAGTGTTTACTAACGTTGGGTATCGGTATACACTGATGCTTGGTAATACTTCTCCGGTTCCTAGTTAAACCTATTTCTATTTAGCTCTCAGTACTACCTTATGAATTACTTGGTATGAAGGCTTGTTTATCTAACCGACTAGCATAGTTTAGCATATAGTTCTTCCTTTTACTGACCGATCAACATAGATAACTGACTGATCTACTTTGATACTAATGAAAACACTTAATGCTCAAATAGAGATAATAATCTCCCCTTGTGGCATTAGTATCAAAATTTGTAATGTATATATATCAATATATCTTTCACTATCCTTGCTTCATATATACATGACAAAAAATTTCACAACTCTCCAAAATTTGCATAACTCCCCCTCAGTGCATGCTCCCAGTATATATGTAGTACACTTAATATAGAATTATACACTTTGGCATATACATTATATTTCCCCCTTTTTGAGATTAATGCCAAACTCAAAATATGTACTTACATTTTATCAAATATGTGCTAGTGGGTTTTCTTCAAAGAATCTAAGAGGTTCGCTCATTCCTCTTTCAATTTGGTGGGAGAAACGTGCTCAAGATTGACTTGTGCATGCATGTCAAAGATGTTCTCCAACACAAAAATCTCTGATGTTGCAACTAAAGCTTGGGCTTTGACTATGTTCCTCAAATATTTTAAGATGGGAAAGCAGTGTTGTCTGTAGCTTGGTGACTTGGTGACTTATCCTATCCTCCTGCTTCCTCAATTCTTCTCTTAACCACCTAAGTTCTTGAACTTTGAGTATATGCTTAGCAAAAACATTTGGCTCAATTAAGGATGCTTGTGCACTAGCTTGGATTTTGGTATCCATCTATTTAATCTTCTCACTGATCTCAGTAGTGAAACTTTCCATAGTCCAAAGCTTTACCAACATTTGAATAATTGTCTGAGTAATAGAGAGATAAGGTACTAAGAGGGGAGGGGTGAATCAGTGCCCTCAAAAACTTTAAACTTGAAACTCAATCTGCAAATAATAGTAAGCTAGTCTACCCAAATGAATCCATTGTATGCAACATTCATTCAATTAACTTGTAAATGTAAATTTCATGAAAAAAAAACAATAATTCAATCAGATAACATAAGTATTTTGATTACGCAAAAACCCTTGTTAAAAGGTAAAAATTGTGGTGGGGGTGACACCCATAAATTTTTTACTACTGCAGATAATAAAGTATGTCAGTTAAGGCTACAAGTTGTGATCACTTCTAATGATCTTACCCTGTTAGGAGTAACAATAAGATCAACTAGATCTACCTAGTTAAAGGATTTTAACAACACTACTTGAGTTTGTACTCAGTTAAGAGATTTACAACAAGACTGTTAGGTCTACTCTATTAAGAGATTTTGCTAACTCTGTTACAATGATTAGAGAATAATAGAAAGTATCTATAATTGAAAACTTAGCTTTGTCTGAATCAGATCTATAAAATATCAAATATATATCACCTCAATGTGTAGATATATTTCCTCTATACTGCTCGGTAGCCTTGACTGATTGTGAATAAACTGAATATCTCTGAATGTTGCTCAACCTTGTTTGAAAACCGATGTCTTGAAGATGGTTGCTTGCTTCAAGATCTCCTTATCTTTCACATACATATGTCAAAATGACATGATTTGAAAATATATAGCATATTGCTATGACCGCCTAACCTTCATGACCTAATTAGGTTTACATATTCTTAGGAAAAAACCTAAGATCTATGGTATACAAAAATAACCTAGATCTAACAATTACATAGAGATCATCATCACATTTAATGATTACATCTACTTTAAATGATCCTTGATCTTGGTAAAATGTTTTGTGATTCTATTGTAACCGTTTGCATAGATAAATATGTCAAAACTGATTACTATGTCATTTCCTAGATTACTTGGTAAACACTGTCAATACTTCTCGGTGAGTACATTGGTGCTCAGTGTTCAGTCTGCTTGGTGTATACTGATGCTTGGTATTGGTATACACTGATGCTCGGTAATACTTATCTGGTGCCTAGTTAAACCTATTTCTATTTAGCTCTCAGAACTACCTTATGAATTACTTGATATGAAGGCTTGTTTGTCTAACCGACTAGTATAGGTAGCATATAGTTCTTCCTTTTACCGACTAATTAGCATAGATAATTGACTAATCTACTTTCATACTAATGAAAACACTCAATGCTCAAATAGAGATAACAATTTATCCATGGTAGATTAATGAGGGGAGGAACAAGGATTTTGAGAATTTGGGGTGCTTGGCCTTCTTATCTACCCTTAGCATAATGAAGAACGATATCACTGCGATGAAGACCAACATCCATCAGCTGCAAAAAGAGACGGGGGTTCTTAAAAGGATGAACCTGGGGGAGAAAGCCATGGGCTAGACAATTGATGAGCTCACCTACATTATCACTAGAGCTGAGAATGTTGCTTCCTTCACTGACAGACTTACTGCCTTGGAGGAGAAAATTCAAAACAGTAATGTTATAACTAGGAAAGTTGAGACTATAGAAAAGAGAATTGACAAGCTGGAGAAGACTATGGGGAATATTGAAAAATAGAGTTTTTTTGTCCTCAAGGCTTCAAATGAGCACGTGAAGATCCTAGTTGACAAGTTCGATAATGGGAAAGGGAACCAAGAGATCATAGAGACTAAAGAGGATCAGGGGCCCAGCAGGCGTACAAGATCCAGGTTTAAGAAGATGGAGGATGACAACAAGAACGACATGGAAGAACTGAAGTTGTCTGGTGTAAACATGCAGATTCTTGTTGATCAGGCTGCAGAACTGATGAAATGTATTTAGACAGCAACTTGTTGTCTTGCTTTCCTTTTTGTTGTCCTTTGTCTTTTGGTTGTTCTTTTTGTTTAAGGACTCAGTTGTGTTGTGTTTTTTGGTGTTGATGCACTTGTCCTCTTGGAGCTTAAATGTTTTATCTTTTATCCTTATGTAAAAGGTTTTGGGTCCTTTCAAAACCTATTTTTACGTAATCAAAACAATTCATCCATGGCGGCAAAAGGAGCAGCAACAAAACAATCATAGTCAAAACCCTCTACTTTCTTCATGGTAGCTGGAGCTACTCTCATTCCAACAAAGTGAAAAGCAAAAATGAAAAATGAAACAACTTTAGGGTTCAAAATACCCTTATTTCCTTTGTTACGTGCCAAGAGGAAAGGCTCTTTGGCTTTTCTTTTATTTTTCTATATCTCCTAAGTGCTCACGCCCATGTATGGGTATTTTAAAAACAAAACAAAATATTTCATTTTAGTGATAATGTTATCACTTAAAATTAGAATTTTAAACTTTGCATTATTTTTTAAAAAAATTTTAAAAGTTAAAAATAAATAATTATTTTTGCACTTAATATTCATTATTATGTATTTTATTATTTTAATAAATGTTATTATATTAATGATATTATTAAGTGATTTCATTATCACTTAATAAATTATTAAAATAATAAAATATAAATCACATAATAATGATTATTATTAGTAATAAATATTAAATATTTTATAATTTATTTATTTTGATTTATAAATCATTTAATAATTATGCAAAAAATAAGATATTTATTTTTACCTTTTAAAAGTAAAAAAAAAATAGATATTTTACAAAGTTATGACTAAGTGTTAAAGTCATGGAGATAATGATGAATTTTTTAGTGGAGTTTTCTTTTCAGAGACTTTTTGTGAGCTTTTTGAGAGATAAGACTGCATTTATGGGATATATTTATGATGACATTAACGAGGCATGACTTTTGGGCAACTTTTATGCATTTTTTAAGTCCTTTGAGGGACTAAAAATGGACTGATGGGCTGAATCTGACCTAGATTTTTATTGTACTATTATTTAATGATATAGTTCGGTGGAAATTATACAAGTATAAGTTAAGACTCATTTGTAATCAGTTATGGTTTTATGCAGTTTTGAGAGCCTTGTGACTATTTTCAGTCATTTTTCTCATTTCATTTTAGCTTGTAATTCAATTTTTTGTAGATGCAAGAATACATTGGAGATCATTTTTTATGCAGCATTTTCCCTTCCTATTTATTGCAGATATTTTGTTGCAATTTACAGTTTGTGTTAAATAAATTGTCATAGTTTTTGTGTTGTGAAAGTTTATCTTTCCTTCCTAAACACATAATTTCTCAGACCTTTCTATGAAAATACTTATGCATGAACATGAAATGGGTTGTGTGAGTTTATGATTGCATTTAGGTGTATTTTCAGGAATTATTCTTTTGTATGCTGCAAAGTTTTTGTTTGGTGCATCACCTTGTAAAGAATATAAATATATAGGATATGAAAATGTAATGTGGTATGAATGATCTTTATGAATAGATAGGATTGGGGAAGGTAAGATCTTCTTTTTAACCCCAAATTCCCAAAGGAAAGATCCAAATTGATTAACCACAAGAAAATGGTCAATGCATAAAAGAATCAATCGATGAAGAATATGAAGAAAGAGGAAAACCTTACATTCTGTTGTGGAAGAGAGTATTAAAATATTAATTGAAGTGAAGACAAATACTAACCTCAAAGTATAGCAGATTTGGAAAATACTATTTTCTAGTGTATGTACTAAGTTTCTGGAAATTCTGTAACTAGATCTGGGATAGGAAAATGGAGAAAGAGAAAACTTAGAAATATTTTAGTTTTCTGAACTAGGTCGACCTTGACCTAAATAAAGGTCAACCTTGACCCCTTTATGTCAAACTTGACCTGCGCTACTCCAACGAAAATTCTATTCACAGATCCTGAAAGTTTACTGAAAAGAGTGTTTGAATATGCTCTGTAATTCATTGTTCCACACCTGTTCCTACAAGAAACATGGTTTTGTTATTTGGATAAGGGGTTTGCCTTGGTCAAACCCTATTTTTTGAATTAACCTTGAAATTGAATTGAAATTGCAATAATAAATAAAGTAAATGGAACAATTCACCTTTCTTATGTTGAAACCCTTGTGCAGGATTTGAATCCTTGAATCCACAAGTATGGATGCTCCAAATGAATGTAGAATTGGATGTAGGATGTCTCAAATCAATTTTCTTTCAACACCAATATTGAATGGATCTTGGAATATGAAGAAGCTTGAATGGATATGGATGGAGACATCTTCAACAAGAGGGCTCCATAGAGATTGAATCCTTCAATGGCTACCAATGGATTTCCTTGATGAATTAAATCTTGAATGCTTGAAGATAGATGAATGCTTGAATTCTTTCTCTATCCTTCTTTCTTTCTTCTTGATTGCTTGATACATATCTTACTTTTCGATGGAGGATGGATGGATTGAAATGGGAGGAGAAAGCTTTCATTTATACTAGTTTAGAGTACAAACTTCTAGAGAGGCCAACATAGGAGAAATAAATTCTCATTAAGCCTATACACTTGTAATTGGACCTAAATTAAATATCATTTAAGATTTAACCATTTCAAATCCTGAAACAACCAACCTAGAAGTGGGAAAATAAATCTTTTCAAAACCCGACATCCGAAAAACCTCAAATTTTGAAATTTGGACCCTGGGTTAGGGTTGAGGTTGACCTTGACCCAAAAAGTTTGACATTGACCCTGAGGTCAAGAACCTCAAATTCTTAGAGCAAGTTGCCAAGATTGAGTAGGAAATAAGCCAGATCTAAGTCAAAGACTCATTCAAGGCATTTGACATGACCCCAAACCACTTACTCGGAGGGCTAAACTAGTCCTAAATGGAAGTGCTTCCATTTTCTGATGATACATTTAGCCCCCACTTTAGCAAGAGTATGGACTCGATGCAAACTCTTGGTAAAGGAGATCAAAAAGGAAAATAAAATCTTATTGAAATCAAAGGGACAAAGCAATCCTGAAGCCCCCAGGGACTCAAGTCTTTGTCAACTCTAAGATTACAATAAGAGAGACATCTCTAGAAAAAAGAGAGAAAAGGGTGTGATTTCCTCACCCAATGAGAACTTATGTCCCATTGTGAACCACACAAGGAAATAATGCAACTAGAAAGATGGAGTTGAACTGCCTAGTGAATGTGGCTACTCACTATTTGACCCATCAAGGATTCACCCTCAGGAATATCCTATTCCAAAAGACCAAAGTGAAAACAAGAGAGATCCAGTCTTAAGGACACCTCTGACCTTAAAGGATCAAAAATTTGAAATTTGAAATTGGAGGGATCAAGAGATCCTATAAGGTAAAAATCCATGCTTTAAGGATTAGTCACTAATCCATAAAGGGAGAAAAAAGCTTTGAAAAATATATTGAAAGTGTGTGTGTGGAAAAAGTGAGCAGAGCATATGCCCCCACGTTAAAGTCATTTCTAAAACTTTAATAGGAGAAATGGCTTAAACAAAAACACAAACAACTCCATTGATTATGTTTCCACTACAAGATTCCCCCAAGCGAAGACAAATCAATGGAAATACCACATAAACATACAAAGAACATAGAAGGGATCTACCTGTCATGGGGTCAGTATGATCATAAGCTAATATGTATGTGATATTATTGCAAATGAATTGACACCATTCCCCAAAGAAAGTAGAACTACAATCACAATGGAGGAAAGAAAATATAAGAGTTATGAAGAAGAGTCTTTGCAGACCACAACATGGAGACCAAAAGGAATTAGTGCTACCAAGTTGCAAATTTAAGCGGACTATACAAGGAAAACATTTATGAACAATAGCACAGGTACAACATAACATTAAATCAACATATAGAAGAATAGAGATACATATAGAGGAATAGCACAACAAGTTCAATTCCTTTATCACCTTGCACCAACAAAGTAAAAAGGGGCGTCATATAAAAGAATCTAATAAACATTTAGCAAACACATTATGGGAGAAGCGCAATACAACAGGCAAACACACAAAAAGATACCATGAAGGACAAGCCAATCAAGTGCATCACATACTCTCTCCATCTCAGTCTATATCATTTATGGAAGGTGGGAAACTTGCAAGAGGGACTATATCCAACACAGTAAGCATAATAGCCAGTTCTAAACAAGGATCCTCTTGAGAATCATGATGTTTGATACTAGGTGTAATTATCAATTGTGTTGAAAGCATATTAGGTAAATCAGTATCAATTTCAATAGTCTCATATTCATCATTAGCATCATTAGGATCATCAAGAGTATCTTCTTCATCAAGATTAATCGAAATAGAATCTAAGATATGAATATAATCATCATAATCATTCATCTTAACATCATTATTAACATTAACTTCTTCTAACACATCAGGCATAGGCTGGTCAAAAGAAGGTAACAAACTTTGAAGAACAAAGGCACAAGCTTTAGCTTGAGCTCGATGCTTCTTATGATGTTCATTGGCATATCAATTACATTTTGTCTTGTTTGAAATATGTTGAGAGATAGGAGGAACAACCACCGGTTCCTCCATAGGTTCTATAAGAGGATTAGTAGGATTCTTAGTAGGCTGAAAAACAACACTAGAAGCTTGATTAACAGATTTAGAAGCCATGGATAAAGGAGGTAAGGAAGGCGTAGGAAAATGACCAAGGTTAAGATCCATCTAAGGCATGCTTAACTCAACAATACTGTGATGTTTATAGGCTTGATATGAGCAAAAAAGGTTATCAGGTCGAGAGGGACATGAATTAGGTAATGAAGGCCAAAAGAAGTCAAGGGTAGCACAATCTGTGGGCCTAGAAGGTTGATATAAACTATGATTAATCATCTTCACTTCTTCATCATGAATGAATTTAAGACACTTATGAACAGGAGAAGCAACAACATGCATTTCATTCAACCAAGGCAAACCAAACTTAACTTGAAATAGATCAGAAGTAGGAATAACAACGAAGGTAGTGTCCACAACTTTACCACAAAGTTCAACAGGCAAGTTAATAGAACCAAATGATGGATAGAGAAAACCATTACAAGTTTGGATCCACACATTAGATGTATCATAAGAATCACATTGTAATTTCTTCATAAAAAGATTTTCTTTAGTGATAACATTGACTAAGGATGTAGGATCAACAAGACAACCATGCATAGGTATCTTAGAAATCCTAGCATAAATGAAGAGGGGACCATTAGGAGCTTTAATAGTCTCAGAATCATCAAAGGTGATCAAGAGTTCCCTAGGTCTTTTATTCTTAGGTTGTTTTCAAGGTTTAGGTTGAGGTTTCAGTTAAGGATTAGGTTGAGTTGGAACTTGAAGTTGAGGTTGAGATTGAGGCTGGGGTGGAGATACAGGTTGAGACAAAACAACATGCTCCACATGGTTAACAATATGATTGAGATCATCCATCTTTGAATCATAAAAAATATCCACAGAAGATGGATGAACAATGGTATTTGTATCATGTGTAGGCAAAGGATTTGTATAGATTTGGAGATATTGATTAGGAGAAGAGATAGATTTGTTCCCACTACCATCAAAATTATCAATAGATAAAGCATTAGGATCGATTAAATCTTGAACATTATGTTTTAAAGAATAACACTTCTTAGTATTGTGGCCATTCTGACATTGGTATTGACAAAAGGCTTTGGAATCAAAGGATTTGGATGTCATTGTAGTAGGTAAAAGAGGTCGAATAGGAGGTAAAGTAATCATATTAGCACACAATAATTTACTCATAATAGAATGTAAAGATTCAGAAAGAGGAGTAAATGTACGATTCAAATGAAAAGCAGCGGATGCAAAAGTGGCATTCTTGGATGCATCAACAACTGCATTTTCTTGCTTATTTATCTTGACATAGTTGTTAGGTTTTTGAAACTTGTTGGGATTAGGAGCAACATCACTCTTATCAAATGGAATAGGGGCCATTGGAGTGTTTCTTTCAAATTAACTCACTTGTAATTGATAATGATGAAGCACTTCACAAAGTTGTTGAAAAGAGGTAAATTCAGTAAGAAGAATCTTATCTCTAATATCCTTTTGTAAATTTGAAATAAACATACGTTGAATATCAATATCAGGAACATGATAAGAAATCTGAGCATACAAATGCTTAAATCTACCAATAAATTCAGTCAATTTTTCTTTAGTATTGTGTTTACAATGCATCAAATCAGTTAAGGACACTTGCGGACCAGTGTTATTTTGAAACTATTGGATAAAGGAATTAGCAAGTTTTGGAAAAGAATCAATAGAATAAGGAGGAAAGGAACAATACCATTGCAAGGCCTTATGACAAAAATTTCTAGCAAACAACTTGGCTAAAATCCTATGGTCATGAGCATAGTCACTACAAAGGATTTGAAATATTTTAACATGAGTGGCAGGGTGTCCCTTACGATTTTAATTCACAAGATGAGGCATATTGTCTTGTTGAGGAACTGGAGCATAAATAATGTCTAGGGATAAAGGATTTCCCATGTCACATGTAGGAATACTAAACTTGGATTGAGTTAAAGATGCAAGTTTTTATTGTAAAGAGGACATAGTTTGAGACAAACTAATTATTGTGGAATCATTACATGAAATAGGAGGTATAGAAACATTAGAAACACTAGGAAAAGTGTAGAAAGCAACAGGAACAGAAGACACAATCGAGGGAACACTTGGAACCACAGTTAGAAGAGGGTTGGAATAAGTAAAAGGAACACTATGATAAGAAGTTTTTGAAGTAGGTAGAGACACCGGTGGAACACTCATAGGAAGAGAGGGAACCAATGTAGTCACTAAAGGAGGAGTATAAGTAGGAATGCTAGGTAAAGGAACAGAAGAAGATTCCACACTAGTGATAGGAGGAGTGAATCCTAATTCTTGAGATTCTTGAGCTAAAGGTGTGACATTTAAATGCACAAGATGAGTGATATCATGAAAGAGATTAACACCTTGATCAATATCACGAAGGACTTTCTTAAGAGCCTCTATAGCTTGAATAGAATCTTCATTATGGTTTTCTTGAATAAGCCAATTTCCCATTTTATCAAGTTCAGTTGAAATTTTTTTGACTTGTTCAGGAGGAACTCTTAAAGAATCATCCTCATCATGAGATGAGTGAGAAGAGTTATGCTCCATAGTAGGATTGGAATCATTAGTAATCAAATTGTCATCTGGGATCCTAAGGAGAGGAGAGGAAGACTCGGGATCAAAGAAACCCATATGTCTATGACTTCTTCTAACTGGAATATTATAAGTAGGACTAGACCTAGTAAAGATCATATACCAATGCAATGCAAATGAACTAAACTAGGAAAACACAAGGCACAAACAAATAAATGTTTTTGTATTTTTTCTTTATATGATTTTTTTTGTTTTATTTTTGAAATGTAAATACAAGCACATAAAATAAGGCTAATACATACAAGATCTAACACCCTAAAAGAAAGAGTTGTCTATCGCGGGTTCACCAAAATGTAAAGAATATAAATATATAAGATATGAAAATGTAATGTGGTATGAATGATCTTTATGAATAGATAGGATTGGGGAAGGTAAGATATTCTTTTTAACCCCAAATTCCCAAAGGAAAGATCCAAATTGATTAACCACAAGAAAATGGTCGATGAATAAATGAATCAATCAATGAAGAATATGAAGAAAGAGGAAAACCTTACATTTCATTGTGGAAGAGAGTATTGAAATCTTAATTGAATTGAAGAAAAATACTAACCTCAAAGTATTGCAGATCTCGAAAATAATGTTTTCTAGTGTCTATAGTGACTTTCTAGAAATTCCACAATCAGATCTGGGATAGGAAAATTGAGATAGAAAACCCACAAATATTTTACTTTTTTGAACCAGGTTGACCTTGACCTAAATAAAGGTTGACCTTGACCTCTTTATGTCGACCTTGACCTACGCTACTCTGACGAAAATTTTCTTCGTGGATCCTAAAAGTTTGTCAAAAAGATTGTCTGAATCTACTCTGTAATTCATTGTTCCACACATGTTCCTACAAGAAAAATGGTTTTGTTGTTTGGATGAGGGGTTTGCCTTGGTCAAACCCCAGTTTTGGAATTAACCTTGAAATTGCAATAATAAACAAAGTAAATGGAAAAATTCACCTTTGTTATGTTGAAACCCTTGTGGAGGATTCGAATCCTTGAATCCACAAGTATGGATGCTCCAAATGAATGTAGAATTGGATGTAGGATGTCTCAAATCAATTTTCTTTAGATCTTCAACACCAATCTTGAATGGATCTTGGAATAGGAAAAATCTTGAATGAATATGGATGGAGCATCTTCAACAAGATGGCTCCATAGAGATTGAATCCTTTAATGGCTACCAATGGATTTCCTTGATGAATTGAATCTTGAATGTTTGAATGCTTGAAGATAGATGAATGCTTGAATTCTTTCTTTCTCCTTCTTTCTTTCTTATTTCTTTCTTGATAGATATCTTCCTTTTCGATGGAGGATGTATGGATTGAAATGGTAGGAGAAAGCTTCCTTTTATACTAGTCTAGGGCACAAACTTCTAGAGAGGCTGACATAGCAGAAATAAATTTCCATTAAGCCTATACACTTGGAAGTGGACCTAAATTAAATATCATTTAATATTTTACCATTTCAAAGCCTGAAACAGCCGACCCAGAAGCATGAAAATAAATCTTTCCGAAACCCGACATCCGAAAATCCTCAGATTTTTAAATTTGGACACTAGGTCAGGGTTGAGGTCACCCTTGACCTAGAAAGGTCGACCTTGACCCTGAGGTCAAGAACCTCAAATTCTCAGAGTATGTTTCCATGATTAGGTAGGAAATAATCTAGATCCAAGTCAAAGACCCATTCAAGGCATTTGAGATTACCCCAAACCGCTTACTCGGAGGGCTAAACTAGTCCTAAATGGAAGTGCTTCCATTTTCCAATGATACACACCCTTTAGAGTTAGATTTCAATTTTCATGTTATCCTTCTATCTCTTTTCCTCATAAAGTTAAGTTTTAGGACTTTAGGTGAAGTATCATATAGTAACCGACCTATAATTTGGAGATTCATTCTAGCTATAGGTTACCCATGACCTTGGTTTGTTTCATGTTTCTCAAAGTGACTAGATTTTTTGAGCTTAGTCAGGGTGCAACTTTTAGAGATAACAGTTTTGGCACACCTGGTGGGACAAAGAGATAATTTTAAGCTCTTTTCATACTTCATGTATTGTTTTTTAGGTGTGTACAATAAAAAATTTGGCTTTCAAGAGGAAGAATTACAACACACCTGGTGACTCTGAGCAAACATCTACTGGTTTCAAGCAGATAAAGTCCTGGTATATGGAAAAACAAGTTGGTTTTTTCTGGTTTTCAATAATTCATTTTTTTTTCATCTTATTTGAATGTTTCAGCATGAATAAAGTCTCATAGAAGCATGGCTTACCATCATCCTTTCCATGAAAGTACTCCCCATACATCATCCTATCAACCATATCAAAACAACTATACTGTAGGTTTCATTCAAAAGGACCCTTTAACAACAAATAGACAACAAGATCCATACACTTACCACCCTCCCACCCCTACTCAAGCTTCCTGGCAGCATGCTTATGTACATCAGCAACCCCAAGATAGCCATTTTGTCGATTTTCAAAATCAGTACCAGCATGTTGCGAGCATAGATGACATTTTGTCAAATTTCCTAGAGTAGGTGCAAATTATAAAAAGAGAACATCAATATAACATGCAACAAGAAAATCTTTCCTATCAAGCTTATACTCATCAAGAGGAGGTGGAGGCTCAAAGGAATGAGAAGGATCTTCTTGCTAAACAAGTTGCAGTCAAAGAGGAATGAAAAAAGTACTTATTGTCACAGGTACAAAGGAAGCAAAATGAATCAACCCTTTGTGCCCCAAGTCAACTGATAAACAAAGAGGTTCCTAAGATTTTGTTTCCAAGTTTCAAGTTAGGTGATTCTATTCATTTTCCAAGTAGTTCTTCAAGGTTTGAAATTCTAAGTTTTAGGGGTCATAGTCTTTCCAGTAAAATAGAACAACCCATACATGATCCCATAAATGATAAAAGTCAGCCAAATCATTACTTTAATCCTCAAATTAAATTTGAACTGAATCATCGAATTATTGAGCATTCATGGCAGCCTTCTTGGACCAAACATCCTAAATTTACAATGCAAAACCTTGTAAAGGTTATTCCATGTGATCCAGTCCAAGATCAAAGGGTTGAAAATGAGGTTGCTATTGTTAGTTCAAAGATGGATGATAAGTGGCAAAGGATCAAGAGAAGAACCAATTGGGGCAGAAGGTACAAATAAATTTATCTGATGAGCTTCCTACTTATTTTGAGCAGAATGGTGAACAATTTCCAATGGTTGTAAAAAGGAAGGAAGTTGATGCAGGAGAAGATGTAATGTTTTGGGATGATGAACTGCCCTTTTTTGTTGAGCTTATTACTTTTATGGAGTAGTTGAGTGAAGATGAGTAAGAAAAGGGTGTTAAAGAGGATATTTCATTTGAGTTGTTGAATGAACCTCCTAGTTTTGTTGAGCTAGATGAAGAGAATATGGTTGTGATCACCTCAACAACAATTTTTTCATAGATAGAAGGTATAAATCATGATGTTGATTTTTTGGTTTATGAGCTTTCAGTAGAAGAGGAAGCTTTCCAAAATGAGGAAGTTGACAATAACCTTGCGGAGGATTTTTTTATTGCATGATAGAAACTTTTTGTGTAAAACTTGATGATATTTAAATAGTTGTTCCTACGAGCCTTCTACAATATGATAGTTTTGGCAAGCCTCTAGTTGTATTAATAGAGGATGATGGTGCTCTAACTATGGAAGAGGGGTTAACATGGCTATCAACTATGTAGGAAAGCCATGATGAAAAAAAAAATAAAGAAGCTAGCAAAGAAGGTTGCAAGTTCATTCTCTCAAGAGGCTACCCAATTAGGTGCCTGGCTCGTATGGAGATAAGTGAGAAGGCCTCATTTTTGTCAGCTCTTGAGTATGAGGATGTTGATGAGGAAAATCAAATCTAGCATGTTGATTCATTACAAATTGCCAATATTTTCAATCAGCACGGTGAAGTAAGTGAAATCATTTTCATCTTTCAGGAGATGTTGCATAAGTTGGTTAAATTATATGTTTCATTTTTCCATCTTCATGTATTTGCCTATGGGTGTATGCATCATTGCAATATGAGGAGAAGAGGAAAATACTTCAGCCAACCAGTAAATGGTTTTGTTTAGCATGTTATGATGTTGGTTAGGGTAGGATAGGTTAGTTTTTTAGTTCTCCCTAAGTGCTATCAAGCACAGTCAAGTTAGTTTCAATTTTATCTTTCCCAATTTTCAATAAATTTCCAAGAGTTTTCAGACTGTAATAGTTGCATAATCAGAAGGTTTAATTTTTGTAATCCTTACTAATTTACTGAGAATACTTTTATAATTCATGCCAATGAAATTTTATTTCACTATCACAAATCATACCCCCACTCTCAAAAAATTAGGAAGGGTTACAACATTATCGAGTGAGTTACAACCAAGTTCAAAACTAATTTGAGTCTATTTTTTAGTATTCCAAGTGATTCTCTACCCAAAGGATAGGTCTAGGCTACTGGTCTTCATGTTTAGCAGACAAACATCCAACAAATGTCACCAAAATGTTATCAAAATTTCACCTACAAGCTCGATTTGATGTGTTTCAAATCAAATAAGGTACTTCCTAGTTTTTATTACTTTTGTGTTTCAGTCAAATGCATAACTTTGAATAACTTCATGAATTGATTTATTACATTTAATGAAGAAAATATTATAATAGAAAAAGTAACACTTTGCAAATTTTTTCTGAAAATATAATATTTTATTCATCAAAGTTTTATATTTATGCTCCACACAAGTCGTGAAACTAGCTAGGAAAATTCATACATTTTAAATTTGAACAACATATATGCATATGTAAGACAAGAAATATATTTAGGTGAAAGGGGCCAACCATTGCCTAAATGACTGGCAAAATTTCACTGGTTTGGTGTGTTATGTCTTCGTTGCCCTACATTCCATGTCCTCACTGCCTAGAGTCCTAAACAATTGCAAAAAAGAAATGTTAGATCCAAAGGACCTAAGCAATGACAAGTCTTATCTCGCCTACATCTTCCCATACACATATACATAATTCAAAGCCAAAATGTACAAATTTATTCCTAACATGTTTGTTTCTTGTGCAACCATAGTTGTCTCTCAATGACATGTGAACGTAAATGTGGCTCCCACAAGAGTTTGAGCCCAACATGCCATTAAGAGACAAGTGTAGATAATAGCTCAAAAAGAAGAAGGAAGTAAACATTAAAGGGACATATGATCATCTATGAAACCTTTTGTTGCAATCAGATCAAATAAACCATGTCAATATGCCATAAGAAAACTGTATAAGAGCGTTTAACAAATAATTATCGAGAAGTGCTAAGTATCATGAGCAACTGTTAAAAACCATAAGAAGACGGAAGAAATAGAGATTAAAAAAAATTGTATATACATGCCAACAAGAACTAGTTTTGTACCCCAGTCAAGGATAAGATGACAACATTATTTATTGTCATAAAAATGGTGCAAGTCACCCATGTTAAGAGAAATTATATTTATTATCTTAATTAAGGCTGAAAGGATTAGATTTTATGCTGGGTAATAAAAATGCAATGATAACCATCAAAAGAAAGCAGCTACAGGGGCAAATAAAATGGTATTATAATTTGTAAGTATTTATGTTATTAGGATCAGATGTCAAATAAAAGAGATAATCACGTATAAGTATACATAATAGTGATCAAAATATGATAACAATCAAGAGCATCAGAGCATCCCTCATACAGAGAAGAGTAAAAAGCCATGACTGCAATCATTTTAAAATAAGTGAAGAGTTTTTCTCTCTTCTTCATATTCTTCATGAAATGCCTAGAAAATAATGGTTGCAACCCGTATTAAGAAAAGAGATCATCTTTTCAACATGTTTATGAGCATGAGGGTTTCGAATCCAACATTTAGAGGAGATACAGAGCTTTTTAATGTTTGTTTTTGCAGATACTTTCATATTTACTCATTAATCTAAGGCAATAACAATATACATAAAAAAGTAGAGATATTTCTTTATTTTTATGTAAGAAAAAATCAAAGTAATTTGAGCCATGAAGCAACAACAGGAGTATCACAAAAATAGAGCTCTAAATACTTGTAGAAAGCAATTAAATCCATCAAATCTGCAGTCAATCCCTTTCAAACTCCTTCAACATTACATGGCGATACAAATTGTAGCACAAAAAATCCAACAAAGTCTACAAATAACCTTCAATCTCCAGCCACATTCATCCATGGTGACACAAGGAGCAACAACAAAAAAATCGTAGTCAAAACCGTCTACTTTCTTCATGGCGGTTGGAGCTACTCTCATTCCCAGCAAAGTGAAAAGCAAAAATGAAAAAAAAAAACAACTTTAGGGTTCAAAATACCCTTATTTCCTTTGTTATGTGCCAAGAGGAAAGGCTCTTTGGCTTTTGTTTTATTTTTCCATGTCTCCTAAGTGCCCACACCCATGTATGGGTATTTTAAAAATAAAACAAAAGATTTCATTTTAGTGATAATGTTATTACTTAAAAATTAGAATTTTAAACTTTGCATTGTTTTTTTTTTTTAATTTTAAAAGTTAAAAATAAATAATTGTTTTTGCACTTAATAATCATTATTATGTACTATATTATTTTATTATTTTATTAAATATTATTATATTAATGATATTATTAAGTGATTTCATTATCACTTAATATATTATTAAAATAATTGGTATTTATTAAAATAATAAAATATAAATCACATAATAATGATTATTATTAGTAATAAATATTTAATATTTTATAATTCATTTATTTTGAATTATAAATCATTTAATAATTATGCAAAAAATAAGAAATTTATTTTTACCTTTTAAAATTTTTTAAAAGGAGATTTTTGCAAAGTTATGACTAAGTGTTGAAGTCTTGGAGATAAGGATGAATTTTTTAGTGGAGTTTGCTTTTCAGAGACTTTTTGTGAGCTTTTTGAGAGATGAGACTGCATTTGTGGGAGATATTTCTGATGACATTAATGAGGCATGACTTTAGGGCCACTTTTATGCATTTTTTAAGTCCTTTAAGGGGCAAAAAAATAGAATGATGGGTTGAATTTGACCCAGATTTTTATTGCTATTATTTAATGATATAGCTGGGTGGAAATTGTATAAGTATGAGTTGAGACTCATTTGTAATCAGTTATGGTTTTATGCAGTTTTGAGAGGCTTGTGACTATTTTCAGTCCTTTTTCTCATTATGTTTTAGCTTGTAACTCAAATTTTTACAAATGCGGGAATGCATTGGAGATCCTTTTTTATGCAATATTTTTCCTTCCTATTTATTGTAGATGTTTTGTTGCAGTTTACAGTTTGTGTTAAATAAATTGTCATAGTTTTTGTGTTGTGAAAGTTTGTCTTTCCTTCCTAAACACATAATTTCTCAGACCTTTTTGTGAAAATACTTATGCATGAACATGGAATGGGTTGTGTGAGTTTATGATTGCATTTAGGTGTATTTTCAGGAATTATTCTTTTGTATGGTGCAACTTTCAATTTGGTGCATCACCCTTTAGAGTTAGATTTTAGTTTTCATGTTATCCTTCTATCCATTTTCCTCATAAAGTTAAGTTTTGGGACTTTAGGTGAAGTATCATATAGGAACCTGCCTAGAATTTAGAGATTCATTCTAGCTATAGGTTACCAACAACCTTGGTTTGTTTCCATGTTTCTCGAAGTGACTGAGTTTTTTGGAGCTTAGTCAGGGTGCAACTTTTAGAGATAGCACAAACTTATCAAAAAAATGATCAATTCAATTCCACTAAACTTATCAAACTAATTCAAACCAAACATTTTTTTGAATGTTAACCAAATGAATGTTCATCGAATGAGCATGCCCATGCTAACATGTTAGTGTTCAGAATCAAGGACAACACAAAAGGAGGATCAACATAGAGCAGGGCACATCATGATCAATGGAATGCCATTGAATCCATTATGCCACATGTACATCAATTTCCAATAGTGACCATGTGGTACCCTCAGGCCCACCCCATTGTGCTTGTGGAGATAGTCACATGACCCAAACAAATGTAATGCACACCTAGAGAGTAGGCTTACACACATGCCATACAAGTGCAATAATCAAGGAAAAACATAACAATCTCAATGTAATCACTCAGATTGAAGATATAAAGATACAAGAAAACCATGATTACTACTTAGACCTAAAAAGAGGTATGGTGGAGAGACTCAAGAATGGATTTTCATCACATTATACATGGTGGCCCATGTAGCTTTGATCAGTCCTTTTCTTATCAAGGAGGATCTACTATGTCATCTCAATATCACTCCAACAACCACAAATATGTTACCTCAATATTTGTAGGTGGAAATGGCTATGTTGGCTCACCATCACTCAGAAAACCATGGCTATACCAAAAACATCACTTAGACAAAAATGGTAATCATGTTAGTTTAATCTTTTTATTATCTTTTATCCCATTTATTTATTTAAGCTAGTAGTTCTTATTAATAACTCTATCAAGGGTTACCCTGGAGTCTCCTTTACGTCCTAGGCCGCATTAGAGAGCCACTACATTCCACTACTCTATCGTAGTTGACCATATCATTACAACAATAGGGAAATAATTTAATGTCCAAGCAATAAATTGTTAGCAATGAATGCTAAATGTTTGGTAGCCATTCTGTAGCAGTTGTTATTGCATTCATGACTATGATTGTCATTGATGTCAACACAGTGATTTACCGAAGACTTGCAAAGAAGCAAAAAGAGTTTGGATTAGTGCACGTGGGTTATTGCAATTGGAGCTATGCAATGTTGAGGATATATTCTTTGATGTGTTATATGTCTATGGTTAAGAGCACAGATAGTAATTCATTTATTCATAGAAGTTATGAGCATTTTTGTGGAAGCAGTATTCAAGCAGTGTTCATGAGTAGCAGTTTGTGGAAATCAGATGATATCTCCTAATCGAGATGGAATCTGGTTTTGCGCAGTTAAAGGTAAGTTGTAGACACATTGATAGTGACATGGAAGGAAGGAATGTATTTCCTTGTTGTAGTGTAGATATAATATGGAAGTAGCGGTTGTGTGTGATGTTGTATGCATGAAGTGAAGAAAAGAGCTAAGTATGAAAGCGAATTTGTGAAGGAAGACATGCGAGGTACACAGATCTGAAATTGAGATCTGATGTAACAGTGAGTGCATTTTGGCACAGTCAAAGAATAGGTAACATATTATTCTATTGATTAATGCAAAGATTATTTGGATAGTGTGTTCAGTGATCTTACCTTGAAGCTGTTTGGGCAGTGGGTCCTTCTGTCTTCCATAACTCTTAACAGGGTTAGAATCTTTTAACACAGATTCAAAATCTCCTAATAGGGATTCATATGTACTGAATGTATTTCATAAGACTCCTAACAGAGTCCATCCTTTCACCAGGAATATTCATATTAGTGCATCTTTTGTGGGCGTCATTCCCACTGGAGTTTACTCTTTGATCAAGAGGTTCCCTAGTCAACATATCTTGTGTCATTGTGTTATTGTGTATGAATATCTTTCTATGGTTGGTAATTATATTGCTTATATGGTTTAATGTTGTTAAAGATGATAAAATTTATAATTATCTGATAATTGATTCACCCCCCCCTCCCCCCGCCCGCCCCCTCTCAGTTATCTTGGTGGACTTTACTTTCTAACAATTGGTATCAGAGTGGCAGGTCCTTGAAAAAGAAGTTTAACAACTTAAGGAGATCCATGGCAAATTTTAGGAAAGAAAGCCCTAAGTTTGATGGAGTAAATTTTGACAGCTGGAAATAAAAGATGAAGACACACCTACTATGTTTAGGACCAGGTTATTGGTTGATTACAAAGAATGATAAGACTATCATTGAAGAAGACAATCTTGAAACATGTACTGATGATGAGAGAAATCTATTCATGTGTAACATACTTTCAAGAGAAGCACTTTTGACAGCCCTTCCGAAGAATGAGTGCAGTTGGGTAAAATATTTAAAAAAATCTCATGAAATTTGGAATGCTTTACACTCTACTTTTGAAGGTGATGAACATGGAAAAAGAGTTAGATTACATAATTGGATATGTGCATTTGAAGATATAAGAATGTTGGAAGATGAATCTATTAGAAGCTATATTGGTAGAATGTCAGAAATTATTACAGGTATAAAATCTTGTGGAGGAAAAAAGATAGAGAATGAAGTGATATGGAAAATTCTGAGGACATTGACTCCTATATTTAAGCAGACAACATAGATGATTGAACAAGTTATACCTTGTCCTACAAACTTTACAAGAGAAACTCTTCTTGGAAGATTGGAAGTAGGAGAAATGAACCTAAGATTATCAGGAGACTTACCTAGAATGGAGACAGCATTCAGTGCTCTTAGTGTTTGCCCTACTTTGTTAAGAAGCATCATTGTGAGCAGAGATTATGTTGGCAGCAGCAGATCTAGAAATGAAGAAGACAAGAAGATTGAAGAAGGTATTGCCTTGCTTGTGAAAAGAGAACCAGACGATAAGAAAATATTTAAATGTTGGACTTGTCATGAATATGGTCATTTTGCATCTAAATGTCCTAAGAGAGTTAAAAAGTACAAAAACAATTTCAAACCTAGAAGATCTAAGGAATGTTATTATGCTAATGATGAAGATCTTGAAGCTAGTATAGAAAGAACTTTGAGTGAAAGTGATACTGAGAATAATGATGACATAGGATTTGAAGCAATTAAAGAAGATAATCCTGAAACTAATGTTAAGGAAGAAAAAGCCTTAGTTTCTCAAGTTGAAAATAAAGTTGATTGGATTATAGACAGTGGTTGTTCACATCATATGATTGGAGACATGAAAAAGTTCATAAAGTTTAATGAATATGATGGAGGAGTTGTTAGAGTTGGAATCAATGCACCTTGTTTGATTAAAGGTATAGGATCTATTACTCTTGATGGAAAGACTATCATTGATAATGTTTATTTTGTGGATGGATTGAAATATAATCTTTTGAGTGTTGGACAGTTAGTTGATAAGGGGTATCAAGTTTGGTTTACTGAGAAAACTTGTGTGATAAAGGATAAAGATGGAAATCTAATTGGAACTGGATCTAGAACCAAAGGTAATGTATTTTAGTTGAATCCTACTGAGATGACATGTTTGATTACTAAGATTGATGATAGTTGGTTATGGCATAGAAGGTTTTGTCATATAAATTTTGATAACATTGTGAAAGTAAGTACTACACTTGCAGTAAGAGATTTACCTAAAATTATGAAGCATACTAACATGATTTGCAAGGAATGTGTAATGGCTAAATAGAAGAGAAGTTCTTTTCCCAGTAAGAAGTTTACATCTACAGAGAAGCTCAAAATTGTTCATACAGATTTGAGCGGTCCTACCAGGACTAGAGGATTTTATGGAGAAAGGTATTTTATGATTCTTGTTGATGATTTTACAAGAATGATGTGGATTGCATTTCTTAAAGAAAAATCTGAAGCATTTGATAAGTTTAAAATTGTTAAGAATAAAGTTGAGAATGAATTTGGAATGAAGATTAAATGTTTGAGATCTGATAGAGGTGGAAAATTTACTTCTAGAGAGTTTAACACCTTTTGAGATGAAAATGGCATTAAGAGAGTATTCAGCCCCTAGAACACCTGAACAAAATGGCATTGCAGAAAGAAGAAATAGATCAGTCACTGAAGTAGCAAGAGCTATGTTATTTGAGAATGATTTGGCGAAGATATTCTAGAGAGAAGCAGTGAACACAGCAGTGTATACAATGAATAGAGTACAAATCAGAGCAGACACAGATAAGACACCTTATGAATCATGGTTTGGACATGCACCCTTAGTTAAGTATTTTAGAATTTTTGGAAGCAAATGTTATATAAAGAGAGATGATGATATTGGAAAATTTGATCCTAGAAGTGATGAAGGTATATTTCTTGGATATTCTTTGAAAAGTAAAGCCTATAGATGTTACAATAAGAGAACTAAGACTATTGTTGAAAGCACAAATGTTAAAGTTGATGAAAAGTTCAAAATTTAGGAAAGAATGCTTGATTATGAATCAGATGAAGAAGCTCATCCTAAACCTAACACTGGATCTACTAAATTATTTTATGAAACTGATAGTGATTTGTTGAATGAAAGCCACAGTGAAGTCATTGAAGAACCTACATCTGAAGAGAGATCTGAGACAGTGACACCTAGCAAGAGTTTGTTAAGAAATCATCCTATTGGACAAATTATTGGAAGTATCAAAAGAGGAGTTCTAACTCAAAATAAGGCACAAGAATAGTTATGTTTGATTTCTCAAATTGAACCTAAGACTACTAATGAAGCTTGTGAAGATGAAAGTTAGACTAATGCTATGAAAGAAGAACTAGATTAGATTGAAAATAACAATACATGGGAATTGGTCCCTAGACCTAAAGACAAGAATGTTATTGGAACTAAATGGGTATTCAGAAACAAGATGAATGAACAAGGAGTAGTAAGAAACAAAGCAAGATTGGTATGTAAGGGTTACTCACAGCAAGAAAGAATTGACTATGAAAAAAATTGTGCACCTGTTGCAAGAATTGAAGCAGTAAGAATGTTTTTGGCATATGCAACTTACAAAAAATTCAAAGTATATCAGATTGATGTGAAGTCAACATTTCTGAATGGAGAATTGGAAGAAGTCTACATTGAGTAGCCTGAAGGTTTTCCCTTGACTCAAGAAGGAGACATGGTATGTAAACTGAAGAAAGCTTTATATGGACTTAAACAAGCACCTAGAACTTGGTATACAAGACTGGATAAGTATTTGTTAAAATTGGGATTTACAAAAGGAATAGCTGATAGCAATCTGTACACAAAAAAAATTGAAAATGGTTTGTTGGTTATAGTTATTTTTGTTGGTGACATTATCTTTGGAGGAGAAGATGAAGCTAGTGACAAATTTGCTGATGAAATGAAGACTGTATTTGAAATGAGTATGATTGGTGAAATGAAATACTTTTTGGAATTACAGATAACACAAACCAATGATGGTATCTTTGTAAGTCAAACAAAGTACCTGAATGACTTGTTGAAAAGATTTGGAATGGAGAATTGTAAACCAGTTGGAACACCCATGGTGACTGGACATAAGCTATCTAGCACAGATGAGACTCCTGTAGTAGAACAAAAGAAATACATATCTATGATTGGAGGATTGCAGTATTTGACTCATACATTTGGTTGGAATTGTAGCAAGATTTCAAGCTGAACCTAGAGAATCACATTATGCAGTAGTAAAGAGGATACTGAAATATTTAAGAGGCACAATGGACTATGGACTTGGTATGAAAAATCTGATGATTTTACCCTATGTGCATATACAGATGTTGATTGGGGAGGCAATGTTGATGATAAGAAAAGCACCAATGGTGGAGCATTTTTCCTTGGAGGAAGATTAGTTTCCTGGCTAAGTAAGAAGCAAAATTGTATCTCACAAAGCACAGCAGAAGCAGAATATGTAGTAGCAGCAAACAACTGTAACCAGATAATTTGGATGAAGCAAATGTTGAAGGATATTGGAATAAAATTTGTTGAACCTGTTGTCATACATTGTGACAACACCAACACAGTTAGTATGTCTATGAATCATGTATTACATTCTAAGACAAAGCATATGGAGATTAAGTATCATGTTATAAGAGAGAAAGTTGTTGAGAAAGAAGTTAGACTTGAGTACATAAGTAAAAAGGAGCAGATAGAAAATATATTCACAAAGCCTTTGCCTAAGGATACATTTGAGTATCTAAGAGGTATGCTTGGGGTTATGCCCCAACCTACTTTTGAAAAGTGATGTAGTTGGTTGCATCTGTCCAGTGGTATATGAGCCTTATCTTTCTTCTAGACTGGATGTTGGTACTTCCTCTATGGGGGAGTATGTGTATCTGAGCTAAGTCATGAGGACTCTAGTGAATGTATTTTCTAAATAGTGTCTTTTGACATTGAGCTGTTGTTGACTTAGTGATGAAATTTCTGTCATTGATGTCAATGGGGGAGAAGTATACAAGAAAAACCATCTGAGACATCTGTTGAAGAGAATTGAATAGGAAAACGAAGCAAGATTTGATTGATGAAGATGATTTGAAGAAGCAGTGTTGCAGTATTGGATTTTGGAACATTGGATGTTTTTCATCTATGTTGCCATCAATGCCAATGGGGGAGATTGTTAGGAATGAATGCTAAATGTTTGGCAGCCATTCTGTAGCAGTTGTTGTTGCATTCATGACTATGATTGTCATTGATGTCAACACAGTGATTTACCGAAGACTTGCAGAGAAGTAGACAGAGTTTGGATTAGCGCACGTGGGTTATTGTAGTTGGAGCTATGCGATGTTCAGGATATATTCTTTGATGTGTTATATGTCTATGGTTAAGAGCACAGACAGTAATTCATTTATTCATGGAAGTTATGAGCATTTTTGTGGAAGCAATATTCAGGCAGTGTTCCTGAGTAGCGGTTTGTGGAAATCAGATGATATCTCCTAATCGGGATGGAATCTAGTTTTGCGCAGTTAAAGGAAAGTTGGAGACACATTGATAGTGACGTGGGTGACAGCGCAAACTTTGAGGTTGCACGAGTGAAGATTTATTGTATTTGGAAACTGACAGTTTTGTGTAATTTTGGTGTAGCGTGTGGAAACTTTTATGTTGTAATTGTATGCCGACTCATTTGTAATTATTTGAGTGTGGTATAAAGGAAGGAATATATTTCCTTGTTGTAGTGTGGATATAATATGGAAGTAGCAGTTGTGTGTGATGTTGTATGCATGAAGTGAAGAAAAGAGCTAAGTATGAAAGTGAATTTGTGAAGGAAGACATGCGAGGTACAGAGATCTGAAATTGAGATCTGATGTAACAGTGAGTGCGGTTTGGCACAGTCAGAGAAGAGGTAACATATTATTCTATTGAGTAATGCAAAGATTATTTGGACAGTGTGTTCAGTGATCTTACCCTGAAGCTGTTTGGGCAGTGGGTCATTCTATCTTCCATAACTCTTAATAGGGTTAGAATCTTTTAACAGGGATTCAAAATCTCCTAACAGGGATTCATATGTACTGAATGTATTTCATAAGACTCCTAATAGAGTCCATCCTTTCACCAGGAATATTCATATTAGTGCATCTTTTGTGGGCATCATTCCCACCGGGGTTTACTCTTTGATCAAGAGGTTCCCTAGTCAACATATCTTGTGTCATTGTGTTATTGTGTATGAATATCTTTCTATGGTTAGTAATTATATTGCTTATATGGTTTAATGTTGTTGAAGATGATAAAAGTTATAATTATCTGATAACTGATTCACCCCCCCCCCCCCCCCCCTCTCAGTTATCTTGGTGGACTTTACTTTCTAACAAAGTACAATGCAAGAAGAGACTCCAAGCCATAATAAAATAAGAGATAAAATAAATTCAATTGGTCACTCATATCTCATCATATAGGCATAGCTCAACTATGCTTGAGGATGTAGTCTCAACACCATACATCCACACACTAAAATTGGTCTCAACAAAAATATATGGTGAATCAATAGAAAGGAAAATGCAAGGAATACAAATACAAGGCCATAAAAGGCTAAAAGATCAAGTTTCCAATGTGATACAAGAAGCACTCAATTGGTCTTAGACCAAGAGTACAAGTATCTCAAGATAACATCAAAGAGGCATAGTTCAACTATGCTCAAGGATGTAGTATTAGACACACACATCAATAAATTCAAATGTGATCTCAAACCATGCATAATAAAATTAATAAACCAAAACAATAAGACAGTGCACAAACACGTTTCATTGGCCTCATCACCAAGAGCATGGATCCCAAGATAGTCTAACATAAAATCACACGAGATACTGGCATCCCTATAAAACCCAAATATAACTCACAAATGAAAAACACGCATAAATCTCTCAAAGCATAGTTCCGCAAAAGGGAGATCTATACTATGGTATGACCCAAATGTCATTTTCAACATAAAATGCAATAAGATAACGTGCATCATAAACACTCAATTGGAACCATGGCCAAGAGTAAGGATCCCTAAATGATCCCAAGATGTGTTTCACAATTCAAGACCACAAATTCAATCTCAAAGGCATAAGTCAAAGATAAAAAACCTTGCAAAGCAATAAGGGACAACAATATAAAAGGGTACGCTCAAATGGCCAAGAATTGAGAGGATGAATCTAAAACATCTCAAAAAAAATTTCATACATAAATTCCATTATCCCACATAATAATCAGTCATCAAAACAATGAAAATCCAACTTTTTACAAAATGAACTCTAGACCAAAACCAGTCTCGAGCCAATTATGTCATTGATGGACACGGAAAAGGCTTCAAAAATGAAAATTTGAAACTAGAAAAAGTAAAGATACCATTTAAATGCCCAACATCACAAAATCACTCTCAAAACTAAATTTCATCCATTCTAAAAGATTTGGTAAGCATAACATTACTTTCACATTTATTTTAAAATTTGTAAATACATAAGCCCAAACATGCACTAAAATGAAGCAAAGAAGTGGGGGATAAATATCACCTCATCCAATGATCTGATTGAAACAACCACAAAATGGAAATTTAAAGAAAAATCAAGTTATGAGGTTCTCCTACCTCAAATGGAGAAAAACACGAAAAATGGAGGACAAAAATTGCACACTGCATGGAATAGAATGAACTTCCAAGAAAAGAGGAGAAATCACAACATGAATTCAACGAGATGATATTTGAAAAATTCTCTCACAAGTGGTGTTGGAAGGAATTTGAAGTGATTTTGATAGAAATTTGATTATGGCACCTAAATATACCCCCATGAAAACATTTTGAAGTGACCTAGTTTGAGACTAAATAACTTGATATCTATCAATTTTCATGAAAAATACCTTTGGGATCATGTTCATCACTTATAATTAATCATCTTTCTCAATTTTCATCCCCCCACAGTCAGCCTTGACAAGTTTTTCAAGCACCTAGCTTGAGGGCTCAACAAAGGTCTGCATCATGCACTTTTTTAGATTAATTAGAGTAGCCTACTTTGAGGGTTGACATTTTATGACCCATTAATTTCTATGAAAAATGAGTGTTCCTCTATATTGTCAATGTATCAGTTATCCACTATGTCTATTATGAGATCCTAGTGACATTGTTTGATGTTTTTTCAAGCTCAAAGAAAATGGAATTTGTTCTATTTTTTAGTATGCAAAGTGATAAATAATCTAGAGGGTCAACTTTTCACATTAATATTTTGATGCCAAATGAATTTCATGTCAATGTGTTTGATTCATTAGATTGTTTACATATAAGTGTACATCCATGAGAAATTGTACAACTTCGAAATAAGGTTTAATATTTTTGCAAGGTCAAATCCAAATGCAATTTATTGTGTTAAATCATTTGTAGTTTCAGAAAGATCCAAAATAGTTGAATTTGACCATTAATATCTTGCACCCAAATTGGAATTAAGTGAACCCCTTTGTACACATACTTATCATACATGAATAAATGTACCTTCCAGATGGTGGATTGTCAGAGTTAGATTCGGTATTTTTTAGGGCACATTGTTGGCAGGATTTAGATGTGTTTGGACACATATAATTGCAGAATGGATGAAATGGCCAAATTTGGGCATTAAGACCTCACAAACCTAATGTTGTTATGTAAATCCATTTGGAAACCATACTCACATATCAAATTCAGTACGCCTTTCAGATCTCACGGCTTCAAGAGGTTGTTTGATGTGTATTCCACACACTCTATTTTGGTCAAAATGCATAGGTATAATATATTTATTTTAAAGACCATCTGCTCATTTTTTTCACACAGGGTGCACACATTAAGGCATCCTAAGATGAACAATTGCTTGAGAACATTTTTTTGGTAGCTAGGCTCACAAGAGAACCCGACCTTAATCATTAGATCACGTGTCCAAGTAAGTGGAGAAATAGTTCATTAGTTAAATCATTTTCATGATTTAAATAATGACATCAATATTGGTGAAGATTTTGATAAGGAGCTAGATGTGAAATAATTTAAATTCTGTAAAAGATAAAAATTATTTAAATCAATTATTGATTTAAATATATTATTATAAGGGTTATTTTAAAAATCATTTAAAAGATTTAAAGAGCATTATGTATTTTAAACAACATAAGGAGATAATTGTGGTGGGTCCACATGGGATGTACTCACACCCTCTCAAAGGAAAAATATAAGGTGGAGTCGCGAAGATGAGATGAAAAATATTAAATGAAATGAAATGATTGATTTTAATGACGTCCATGAGACCAAACAGCCTAAGGGACCATCCTCCTATTGTGAATCTTGACAATCAAACTAGCGGTTTGGTTGATTTTGTCTTCCTCAAATAGACTATGCATGTTGTTTGCTCCCGAACTGACTTCGTACTGAGCCCGAATGTCATAATAAGCGGTGCACTCAATGATAAGATGTCATTCAGTCTCAATCGCCCCCACACACACAACCTATGTTGAAGACAAAGAAATAAATTTTAATAGGCTTAATGTTTTCTTTCATGCTTAAACTATTTATTGAGTAGAAGATTCACAAGACTAGTGGGACCACGCACATGACAAAACACATAAGCACTTTCAAATAGATTTTATGGACAGCATCTATACAGCCGAAAATATGCACTGACGTGACCATTTTTTAAAATTAATAAATTTTAAAAAATGGTCAGTCAGTGCATATTTTGGGCTGTATAGCCAAGGGTCACATCTCAAGCCTGTCCCAGAATGGATAGAAAATATTTTCAGAAATTCCCTGCTTGACATACATGCAAAATGTGGAAACATACACAAGGTATATAAACCATCGACATAGCATGCCTCTGAGAAACATAGTCTCATGGAATGGAATGATTACAAAATTTGCAGGGAATGTATTTGTTGAAAAGACTTCAGAGACTTTCCAGTAAATGCAAGAGCAAAGCTAGATTCTATAGTTCTGCTCGCATTATTTCTACTCCTCCCGTGCGGCCTGTGTAAAATGGAAGCTTTGCAACAGATTATTGATATCCATCAAAGCATATTGAAGGGTTCAGATATTATAGTTGGAAATGCACCAGTTGACATACATGCAAAATGTGGAATTATAGCCAAAGCACGTGGATTTTTCTATTGAACGCCTTGAAGAAATGTGGTCTGATCTTAACATGTAGAACAATGAAGCACAAACATCGCACTAAAACTATTCGCAGAATGCCTCAAAGGCATGCGGTCTCATGGTGTGAAATTTGAGCTTTAGAAGCGGTTATAAATGTTCATCAAAGAAGGATAGGAGTGTTTTTGTCACATATCATGGTTGGAAATTCTCTGGTTGACATGCATGCAGAATGTGATTGATAGACAGGGAAAATGAATTTTTGAAAGAATGTCTCATGGAGATGTCGTCTCACAAAATGCAACAATTGCATGTTTTTTAGAAAATGGATTTGTCAAAGAGGCTCTAGAAACTCTAAAACAAATGCAATTGGCGGGTACAAAGCCAAATTCTTCTTTTCTTTCATCCTCCTTGCCTGCGAGGCGGGAACTTCGGAACAAGTTATGAACATTCATCAAAGAAAATTGGTAGAGAATTTTGTCAGCTTTTCTAGCTGGAGATGCTCTCATAGACATGAAATGTAAAATGTGGAATCATAGATAACACAGCTGAATTATTCGATAAAATGCCTTGAAGCGATGTCAGCTCATGGAGAGTTGATTTTGCATTTGCAATGGCCTCTAGTATACATGCATCCATATTTGTGAAGCACAGGAATCGCATGTTTGCTATTTGATGAAATGCATTAAAGAAGATGTTGTTTCATGGAATGTTGTAATTAAAAAGAAAATGATCTGGTCAACTTGCATGTAAAATGTGAAAGGCTGCGAGAATTAT
The DNA here is from genome assembly GCA_027943335.1 of Chamaecyparis obtusa. NCBI lineage: Eukaryota > Viridiplantae > Streptophyta > Pinopsida > Cupressales > Cupressaceae > Chamaecyparis > Chamaecyparis obtusa. The sequence goes on along the minus strand of BSBK01006182.1, from coordinate 164,744 downwards.
TAATTCTTGACTTAATTTATTACAACGAACATCATATTCCAATGTGCAATGATCACTAAATCTGCTTGAAATAGATTCTCTGTGAAGTTATTTAAAACAACCAATGAGTGGCAGCGAAAAACTATGATGATTATCCCCCAAAGCAGTGCACCAACTGTTTTACATAACGTCTCATATAAATGTGGTCTTAAGGCTTTAGAATCCAAGCTTTGACAGCAAGTATAAATAGCAAATGTATTTATTGGAAAATCTTTAGAAACTTTCAAGCAAATGCAAAGTGGAACCATGGATATGACGTAGAGGACAAATAAAAAGGCGTTAGAAGTTTTCAGAAACCAGCGCAACTCTACAATCTTACTAATGTCTCGAAGAGATACACATTACAGGCTGCTACAAGAAAAGAATCATTGAGAATTCTTTTGAATTCTTTAAATAAATACACTTGACTAAAAATGCAAGGTAATGTTTCATGGATATGGGCTTTATAACTCGTGGATATTAAAGGCCTAATGATTATTAAGAAGATATAGAAAAGCAAATAAAGAGAAAATGGATGTGGACCATAGTATCAACAACACTGAAAGTATGGAGACCAAGAATAAGACTTCACAGGTATTTGACAATGGCAAATACATGAAGAAATGCATGTCATTGCAAGGTAGTAAATAAATATATCCTATAATAAATGTGGTTCCATGTTAATGAGTACAGGGTATGATAAGAACATCAAGCTTTCAAATATGCAAACAGGGAGGAAATAGAAATTCATACTAAAGAAAATAGGTCCACATATATAAATTTTTCTGCTTGCGAACATTGAAGGAAATCAATTTGAATTGTTGAAGTGAAGTGTTGGAGATGTAATGTAATAAGAATGGAAGTTGCAAAGGATTAGAATCTTGGCATCTTCTTCTACACCTCAATATTTGACAATCAATGGGTTCACATCTACAAAGTTTTGAATCAATATTAATATTACAAATTAAGACCAACTTTTACAAAATACTCTAGAAGACTACATGTTCATGGAAGAAAAAGGTGTTTAACAAAGATCCAAATGAAGCGGATTTCCTCCCAGACCAAGTTGTTAATGATTGCAAGATGACAAATTGCCACTTCTACAAAGCTATATCATGTTCTCTTTGGTGGTATGGGCTTAAAATTGTATTATTTGTAAAAGTGACTTACGTCACTTACTGAAAAAAAGGTTAGACTTTAGGGTTAATTTTTGTAAATGTTAGGTAAATCCTAACTTGTTTGCAAATGTAGTAGCTAGACCTAATTACTTAGGTAGTTGCTAGCAAGAATTACTTAGGTAGTTATCTTAAGTAGTTTCCTAATAGTTATTCTAAGTGATTACAAGTTAGTTATTAAGGAGGGCCTACAAATACAAGGTTATTTGTAATGTAAAGGGACTTCTTGCAAAGGGGAAACTATGAAGAAATTTCAAAAGAAACTTTGGCTTTTCACTATGTAAAAAAGGTTTTTGAATTTGTATATTTTCAAGGAGATAATGAAAAATGCATTTAGTCATATGTCTTGAATGTATTCACGAGTTGTTATTACTAATTTTTGGTATGTTAAGTTGGTAATATCTTTATGTATTGGTGGAATCCAATGGTTTTTCTAATCTATGCAATTGATGTGAAGAAATTTACTCATTTTTGGGTATCTTGATTTGAATGTGTTGGCATAACTTGTCTTTTCATATGTTAAGGTTTGTTATCGTTCTTTCGTCATCATTGCATTCTATGCTTAAGCCCCATTTGTAATCATTATGAATTTTGAATCCCAAATGGTATTCATGTCTATTATTGGAGTTTATATTATCAATTTATTTTAGTTTTGTTGTCTCTTTTTTGTACTTTCAAGTGAAAAATATGCGGAAAATACAAATATCCCTATCATACGAGGAACTTGCCCCTCTCAAACACAGAGGAAGATTGTGATCTAATTGCAATCTCTCCAACTGTTGGCAACATTGTCACCGCTCTTTGAGCAAACAAGGTCAATTTTAAAGGTGAATTCATAATGACAAATCTGTTTACCAACAATACACTATCAAAGCTTCAGAAATGATGTAAAATCCACACAAGAAATACAGTACATACCTTTCATTGTAAAATCCTAATCGTTGCATCAGCGTGGGCAAAAAATTAAATTTTTTCCAAGAAACACATGGTAAAGATAAAACAATATGCTGTGATGCTTGAACAACTGGTGAAGCTCAAAATCAGAAATAAGGCTGAGCAGAAGGTAAAGCATTGGGAGGACAAAAGTAACACATATAGAAGCTTTTGGATTAAATGTGACACAAATGCAGACAAAGCAATGAAAGAGATTGGACAAATTGTTACACCGATGAAGCAGGCTAAGGCATTTACATTGCTTCAACAACAATGGATGCAAAGAAATAAGCATATGATTCAAAGAATATCTGAATTCAAAGTAAGATAAAGAAGAGGCTACATATGAAGCGACAAATCTGTTCATAGATAGTCATTGGATCACAGCAATTCACACAACTATCTTTTGAATGACTCTCCATTGTTTATTGCTTCGACAGCTGCAATAAAATAGCTTGGGAAGCCAGTGGTTGTTGGCCCTGCACGGTCTTAAACTTCAGCTGAGTATGAAGCGGCAGGCATGAAAATGCTCTTCCGAGATGTTCATCAAACATTCTCACTTGTATTTTTTTATTTTGATTAATACAAACCATTTCTTAAGAATCTGAAAAAAAGCTTGGTGAGCAATCATGGTTGCCAAAGGACACTATCACTGAGCTTCCACAAATGCCACACCCTCCAGCCAATCGATTGGGACTCAAACAAGTTTAGACGGAAGACAAACTGTACACATCAATTTCAGCATATTAATATATCAGCTTTGTTATGTATTTTCTAAGCATACTCGAATAAATACAGTATTTTGGCTGCTTCTGTCCCTGACCAAACATATTCTTTTACAATGCTATTAAATATTTAGATTAGTCATGTTCAGTATGAATGATTATCAGACCACTGCCCAAATGAATTGTCCCTTTGTTCTGAGAAAATGTTTGTGATCGAACATATGGTTATGCATTGGTTATTCTCCCAGATTGTACTGTTCTTTTCCTGGAGAATATCGTGTGTGCATATTGTTTGATATATAAATGCCAAGTTTTTATTTCCAAATTTCATCTAATTATTTTGTACAATCTCTACGTTCATTGTGTATGTTCATATATACTATATTACAAACCCAATAATCTGTACTTGTCCCAAACAAAGAACCTTTCGGAATAGCTAGCACAACTGGGCGTCTATGGACTATAATGTTGCTCGCAAAAAGACATGAATGGTTATCTATTAATTAGATTTGTAGCAATCTTTGTTGGACAGTGATAATTACTCTGTAGAAAGCTAGAAATTTTGCAGCATTCCCCAAACAATGTCTTCACAGATCCTCACTTACATGGACAAATCTTACTTCCCTGCACTACTCTACATAGGCTGAAAGATTCTAGAACTCTGACATCAGGCAGGAATTATGCCAATGAGACATATTACACAAAAAAATCATTAATTTATGATCGCATAGCAAAGAGGCTTAACTATTTTTAATACATATCTGTATTTCTAAAGTTTTCTCTTAGATGGCACAAGAGTGGTATCCTTTTAGGCATTCTAGATAAGCTCTTCATACAGTGAATTTATCCCCAAGTGATACAGGTGTTCTTTTTTCAACTAGGCATTGCACTTCGATTGAATGTGTTGATTATCTCAAACAAATGCACAAAGAGCTCAGAAAATTAGCATCACCACCATTTGGAAAGAAGAAAACTGTAATGGATCTAACAGATACTTATGATTCCTACATGAAAATAAGCACAGATTGATTATCAATAATAAAAGAAACGACCCCAAATTATAATTGGAATAAAATGTCGCAAATCCCTCTGGCAACTCGTAATCTATTGCTCAAATCATATGATTATTTGGAAGTATAGTATATGACATCAAATCTCCTTACTTAAATATCATGATTCAAAACACTTCCATTCTCAAACCTTATCACATAGTTTCAGCAACTCTTTATATAAAATTCTGAAGTAGTTTTTTATCACAATTCAAAACCACTATCACTCTTAAACACTCTATCACAGTTTCAGGCTTCAGCAATTTTTTATATTAAATTCAGTTTGTCAACCACGAGATAAGAATTCAGAACCTTCCACTAACAGGTGCCAATACAAAACATATTTTCGAGATATTTCATTTAACATTCCCTGCAAAGCTACACGGTAGTTGCATCTGGACACAGATCAAAAAGCACAAATTTTAAGAGATGAAATTAACAATATTTGAAAAGTCTAAACTTTTAACTACTTTTCTGGAACAAATTATTTAACTCAGGGACTTCATTTAATAGTTCTATCTTGAATTTTTCCCATTCATCAATTGCTCCCACCAACCTATCATCCAGGTTTTGTAATCTGCTACAGTGTACTGCTGCTGAATCAGCAGACTCAGGCTTCTCTTTCAGAACATCCAGTGTCTCCTCCACTGCCCATATAACTACTTTCTGCAAAGCCTTCCATTGGTACTCAGCATGATTTTTGCAATTTAGAAGTTGTATGATAGTAGATGGGCATGACTCATACCATTGCTGAATTTTCATGGCCTTCTCTTGTGCTTCTTGCAATTTAGAAATGCGATCATTCAAGGTGGTCAAAGTCAGACACTGTGATGTGGCTTGCTGAACTTCACACAATAACTTACTGCCTTCAACATCTCTCTTAGTCAACAAAGTTGGCCAGTTATGCAGTTCAACGAAGATAGTAAAAGACTCTTGGGTGGCAACACTCAGCTTTCTGTATGATTTGTTTACCTCTTTTTCTAATTCATCTGCTATCAATAAATATCTAGAAACCAGGTCACTATTTATCTTCAATGGGACTGAATCCTTATTCTTAGAATCTGCCAAACTTTTCAGTGCCACTTGCAATTTATCAATGGTATTATCAGGTAAATCTCCCTCAGAAACATTGATAGCTCCTGTGAATGTCTCGTGAACAAACTTATAGATTGAATCAATCTTCTGATGTAATTGATCATTTTCCAATTTATATTTGGCCACTCGCTGCTCAATCTGTTTTTGGAATGAACTGGCTACCAATAGAACTGTAGTATGTTGCATTTTGGTAGGATCTAGAACAATCGAGCTAGTTAAGGCTGGACCCATTTCTGAAATCTGTGAATTTTCCCTGGAAGCACAGGCAGTTACATCTGGAGACTTTAATTTCTGCTTCTTTCTCAAGTGCTGCAAAAAGAAATCAAGGCCCCCTGGTGTTGTTTCATCTGTGCAGGCATTCATCTCTATTTCTTGGGTTTGGGCAGAACATTGAAAAGATATGACATGATCCTTTTCTGGCTGAGGGTGCACTATAGTCTCTGTGACATTCACTTCTGATATTGTTCGAATAACTGCTTGTTTTTGGGTTACTGAATCTCGATGCCTTTCTTCACTTTTCTCTTTTGGTTGATCTGTTTGGTCAACTGTGAAAACCTGTGGCTTCATAGGAGTTTGAGTTGAGAAAACCTCTGTATTGTGAATTTGATCATAAATTGCCTGTTCATCAGTGTTCCCAATCAGTGATCAAAAAATAAAAAATATAAATTAGAAACCAAGGAAGAAATGACAAGAAATCAATCCAAATTGAGGCTAACAGGAACAAACCAAAAGTTGTGATAGAAAACACGTAAACAGAATTATTTCACAAAACTGGATATACATACTATACTCTAGCATTCAAATATAGAATATCAGTGCTGAAGAACTAGACTAGTTTTCCCCTTTTTAATGTGACCCCAATACTCAAGCAATAAAATGTTGGGAATTGAATGGATAGATAAACTAGAGCCAACCTCAAATTTGCTATGTTATAAGGTTCCCCACATATTCTATATGAACTGGTCCAGGCTGGTAATTGGTGCCGATCTAGATTTGGCTACTATACATCTGTGACATGCTCAAGCTGCATCCTGACTGAACCCAAGGAGAATGAATAGGGTTCAGAAAAACAGAATTTGAAGAAAATGAGTGAAAATTTATGGAAGAAGTGTATTTGTTTCAAGAATTTGGAGATTTTGTCAAAGCACTAATATTATGAAAAATGGCATGCACTATAGAGGTGCCTAATACCTATGGCTTGAAATGCCATAATTTGGGCTTGGTTGTGGGAATTCCACCCCAAAACCTCACAAAGGGTGCTTCCCTACAGCCTTTTTTCTTGATAGAAAAGCAGCATTTTCTCCTGAGCTTTTTCTGATCAAATCCTAAGTAATTGTAGTTTCATTTATTTTTTTGGTTTGCCTAAGTCAATCTCTATTCCAAGTACTACTATGATATAAAGTTGAACAATTTTGATTTATCTCTTGTATGTAAGATTTGACAATTGACATTGCATTATCAACCATCAGCTATATTTCCAATACTTTATTCAATTTTGTATAAATTAAGGTTATATGTGTGTGTGTGTGCCCCAAACCTAGCTGTATTTAACCTAGGGGAAAAATTTGATGAATCAACTGGACCCAAATCTGAGAGCCAGATTTGTTGATATTTGTGGCCTTTTCGGAAAGATCAAATCAATGACATGTATGCTGAGATGAATAATAAATAATATACCTATTATTTATTATTTATCTCAACATACATCTCATTAATTGTTGTATTAAACTCTGAATGAAAGATAAGAAACATCTTTATATTGTCCTAGAGGAACGACTTCATATTGTCCAAAAGGGACAACTTGTGTTAATACTATGCGAAATATACTTAGCCGATTCAGGTTGGCCTTTACCATTGATGTTGAGGTGTGTCTTTTGAATGTCTTCACACATATATATATATATATATGTGACCTATGGTGCGAATTATCCAAGACATAGAAGACGTAACATGTCAAGGAAATTTGCTCTACAAGCAGATCCGGATTTGATTATTGCAGCAGTCATAGATTTGAATAAAAATTATTCATTTCTCATACACATTAGAAGAAGATATGCAGCTGAAGATGGAAGAACATTAGGCTCAAAGTGAAGAGGAATTATTTGCTATAAATCAGGTATTATCTTCTCCTTTCCTTGTTAATTTTTGTCATTATTATTTTCAGTCATAAAAGCTATCTATAGATTGTATTTTTCCTTACATAAATCTGAATATATTAACATGGTATCAAAGTCAGGTTAAAAAAGATCCATCTCAGATTTTAGGAAAACAATCTCAAACTTTTAAGGCTTAGAAATTATGGATAATCTAGCCTTCTATTCTACCCTATCAACTCAATCATCTAATCGATATTCTTGGGTTATTGATAGCAGGGCTTCTAGGCATATAATTGGATTCAAAGAGAATTTAGATTCATTTATAGAAACCTGTAGAGAAGAAGTCACCATAGGAGATGATACCTCTTATCCTATCATGGGAATTGGGAATTGTCTTATCCAATTGAAATCTGGGATAACCCTTCAACTATCCGAAGTCTTATATGTCCTAGGCATAAAACGAAATCTTGTCTCCATATCAGCCCTTGAGGATAAAGGCTATAGAATCACCTTTATGGAAGGGAAAGTATTGGCATGGCCTAAAAATTCAAATCTAAAACAAGCCTATATGATGCAGGGGCATTCTAGGGTACTCGGTGAATCTGCATGGGAGGTGTATGTTTGGCCGGTGTTACTTGGTTGCAGCCTTGACCGATGGCCTCGGTCATTGAAGGAAGCTTGGTCGCTGAAGGAACTCGGTAATCTCTGGCGCTCGGTGAAAGTGTTACTCGGCGATATCTGTGGTGCTCGGTAGACACTGGTGCTTGGCGATGCCTGGCATGCTCAGTTATTTCACCGTTGTTCGGTAGTTCTAGTTTACCGACTGGAGTTATGTGTGATTTGTTGGGCTGACTTGGTGCATTTATTATTGGTAGCTGTTGTTACAGGCCAACATGTTGAATTAAATGTTTGTAAGGCTATTTTGATGTCGACTTGTATTGCATTTAATAATTGTTAGGGGGAGTTAATGGTTTCATCCAGCCGACTTGTGGCTAATGATTAGTATTTATAGGATGTTTGGGTAGATGTTTAGAGAGGATCAGGAGATCATAGAAGTTCCTGACTTAGAAGACTTAGCGAATCAGATCTGAGGTTCTGAAAGCTGGAGTTGGTGAAGTTGTGGAAAAGATCTTGCATGATCTTGTAGATCAGATTGTTATCTGATAGTTTGTAGTTGCAGAGCTAGCGGTTTGCACACTTGGAGACAAGGAGATTGCTTGGAGGCTTACGAGCTCAAGTTTAGATCTGTCTTAGGGTTTCCATCAGCTTCTGATTGTCTTCAGAGCTGAACTAGTTGAGTTTGTATTGGATCTGCTTGGATCTTGCAAAATTGTTTCTGATTGTAATTGGCCCTAACCCGGAAGGCCTTACAGTTGGGCATGTTAATGAAAATAAGAAGTTATACAATTGTTTTGCTGTTGTGTTGTTGAGTATTCCGTTGTGTTGTTCTGAAGCTACAAGGTTTAGGTTGTCCTTAATTGGATCCACCATCCTTGACTGCATCAGGTGGTATCAGAGCTGAGAGTTGATCTTAGGGAGCGAAGGTTGACCTAGCAAGGCTGATCTTGCGAAGTTGATCTTGTTGGTGAAGAGATCGTATGATCTGGATTGCAGATCCGAAGCACTGAACTTGTGGATCTTGCCCTAGTTGTTTGTTCAAGGTGGCAGGTTGAGATCTGACTCGCATACAACTTGGAGATTGTCACAAGGTGGTCGGTGAGGGTTTGTTGCAGAGGGCTTTTGCATATCTTTAAGGATGCCTCCGAGAAGATTGGACCCTAGAGTTATTTCTGATCTTTGTGATACTGTGGAATCCCGAATCACAGAGAAGGTGAAATCAGATTTCAGATCTGAGATGGAGTTGATGAAGAATGACATGGTCACCAAGATCATGAGAGTTGTTACTGGTATACCTCGGAATGTTGGTACTGAAGATGGTTATGAGGAAGCTGCCGAAGACTTTGAACCTGCTGGATCTAGTGGTGATGACCGCAGGAATAGATTTGGTGAAGACAGAACTGCTCGATTGCCTAGATCTGGAGATTGGTTAAGTAGTAGTTACCAAATGGAAGTTTCTACTTTCTCTGGTACTTTGAAGCCCAAGAACTTGATTGATTGGATTGGTGAACTTGAAGATTTCTTTGAGCTGGAAAAAATTGAAGATCCTCTTCAGGTAAGATTAGCACAGACAAAGTTGAAAGGACATGCTGCTCTTTGGTGGAAGGAACTACAAAGAGATAGAAAAGATGAAGGAGAAATGAAGATCAATCAGTGGAGGTTGATGGTGACTAAGTTGAAAGCTAAGTTCATACCTTCTGACTATGAGCTTGACTTGTTTAAGAAGTTGTGGAATCTAAAATAGAAGGATTTGTCTGTTGAAGATAATACCAAGGAGTTCTACAAACTTACTATTCAGTCTGGACACCGAGAGCTTGGTAAGGAAAAGGTAGCTCGGTATGTGAATGGTTTGAGATTCAATATTCAGGATGAGCTTGGTATGCTGAAGATTGATTCTGTTGAAGATGCTTATCAGTATGCTCTGAAGGCAAAAGATAAGTTGAAGAGGAAACAACATAGTAATCCCCAAGGGAAAGAAAAGATTGATCACTCGGTGAAGGATAAACCGACTAATGCAGAAGATGAACAGAAACCTGTGGAACCAAAGAAGAAGACAGGTAGAGTTATCTCTAAGGGTACTTGCTATAACTGTGGAGAGGAAGGACACCGTTCTTTTGAGTGTACACAGAAGAAGCTTAGTGACCGACGAACTGCTGTGGTGAATGAGAATGAACCTGAATTTGAGAACTTGCTGCTTTGGCGAACATTGCTCGGTACAAAGGAGGAACCTTGTCAGAGGAGTAACTTGTATAGGACCCAATGCAAGTCTGGAGGTAAACTTTGTGATGTTAATGTTGATAGTGGTAGTACTGATAACCTTGTTGCTGAGGACATGGTTCAGAAGCTTGGGTTGAATAGAATGAAGCATCCTTGTCCTTATAGGATTGGCTGGTTGCAAGATGTTCATGCTCTAGAAGTAAGAGAACAATGCTTTATTGATGTTCAGATTGGCCAATATAAGGATCTTGTGTTATGTGACATTGTGAAGATGAATAGTTGTGATATATTGCTCGGTAGACCTTGGCAATATGATTGCAGAGCTAAGTATGACTATGTAAGAAATGTGTTTACTGTTGAGAAGGATGACAGGAAGTTTTCTCTGATGCCTTTGTTGGATACAACGTTCAGTAGGAGAAGCCTGAGTATTGGTAGCCGAGTTGAGGTTGTGGATCCAAAGAAAATGAATGATCGGTATGGAGAACAAACCTGTGTGTTGTCAAAAAAAGACTTGAAGAGACAGAGGAAACTGAAGTGGAAGAGTATGCAAGCTGAAAAGGTGGAGGACTTGTATGTGAAGAACCAGTTCAAGGTTTATGTGCTGAATCCCGGAAGATGTTCTTCTCACATATGAACATCTTTTCGAACCTGGGGTGTCTGATGCAAGGGCATTCTAGGGTACTCGGTGAATCTGCATGGGAGGTGTATGTTTGGCCGATGTTACTCGGTTGCAGCTTTGACCGACGGCCTCGATCATTGAAGGAAGCTCGGTCGCTGAAGGAACTCAGTAATCTCTAGCGCTCGGTGAAAGTGTTACTCGGCGATGTCTGTGGTGCTCAATAAACACTGGTGCTTGGCGATGCCTGGCATGTTCGGTTATTTCACCGTTGCTCGGTAGTTCTAGTTTACCGACTGGAGTTCTATGTGATTTGTTGAGCTGACTTGGTGCATTTATTGTTGGTAGCTGTTGTTACAGGCCGACATGTTGAATTAAATGTTTGTAAGGCTATTTTGATGCCGACTTGTATTGCATTTAATAATTGTTAGGGGGAGTTAATGGTTTCATCCAGCCGGCTTGTGGCTGATGATTAGTATTTATAGGATGTTTGGGTAGATGTTTAGAGAGGATCAGGAGATCATAGAAGTTCCTGACTTAGAAGACTTAGCGAATCAGATCTAAGGTTCTGAAAGCTGGAGTTGGCGAAGTTGCGGAAAAGATGTTGCATGATCTTGCAGATCAGATTGTTATCTGATAGTTTATAGTTGCAAAGCTAGTGGTTTGCACACTTGGAGACAAGGAGATTGCTTGGAGGCTTGCGAGCTCAAGTTTAGATCTGCCTTAGGGTTTTCATTAGCTTCTGATTGTCTTCAAAGCTGAACTAGTTGAGTTTGTATTGGATCTGCTTGGATCTTGCAAAATTGTTTCTGATTGTAATTGGCCCTAACCCGGAAGGCCTTACAATCAAGCATGTTAATGAAAATCAAAAGTTAAACAATTGTTTTGTTGTTGTGTTGTTGAGTATTCCGTTGTGTTGTTCTGAAGCTGCAAGGTTTGGACTGTCCTTAATTGGATCCACCATCCTTGACTGCATCCCTATACTATAGGAATTCATCATGAATACTTATACAAGCTTGATACAGCCTCTCTTCAAGCTCTCTCAGTTGCATCCACTGATCCTTGTGAACTATGGCATAGGAGATTAGGTCACCTAAATTTTCACACATTATCATCTATGTTCAATCTAGTTGTAGGTCTTCCTAACCTACCGTTAAAACATGAAGGTGTCTGTAAAGGTTGCGCTCTAGGAAAGAATATTAAGACTACCTTTAACAACAGTGGAAGTAAAACTAAAGAAATTCTAGAAATCATTCACACTGACCTTTGTGGGCCCATGTCTATACCATCCATAGGAGGATGTCTATATTATATTATATTTGTGGACGATTTCTCTAGGAAAACATGGATATAGTTTCTCAAAAGCAAAGAATCAAATGAAGTTCTCAAGAAATTTAAAGAGTTTAAATCTCTAATTGAAAATCTCACCAACAAAAGTATAAAAGTTCTTAGATTGGATAATGGAAGCGAGTACACTTCTGAGGTCTTCAACACCTACTGTAAAGAAGGAATTAAGAGGGAGTTTACGGTTCTTTATAATCCCCAACAAAATGGTGTTGCAGAAAGGAAAAATAGAACCATTGTATAAGCTACAAGAGCTATGCTTCACTACCAGGATCTTCTCACTCCACTTTGGGCTAAGGCATCTAACGCTACAGTCTATATTCAAAACAAATGTCCTCATTCATCCTTAGAAAATAAGACTCCTGAAGAAGCATTTACTGGGAACAAACCTAACATCAGTCACCTAAGAATCTTTGGATGTCCTGTATACTTCCATAATCCTAAAGAGAAGAGATCTGAATTATAACCATCAGGAAAGAAAGGTATACTTGTAGGATACGGTGATTCAGCCAAAGCATAGAGAATCTACTGTCCGGGTCAAAATCAAATCGAATTGAGTAGAGATGTAATATTTGAAGAAGACCTTGCCTTCTCAAAATCTAAGGATAATTCATGAGTATAATAATTTATCTCAATCCATTGATAAAATTCAACCTTCCGAGATTCAGAGGGAGAGAAATGAGATCACTGAAGATGCTCCTGAACCTATAGATATCTCATGCATTCCTAGCTCTTCCACTATCAACAAGAAGAGGCCACTTTGGGCCACAAAAATGTTGGAAGATGCAAACAACTATGCAGCTCCTCCAGGAACATTTAGGGAAAGCAAAAGACCAAAGAGATATACTAACTATACTGCATTTATGAGGGAGATTATAGATTCAAACCCTTCCTCTTCTGAAGAGGCTCTCTCCCACCAGGCATGGAAAGATGCTATGATAGAAGAATATAGATCCATTATTAAGAATAATGTTTGGGACATCGTCCCTAGACCTAAAGACAAATTTGTAGTATCTTCCAAATGGATATTCAAAATAAAACACGCTGCAGATGGAAGTATAGAAAAACATAAAGCAAGATTTGTAGCTAGAGGTTTCTCCCAAAAGGAAGGAATTGACCATGAAGAAACCTTTGCACCTGTTGCACGTTATACATCTGTTAGAACTATAATTGCCATTGCAACATCCAAAGGATTGAAAATTCATCAAATGGATGTGAAAACTACCTTTCTAAATGGAGAAATAGAAGAAGTTTATTTAGAACAACCTGAAGGATTCATTATTCATGATCAACAATCTCATGTATGTAAACTCAAGAAAGCACTATATGGGCTCAAACAAGCTCCTTGAGCTTGGTAGGAAAGGATAGATCGTTATCTTCTCACATTAGGATTCACTAAGAATGATGTTGACCCTAATTTATACCTTAAGATTACAAATGGTGATATGTTAATTTTAGTATTATATGTGGATGATCTTCTAATTACAAGTGAAGAATACCTTATAGAAAAGTGCAAAGTAGATCTTGCAAAGGAATTTGAAATGAAGGACCTAGGACTCCTTTACTAATTCCTTGGTTTAGAAGTGTGGCAACAATCTAATGGAATCATTTTAAATCAAGGTAAATACACAATTTATTTATTAAAAAGATTTGGCATGATGAACTACAAACCTATGTCAACACCCATGGAAACAAATCTTCTCAAGTTGAGAGAAGCTATGTCGAGTTCAGAATTGGCAAATCCTACTCTTTACAGACAAATTATTGGATCCTTAATGTACTTAATTAACTCTAGACCTGACATATGTTATGCTCTAAATTTTCTAAGTCAATTTATGGTAGAACCAAAACAACTTCATATGAGTGCAGTCCAACACATTTTAAGATATCTTCGAGGAACCATAAAGTATGGCTTATTATATAAAAATGAGAAATTAGAACTTCATGGCTTCTCAAATTCAAATTGGGCTGGATGCTCATTAGATCGTAAGAGTACTTCAACATGTTGTTTTAGCTTAGGGTCAGCTATGATCTCTCGGTTTACAAAGAAACAAAATTCTGTTGCCCAAATCTCTACTAAAGCTGAGTATATTGCTACCTCCTTATGAGCCCAAGAAGCAATTTGGTTTAAAAAAATCCTTGTAGGATTATTTGGTCAACCCATGGAACCTACAGTCTAAGTCACAGCATTCAGCAAATATAAAGGATGAAGTTCAATTTTGCCCGAATTTCTAAAATTTCTAAAATAATCAGTATAATTTGCCATTTTATTCAAACAGAAAAAATGGCGATTTTCTTATTAACGTAAACATCTAAAACATGCTATTTTTAAAGTTTCCAATATTTTTTAGAGGTTTCCCACCCATTATTTTCCATAAAGAGGTTTTCGCAGGCCCTTGAATGCATAGATTTCTTGAATGCGAAGGCAATTTCCTACAAATTTGTAGTTTTTTGTTCATTTGTTCAATTTTTCCTAATGTTGCCTGAATCCTTGCTGTCAATTTTACCGAGCGGGAATCCTTGCAAGTTGTTGTTGCTGCTCCTAGTTGTTGTCGCCTGAAGCAATTTTTCCAAGTTGTTGTTGCCACTCCTGGGTGTTGTCGCTTGAAGCAATTTTTCCAATTTGTTGTTGCCGCTCCTAGCTGTTGTCGCCTACTACATTGTGAAGATTGGAATTTAGAGAGAATTGCTTTGCTCCTTCCCTATGCAAAATCATTCCTCTCCATCTCCGTTTGCTCACCTCTATCTTTCCGTCAAAGGTAAGTTAATTTATTTTTTAAAAGACTTTTGTATAGTTGTAGAACTTATACACTATACTTTTATAAATTATTTAGTCTTAAGACTTACATTAATATATATGTATTAATAGTTTAATTAAATCATTTAGTATTACATTAATATTATAAAATATATTTATTAATAGTTTTATAATTAAATTTAAAATCTATAAATCAAGTATTTTTAAATTGTATATTAAATTTTTAATAATAAAATGATAGATATTTTAAAAAGTTATAGATTATAGTTAATTAGGTAAATAATATTATTATAATAAAGATAAATATTATTATAAATACATTATATGATGATTTTTAAATTTTTAATAATAGACTTAAATTACTATTTCTAAATTTTATCTCATATTTTATTTAATTGTTATTAAAAAAAGTATTATTATATAAATATCAAAGTTAATAATATTTTATTTTATTACTATATTGTTTTATTGTCATTTATTAAATTAAAATATCATATTAAAGTAATCAATTTTTAAGTTAATATACAAATGTAAAAACGAATAAATAAATTTAACAAATATGCTAAATATTAAAATGTAATTTAAATTTAACAATAAAATATTTAATTATTTAATATTATATTATTTTATTAAAAATTAATATATTTATTATTTATATATTAAAAATATATTTTTATACTTTATTGAGTTAATTTGTTTTGTAGAGTAAAAACTAAAATATTATATTTTTGAAATTTCTTTTGAATAAATTTAGTTAATGTTTTACTTTTAAATATTAATCTTAAATTCTTTTGAATTGTACAGATTGGAATGGCTCCCAACAAATCAACTTCAGAGGCATGGAAATATGTGACTCGTAATGGTACTGAACTTCGTTGTAACAAGTGCCCGAAAGTTTTTACTAGAAGTTTAACAAGGGCAATGGACCGCTTACTTGGTATTACGGGGGGTAAAGGTGGAGGTGTTACTGCATGTCCAGGTGTAACCGCGGATATTAGAGCTATTTTAGAGAAAGAACATTCCTCCTCAATTGCAATAAAGATGAAGAATGCACAAAAGAAATAGAGAATTGAAGGAGATGTGTCTAGATTCTCAGCTATTATGTCTTCCTCTTCCAATCCACCCAAGACCACAGGAGCATTGAAAGAGAGTGGAACATTGAGCATCTTTTGGAAACCAGTTGAGAAACAACAAGTAGATGATGCACTAGTTGATTTATTCTATACAAGTGCTATTCCATTCAATGTAGCTAGAAATCCAAATTTTTGTAATGCAATTCAAAAAGTTGTGAAGTTTGGCAAAGGGTACATACCTCCCTCTTCTGAGACTTTCAGGACAACTCTTTTGCAAAAGTCAAAAGATAGAGTGACCGAGAAATTAACTGAGATCAAAGTCTCGTGGAAGACAACAGGTTGCATCATATTAAGTGATGGATGGTCAAATATGTGTCAAAGGTCATTGATCAATGTTTTAGTGGCTTGTCCTGAAGGTGTTGTGTTCTTGAAGGTGATTGACACTATGAATAAAAAAAAAACTTTCGAGTATATATTTCAAATATTAGAAGAAGTCATTTTTGAAATAGGGGTGGAAAATATGGTTCAAGTGGTAATTGATAGTGCAGCAAATTGCGTGGGAGCTGGGAAACTGAATGTAGAGAAGTACCCACAGATTTATTGGAGTCCATGTGCAGCACATTGTTTGGATTTGTTGCTTCATGATTTGGCTAAATTCTCATGGATATATGAAGCAATTCACAAAGAAAGAGCAATTGCAAATTTCATAAGAAATCACCTTCTCACACTAAGCCTTTATAGGCAACATGCATCTAGAGAGTTGTTGAAGCCTTGTGACACAAGGTTTGCTTCATTTTACATCACTTTGAAAAGAGTGGTTGAAGAGAAAGCAACTTTGAGATCTGTAATTTGTTCCAATGAGTGGGAAAGTTCAATGCTTTCTAAAAGTGCTAAGGGAAAGAACATAGAGCAAATTATTTTAAATAGCAACTTTTGGGAAAGTGGAGCAAAGGTCTTGAGTGTCTATGAGCCAATTGTTGATATGCTTCGTATGGTTGATGGCTACAATCCTTGCCTTGGCATGCTTCATGAAAGCATAGACCGTTGTAAGGAAGCTATTCAAAGAGCACTAAACAATGTGGAAGCAGAGTACAAGGAGATATGGGAGACAGTGGATTCCAGATGGAAAATGATGCACACACCTTTACATGCAGCAGCATGCTATTTGGAGCCCAAACTATTTCACATTGATAGACAAGGTGATAGTGAAGTTATGGCAGGGTTTTATGAAGCCATTGGCAGATTTGAACTAGACCCAACAGTTACAGTGCTAATTAGAGACCAAGGCTGGAAATACAAGAAAGCTGAAGGAATGTTTGGAATAGCAGAAACCAAATATGATATGGCACGAGATGAGGTACCTGGCTATAGATGATGGATGAGCTATGGAGCACAAACTCCTGAACTTCAACGCTTTGCTATTCGAATATTGAGTCAAGGAGCAAGTTCATCATCTTGTGAGAGGAATTGGAGTTGCTTTGACCACATCCATTCCAAAAAGAGGAACAAGTTATTGTCTAGAAAGTTGGAAGATCTTGTCTATGTTCACAACAATTTAAAATTGTTCATGAACAAATCAGCAAATGACTCCACATCTTCTTCACAAGAACGAATTTCAGAAGACATAGCAATGCCAAGTGCAAGATAAGCCTGACTTTTTTGATGAAGAATTGGGTAGTGATATTGATGATGATGATACACCATCTGAGCCAAGTGCTCTTGATGACTTAGAGCTCTTTTGAAATTCTGAAGTCTTGACTTTTGAATGTACCTTTTTGAGAATAAAACATCTTTGCAATCATTATTTCACATGTTCCTTACATTATAAATTTAATAAATGTGTCATCCTTATATAATGATTTCAAATCTATTTAGAAATGTTAACTAGTTTGATAATTTATTGGATAAATTACTTATATTTAAAAATAAATAACATTTATGTAAGGCAAATTCAATCCGATTTTTTTTTTCGAATTTTTACCCTTGTCGAACTTCATTCGAATTTCAAGGTTGCGGAACTCGAACTCAAATTCAAACATTGTGACTTAGCCCACAATTATTCACTGTGATAATCAAAGTTGTATTAAACTTGCTATTAACCTCGTGTTCCACAACAGATCCAAACATATTGAAATTCCATATCACTATATTAGAGACATGGTAGAAAGGAAAGCTATTAAATTAAAATGTCTTTAAATTAAAATATGTCTGTACTGAGGAACAAATTGTAGATATTCTAACCAAAGCCCTTGCTAAGAACAAAATTGAGCATTTTAGAAATAAACTTGGCATAGTGAAAATATGAGTACTTTGTTATACTAACATATTCATACATTTGCTTTTGTAGGCATTACATATTTGAGCGTTGAGGCTCTTGCATATTTGAGCATTAAAGCGTTGAGACTCTGTGATTATACTTTACATCATGAGATAGTCTTGGGACATGATATGATTGATTACATCATCTAACTACATTATGTTAATTATGAGATTTATTTGATCTTCTCTCAAGACCAAGCGGGAGTGTTGATATTTGTGGCCTTTTCAGAAAGATCAAATCAATGACATGTATGCTGAGATGAATAATAAATAATATTGTAATGTCCCTGTTTTTCAAACCTTTGGGATTAGCTTAGTTTGGTGACCCTCGTAAGCTAATCAGGTGATCAGAGGGGGTCAGTGGGCAGAGTCAATGGTTGGATTCCATTCTGGAGGCTCTAGTTGCCAGGTCTGCTCTTCGTTTGGGTCAGATCAGATGACTTACTATTTATAGTAAGTGGTATTTTGGGTATGGCTTTGTTTAGCAGGGCGCCTGCGTAGTGTTATCAAATGTTTCAAGATTGATTTTGAGGAAGCTCCAGTTTGTGAAACTTACTATATTTAGTAAGTCTATTTTGGTCAATTGGCTATTTCTGGCAGGGCAGTATACGCTCGGGGCTCTGTTGTCAAAAGTTAGAATATTTTTGTTAGAGCAATTGAGTGGCTTCATATTTTAATTGTGGTTATTAAATTAAGTTATTTTAATTTAATAACTTTATAACTTTAATGTTATAAAATGATGTTGTGTTAAAGAAGCTACTTAAGTGAAAAATGTGAAGTTGAAGCTTTTTCAAAAAGCTTATATATTCAACTCGAAAAAGCATTCTTCTCACCTTATGTCATTTGATTGAAATTGAAAAGTGAAGAAGTTTTTGGTACAAGGAAGAAATCGAATTTCTTCAAGCAAGCTAGGGTTTGCAGAGGGTTTGGTCTTCAGCTTTTGGAGAGAACTCATCTAATTTCCATGTGTTGTGAATGATCAGAAATTATTATGCTGCTGGTTAGTATCAATTAATATCGTTACTGCTGCCGTACTATTTTCTAGCAAGGCTGTCGTGCGATTTTCCTGCAGGGGCCGTACTTAGTACGGAATTGAGTTGTGGTTGTAATTGGTGTTTTGGGCTTTGAAGTGAGTCTTCCTCTTGTGCAATCGGCTGGCATAGATGTTATCTCCATTGCCTAATGTCAAGGAGTCAAATTGAAGGAGCTCTGTTATAATTGAAGGGTTTACAGGCTGTGTCAAGGGGCTGTGTTTCATCACCAGCAGCCGTACCTATGCAAGGTGTTTATACATTGCTTTTTATTTGCCTTCCTTGTAGTTGTTAACAGCCTAAGAACTTTTTGGTTGTTTGGATTAATGATTATTGGTTTCATCTTGTTGATTGATATATTGAGAATGAAGAATTAATTGCTGCTGTTGCTTAATTGAGAAATCTGGAAAAATTGTTGAAATTCGTAAATGTTGTTTCAAAAATACCTTATGATCTGAAAACGGTTTTAAAAAGTGTAAATAAAAATTGTGAAAAAGTTAGTTTGACAAAGAGAGCCAGTTGGGCTCATTACAAATATAACTATTATTTATTATTTATCTCAACATACATTCATTAATTGTTGTATTAAACTCTGAATGAAAGATAAGAAACATCTTTATATTGTCCTAGAGGGATGACTTCATAATGTCCAAAAGGGACGACTTGTGTTAATACTATGCGAAATATACTTAGCCGATTCAGGTCGGCCTTTACCATTGATGTTGAGGTGTGTCTTTTGAATGTCTTCACACTTATATATATGTGACCTATGGTGTGAATTATCCAAGACATAGAAGACATAACATGTCAAGGAAATTCGCTTTACAAGCAGATCCGGATTTGATTATTGCAGCAGTCATACATAGAATAATAATTATTCATTTCTCATACACATTAGAAGAAGATATGCAGCTGAAGATGGAAGAACATTAGGCTCAAAGTGAAGAGGAAAATTATTTGCTACAAATCGGGTATTATCTTCTCCTTTCCTTGTTAATTTTTGTCATTATTATTTTCAGTCTTAAAAGCTATCTATAGATTGTATTTTTCCTTACATAAATCTGACTATATTAACAAGATTGACAACGTTGCTATTTTGGTCATACAGGGGTAAGGTAATCTCAAAATACCAAACATAGTAAAGCCAATGTTCTGAATAGACTTAGAATTTGTGATTGTGAAATAAGATGGGATTACTTACAAGGTAGACCTGCTGACATCTTTGCCTAGCCCTATCCTGTTATCCCTCACTTACGGCAAAGCAAGAAACTGTCCCAAGACATAGAGGCAAGCTCCATCGATTTGACCAGATCTGATAATAATTCTCAAAATTTTATTTTATCTAAAAAATTCTAAACTAAGTTATGTAGAATTACCTGGTAATATCCAGTCAAACCTTAAAAACAGAATGGACATATGTTCAAAATTCATCAAGAATTAATTAAGTAAATCAAAGTAGAAACCCCACATGGATAAGAAAGCACCATGTTTGATAACTTTGATCCATGTCCATTAATGTGAAAAAGTTTTATCTCGGCACACATAGAAACCATGGATTGAACCTAGAATTTTTCCCAATGAAATCTTGGCATTGCATTAGAGATTAATACAAATTCGAAGCAAATTCAACATTTCTGAGCAACAAGAGGATTCTTTTTCGCTTGGTATTTTGGATACGTTCCAATCAAAGCTTGCTGGATGGAAAGGAACTCTGCTCAGACAAGCTGGGAAGATTCAGCTGATTAAATCTATTCTTCAGAATTTACCCATCTATGCTATGGGCCTTCTTAAAGTTCCCAAATAAATCACTGAGAAAATTGAGTAAATTCATAAAAAGTTCCTCTGCGCTGGTACTGAAGAAACGAAGAGGATTCCTCTTGTTGATTGGGATCAAGTTTGCAAACCTAAGAAGATGGGTGGACTTGGTATTAAGGAAAATCAGTGAGTTCAATCTTGCTTTGCTTGCCAAACAATTCTGGAGACTCATTTTGGAAAGTAATGAATGGATAAAGATTATGGCTAATAAATATCTTGCTCGTTTTGGTGATTTAAGAGAAGTGCTGATTTCTGAGGACCTTCCTTCTGGCTCTTTCCTATGGAATAATATTCTGAACTCTAGGTTTATCATTTCCCAAGGTCTTAGGTGGGTTCTTGGTAATGGGATGGCTATTAACTTTTGGGAGGACAGGTGGTCTGGTGACTCTCCTCTGAGTGATCTTACCTAGGGGCAACCTTTCAAAGACTTGTGTCAGGAATTTCGGTTTGAGTTTGGTTGATTATTTGTAGAATGGGAGCAGAAAACATTTCCTTTTGCTGGACCCTAGTCTTGCTGATTGTCAAAATGTTCTAACTTTCTTTCATATCCTTCTTGTTCCTAGCGATGATCAGGTTGTTTGGAAGTTTTCTTCTCATGGTAAGTTTAAAGTGTCCTTTGCTTTCAATTTACTCTGGACCTGTAAGCCTCCCCTCCTTTCTGGGCTAAGTTAATGAATCCAATGCTTATTCCTAAAGTTAATATCTTCTTTTGGCTTCTAGATCAGAATAAAGTTCTCACTCTTGATAATTTGTGTAAGAGGGGATAAAACATTTCCTTTTGCTGGACCCTAGTCTTGCTGATTGTCAAAATGTTCTAACTTTCTTTCATATCCTTCTTGTTCCTAGCGATGATCAGGTTGTTTGGAAGTTTTCTTCTCGTGGTAAGTTTAAAGTGTCCTTTGCTTTCAATTTACTCTGGACCTGTAAGCCTCCCCTCCTTTTTGGGCTAAGTTAATGAATCCAATGCTTATTCCTAAAGTTAATATCTTCTTTTGGCTTATAGATCAGAATAAAGTTCTCACTCTTGATAATTTGTGTAAGAGGGGATTTGCATTACCAAATAGGTGTGCTCTTTCTGAGATTGCCTCTGAAGATTCCAACCACTTACAACTGAGTTGCATCTTTCCAATGGCCGTTTGGTCTCAGTTCTCTCTCTCTCTCTAGAATATTAATTGGGTGTTCCCTAATTCTATTGATAATTTGTGGTCTTAATGGTGTGTTCCTTCCAATAACCTAATTCTATTGATAGTTTGTGGTCTTAATGGTGTGCACCTTCCAATAACCTTGCTCTTAAATTTCTTTGGCCTCTTGTTATTCCCCAGGATCTCTACAAAGAGAGAAATAATCGGGTGTTCAGGGAGGAATCTTTGAATCCTGATTGAGTTTTCATCAAAATTTCCAGACTTATTGAGGAGAACTTGTCCAGAGTTGCTAGAAAGATTGTGTCTGGGCCAAACATACATGTTTCTCAGCATGATTTACGAGTAGTAAAGAGTTGGAATTTGTCTTTTGATATCTCGGTCCCTTTCAGCAAGGTTAAAACGTCCAGAGAGAATGTCAATTGGAATCCTCCTCCAAGAGGCTGGATTGGAATTAGTCCTGAGGGGTTGGTAAGGGGATTCTTGGGCCTGCTGGAAGTGAGGGAGAGTTGAGAGATGATCAAGGTAGGTTATATCAGCAGTGGCATTTCATCTGGGTACCTACACATATCACTTTGTTGAAGCCACATCAGCCTATAATAGTTTGAAACCAGCTCAATATCAAGTTTTTACCAAGGTTTGGTTGGAAGGAGATTCATTGAACATCATCCAATGTCTTTAAGAAAAATCATTAACTAAGTTGGTCTATTAAAGCTTTCATAAAGGATTCCCTAAACATTATAGATTCATTTGAGGAATGCTTTATCTGTCATATACTTTGTGAAGGGAATAGGTTAGCTGATGTTTTTGCTAAATTAGGGTGTCAAGGCACTCTATCCAATTTTGGGATAATCACAACCCCTTACCAATTGATGCTTCTTACATCATAATCTTAGGAATACAGCATCTCAACCTTGCAATAGTAAAAAGGTTACTGTCGATACATGGGCACGGGAGATTGCAAGGGGGGAGTACCCCCCTTGGGAGGTTTGGGGGAGATGGCCTCCCCAATAAGGGGTGAGGGTTTCAAGGTTAGTTCCCCTAAAAGACACATTTTATGTATAATTTATCATTGTAGATATTGACCGTAAATCATTGGGCCATAGATCTAATGGTGGATATTGTTTTTTTTGCCCTAGAAGACAACCTTACTTTATGAACGCATTGTACTACGATTGTGTATTATGATATATTTTGAGAGTCAAATACCTATTTAGTTGCCTCTAGATCTTTGTCGGTGATACTCATGTGAGAAGCTTGCTCTACAAAAATATCGCAATTTGTTGTCAATTTCTGAATAATATATTGGGCAACCTTTGAAGTATACGGTGTTTCTTCCAAAAGGGTTTTCCCCAAGCAAATCACTATGTTGTGGAATGCATGTTGTTAATGTTTAATTTTGTAAAGTCTTTGTAACTATTATAAAGATCTGAAAAATTTTGCATAACTCTCCTCTCAACGGTAGTGTAGGAAGTTGTTCCGCTACCTTAACCTCCTTTCACATAAATCATAATTACCAGATGAGCTGCATGGAAGCTGCCATTTAATGTCATAATGAGCCGGGGTCTTCGGTGAGAGTAGCGCAGATAATATTGAATTTTAATAACAAAATAATGGCGAAGATAGTAACATAAATAAATGAGAGCTTATATTTCTCAAATTGGTCTTACATTTCAATCTGTAAACCCTCCTTTTGGTCAGGCATATATTTGATCTCATATATTTGCAAACATGGAACTAAGAAGATTGGATTGTTAATCAAGGTTTTTATACAATGGTATCCTTCAAGCATAGCATTGAAAGGCACTATCATTCATGCATAGCAATTAAATGTGCATACATTTCTGGCAAATACCACCATGGTTTAAGCGTGGAGGCCACACGCTTATTAGAATAATAATGTAATGTTTCTAATGGCCATCTTTAGTGAGTTTAGTTTTATTAGTCAGTTTCTATTTTTGTATTTAGTTAATGATCGTTTCATTTAGAAACATCGTCTTAAGGAGACTTTGCCTCTATTGTTTAATATCAAACTATCAAGATTTATAACACGGTATTAGAGTGGGAGCCGACGTTTATCGATGAGGCAGCCCCTCCGACGCCTCGCCCTTCTTGAGTGTGGAATAGTCAATAGAGGGGCTTGGGTTTGACTCCCTCTTGGGAGGGCTCCGGATTTTGGGAGGGCTTCTTTTTCTAAAGAATCAAGGGTTTCCTGTTTATTTTGTTTTAGCGTTCTTTGTTCGCAATCACCAATTTCTATAAACCGTGCCACGTCGGGAGGGTTTTTCTATAGCTCATTTGCCGTTTCTGGGCCGCATGCGAAATTCTTCTCGCGTCTTCTTCTGTTTTTCTCTTCCCCGACAACGTTCTTTTTTTTCTCTGTCAAGTTTTTGTGTCCTGGTCACAAGCATTTTCTTTGCGAATTTGTGAATGTGTTCTCATAAAAACTTCACGACTTGTCTGCTTATTCCCTTGTGTTTTCTCAACCTTCGTTCTACGTTTTTTGGCCCATGTTTTTGTCATCGTTTTCAGCTGCATGCCACACAACTTTTTGTTCTTCCTAGTGATGCTATAGCAAGTTTTTTGGAAGGGATTGTCCAGACTTGCAAAAAGTATTCTTTCTGGTATTTTATGAGATGAATACCATTTGGTTTTGCCGAGTCTTTCTTCACATGACGTCTTGTAGCAGCTTTGCAAACGCTCAAACTTTCATTTATTTTGAGGACCCACATTTTTTATTCTTTTTACTGTAGAGTTTGTTGATGGGAGGATGATGCAAAGGTTCTTAGATTTTCGAAAGCTAGGATTTGTGGATGTAGTTTGGGCTAAAAGGGGCTTTTTCATTTTTTCTCATAAAAAAATTATTGGGTGGGTTTATAATTTTGTCCCTTAAAATAATTATTCTAGGTTTTCTAATTTTTGTCATTAAAAAATTGGTAGATGGGTTTTTAATAATTTTTTTCCCTTTAAAAATTTATGTTGGGTTTTAATAATTTCGTCTTCAAAAATTATATTTTGGGTTTTCATAATGTTTTCCTTAAAAAATTCTCAATTTTATAATTTTTGGCCAAAAAAATTTATTGTGGGTTTTGTGTGATTTTTTTGCCTCAAAAATTGTTTCAAAAAAGAGTTTTACCATTTTTCTTCAAAAACAATGTTTTGTATTATGATTTGTCTTATTTTTGTATCTTGGGTTTTGATCGATTATTTCCTTAAAAATTGTGTTTGGATTTTTTTATTTTATCGTCAAAAATTGTTTCTGGGTTTTCTAGATTTCTTTCCAAAAAAAATCATGACTGGTGTTGCTGGTCTTAGGGTTTTTTTATTTTTAAATTATCAGAAGCTTTTGTCGAGTTTTTCCACAAAAAACATGGTTTCTTGCAGCTGTTATGGATCGCACATAAAGTTGCTTAGGCAACGGCCTACACAAGGGTTTGTCGATTTTTCCTCAAAATCATGATTTCAGTTTGAAAAGGTGGCATTGTTACCTAGCACCAAGTTGGAAGGGTTGTGGCTATTTTGGTCAAATTCGGAAGTTTTACTAAACTAGGGAGAGTCTCAACAACAAGCTCATGTCGCAAAGTCTTTTGAAGAGACGGGGGCAGCCTTCTATGATTTTTTTGTAGTTAGTACAATGAACATTAAGGGAGGGTATTAGAATAACAATGTAATGTTTCTAATGGTCATCTTTAGTGAGTTTAGGTTTATTAATTTCTATTTTTGTATTCAATTAGCGATTGTTTCGTTTAGAAACATCGCCTTGTACTTTCCTATTTAAGGAGATTTTGTCTCCATTGTTTAATATAGAACTATCAAGTTTATAACACTAACCCAAGGGAACTAAGCCTTGGAAAATGGCAACTTGCTTGCATCCAAGAATGAAGTCGTGGCAAAGAAAATGACTCAAAAGACACCATCTCTCCTCCTATAGGGCTCACGCCATGAAGGAACAATGTCTTCCAATGAGGATGGACTCACGCCACAATACGATAATACATGCCAAGACTACAAGAACTCATGCCTTCTACTAAGAATCAGACCACAATGCCAAGGCATAAAATCGACACCATACTAAGAGCCGCCATATTCTCCAAGTTCATATGCCAATAAGATTCAATTCTTATTTATTAATGATAGAAGAACCTACCCCACAAACATGTGGATGACTAGATATTTTAGCAAATTTAGATGCCAAACCTTTAAATCAGATGCCAGCTTTACAAATATTCTACTTCAATGTAACATACACCCTTTTTTTGTTTGTGTTTTAAAACTAAAGATACCCATGATTGAATATCATTACAATGCAAAATCAGACATACCCATTTCCTGGTTTAAAAAAATTGATGAACAACAAAAACCCAACAAATTGGTACAAAGAAACCCTAGATGCCACCCTCAAACCCTCCACAATATGGGAGGATTTGATGTATAGATAAGATGTTGCAAACTCAGACACCACCAATCAGCAAGTAATCTCTCTTAAACCCTGGTCGCTCCACTTCATAAACCATCACATCCCTTCCAGCAGGTGTATGGCTAACAGGGATGTGTTTGACCAACACCCAGGAGGATAAATCTGATCAAATAGCTGCTACAATAGTACAAACCCTTCCAATCTGCTCTAAACAATTCCTCTTGAATCTATCCTTAGTTCTCTGAGAACCAAATTGAAAATATCAATCAACAATGAAGTCCAATTGTAATTCTTGGAGGAAATCACCAAGTAATCTTCCAAATTAGATCTTTCACCAACATAGAAGATGCTCCTTGCAAGCTTTTTTGTCCTCCCAAAGCCATGGGATGAACAAGTTCAACTAGCAATTGTAATCTCCAAAATATCAAATCCAAGCATAAGAAATGAGCTCCAAAAACTCACTTTTATAGCCCTCCAAATCTAACACCCAATTGGAGATACTTCTTAACTTTGTTTAAACTCCTTATGTCTCCCATAAAGTGGCACCTGCTCCAACAAAGGCTTCATTTAAAAATTTGCACTTTAATTTATCACTTGGGCACCCATATAGTCAATTTTTAAATAAATCAAATAATGATAAATTTTCAATATTTAGAAATTAGTTTAACTTTATAACTTTGCTGGAAAGTTTGTCATTGATGTCAAGAGACATTCATTATCTTTAATGAATGAATGAGATTGTTAAACAATTCAATGTTGTCATTGATGTGGAAGTTTTTCATTTGTGTCGAAGGCATGCTAATGGATATCATCAATTGGTGTATGAGCGCTTTTATTGGTTTGATTGTCATTGATATCAAAAAAATTCATAAGCCACTCATCAAATGACAGTTATGTAACTTACAAGAATACAACACATGTATGAAGACCAAGACATTCTTGGATAAACGATGGTTGAAAAAGATGATAGTCTTGGAGACAAAGATAATGCTATTATTAGATGCAAACATGAGCACTGGAGAGTTCAAATCATGGAAATTATATTCCTCATGGACTGAATAATAAATCTACCATCCCTTCAAGTCAGAATAAAGGATCATGTTAAGATGTGAGTCTCTGTATTGGTCCCCAACACTAAGTGCCCATTTGGTAGCGGGAATTAGGAAATGATGGATTTGATCAAATGCTGGAAATGGTCAAATCATGAATTTGATAATCCGGTTTTTCATTTTTGGATTATGTTTCGACCGTTTGGTTCCACTTTTTGAAATTGGAATTGGAATTTGAGTATGATTTTTTTTTTAATTTTTTTGAATTGTTTTAATATTTTTAAATTTAATAATTCATTTTTATTAATGGAATTGAATTTAAAATGGAATCGCAGACCGTTTTAGGCAGCCAAAGTTGGCGACAAGCAACCAAGTTACAATCACTGCAACTAAAATGCGAAAAAAATTCAACAAAAAATTTGGAAAATAAATTCAAGAAAAAATAAAAAAAAATCAAAAATCAAATTTTTTTTTAAAAAAATTTGAAAAAAAATTCAGCAAAAACTTTGAATTTTTTTCGAAAAAATTCGAATAAATAACAAAGTTACAAACCACCCAGCAAATAAAAAATAAATTAAATCCCTCCCCACACAAATAAAAAAGTAAAAAATTAAGCCTAAGTTACCGGTTCGAGTTCGGTTCGAAGTTCGGGTTTGAAGAACCAATTCGCAAGTTCGACAAAATTTTGAAAAGGGGTTTGGGTTCAGGTTCGAAAATACATGTAAAAATTTTAAAATTATATATATATACATATTTATGAAGCCTAGAAGCATGAGTAAAAATAAGAATGTCACATAGTATCATAAAAACAACATTTAAACAACAAAAACACCATAAACTTGTAATCATAGCATCATGAATCGTGATCATACCATCATATACTTCAAGTCATAGTTACACTGCCCTAGGAGACGGGGGGACGAAGGGATATAAGACATAAAGATGTAAAAGTATTGTGTTGAAGTATTGGTCCTTTTGTGTTGGATATAAATGTTAGATATTCATATGACTTATATCTAACATGTATATCCAACACAAAAGGACCAATATCTAACATTTATATCTTTGTTGGTGGCTATTTTCAAGTCCCTAGGTCCGGCAAATGAGGTTTGAGTGATTTCGGCCTGTTGGGAAATCATGTCTGTCTGGGATTTGGGCGAGAGCTAAGCTAAGTCTGTCATAGAGATGGGGTCAAAACCAAGTGATTTGTGATAAAACCAGTTAAAACCCTTTCAGAATCATTTTGCCAACTTCAGTTTGACCTTAGAAAGGCATGATGGATTGTGGAAGGTAGCCATGCTGAAGGCTTGCTGAATCCTGAAATTTGGCTAAGTCTGGAATTTTTCAAAAAACCCCAAAATCTAAAATTTGCATCTTAACTCTTAAGTTTGGATTGTGGGAGGTAGCCGTGCTGAAGGCTTGCTGAATCCTGAAATTTGGCTAAGTCTAGAATTTTTCAAAAAACCCCAAAATCTAGAATTTGCATCTTAACTCCTATGAAGTTGGAACCTATCTCAAACATCCTGAAAAGTATTTATACAAATATAACTTAAAGTATAAGAAATTAAATAAATCAGACTTATACTTAAATGTTATATTTGTATAAATCCTCCCGCCCATGAACAAAAAAAAATTATCCTTTCATATCCCACCTTTTAGGGTTCCAGATGTCAAAAATTTATAAAAGTTGCAAAAAAATATCACTAAAGTGACATTTGTGCCCCAAAGTTCGCCGCAGTTCGCCATGGGTTCATTTTTTGGTGAGCTAGTTTGCCCGGGTCCATTCGTCCAAGGCAAAACTTTGAACTAGGCCCAAATTTTCGAACCCTTCCCGAACCCACAGGCGAACTAGACCCGGACCACGTACCAGTTCATACCCGGGCCAGTTCGGAGGGTCCAGGGGTAAACCCAGTAACTAGAAATTAAAAATTTAAAAATTTGCTTTCCCCCCCATTCAAATTCCAATTCCACCTTTTCAAATGGAAGATGTAAATGCTCATTTTTGGCAAAATGAGCATTTACATATTCCTATTCTATTTTCATATTGCACTCCCAAACTGAGGATTCGACGAAATCGGAAATAACAAATGCCAATTCCAGGCTAATTCCCACTACCAAACGGGCCCTAAGGTAGAATTAAGATAAGGAATCACAACCATTGCCTTAAGGAATATGTTATCTCTGCTGCCACCCATGGAGGTTAGAACTATTACCGTAGGCATGCAAAGTGGTCATCCAAACCAGAAAACTCACCATTGAGCTTCAAGTCTTCCATAATGAATTACATCTACAATATACAGGACACCATTAATTCCATACAAAGCTGCAGCTGATTTCTAGGTGGCGCTGTTAATTATTTATGAAGAACAATACTTAAAAAATTTAACAACAATAAGCAGTGACTTTATTATAAAGCTAAACAAATGCTGTGGTTATGCTCAGAAACATGAAGAACATGGACAACATTGTAGAGAGGTGGCAATAAGCAATGATAGACCAAGCGCCAATTTCAAAAATATATATTAAGGTGACGTTCATCAGAGAGCAGCGATGTAAATACAATAAAATAGTGATGAGCAAGCAAGAATAACGAATTCATGAGCCGGCATATTTTAAGTCAAAGACAATGATTCATATGTGAAGATACAGCGATTTAATAAATATCGCTGTTTAAACAGAAGGTGTGTTTGACGGCGAGAGTGTTTAAGAGACCATTCATAAAGGCTACAATTTTAATAACATAATTGAAGAGCACACAAGAAATACTGAGAGGTGGGGGCGAATTAGTATTTCAATACTTCTAAACTTTTAAATGCATGAAGCCACAGAAAACATAAAGAGAGCAACCATAAAGACATATACACCAAATTTTCATTGAAAACCCTCACGGGTAAATAACCAAATTAGTATTTCAATACTTCTAAACTTTTAAATGCATGAAGCCACAGAAAACATAAAGAGAGCAACCATAAAGACGCATACACCAAATTTTCATTGAAAACCCTCACGGGTAAAAAACCACGGCATATGATAACTTCTCATTGACAAAATGGGCACCAACCCAGATTACAAATGTGAGCACCAACCTTCTTTTAAGTACCAACTCCAAAACGCTGAGGCACCAACTCAAAATGCAAAACTAAAGCACTTTTTAGAATCCACTCAGCACATCAACCGTCATACAGAAAATGATGTCCACATACACTGATCAAATCGTATTTTCACTGCCATCAAACATATCCTCCATGTAGCCTTTGTATTAAGAAAACATGATACAATATCCCCTCTTTTTGTCTCCTCCAAATCATCCTTATCCAAACAAAGTTTTAATAAAACTCACACCATATCTTTGCACGCCTAGCACTACTAACATACCTTTCCAACACACAAATCCATAGCTTCAAAATATCACGCACTTGCCTGCCATGATGCCAAAAACGCCCAACTCACCAGCTATGTGAAAAATGACTCCTATATAAAAATGACTGAAGAAAAGAAGTTTTCACAAACGTACAGCACTAGTTTATTTCACAAAACACAATTCATTAATAACGCTGCTCCATGCACAGCACTACTATATTTCTGTTCAAAACTCAAACAGTGTACAATAATTGTTTTCTTTTCACACGGTACCAAACAGTACCACTTTTTACATCCAACCTCATCTCTTCACTTTCAAGAGGACGAATCCATACAAAACGACACCATACCAATACAACCGCCCAGTCTTTAATGAAAAAATGAATCGAATTACTCTGAAACACTCTATTATGGTAAGATTCCTCGCGTTAATTTCTCATGCTCAAGATCTCTCAGTATATGCCATATTAATAATGTAATGCACCACTGCAGATTAATTCATTTTTTCAATTCCTATCATGCTCGACCAATTCTAGAAGAAAAAACTGACACAATCATGCTCAATTCTATCATGCCGTCACTTCTCTTTTCAAACCACAGCCCTCACAATCAATTTATTCCAATAAAAACGCCAGAGCATACATTCTGAAGCTGTAAGGAATTTATTTGAAATATTTATTTTCAAGCCTATAGTGTCGCTAACAAATTACTATGACATCCTCCAAACAATTATCGCCACAATTAATTATTGATTCCTCCGTCAAATGTCTTCACATTATTATATGGCCAATAATATGATTCGAATAGTCCCAAACATCTACATTCACATTTCGCTACCAAGACTTAGGTGATTATTGAATTCTGACCCAGTGACTTGGCAAATTAATCTGACCTGGCCAGCAAGCAGCTGAAGTAGATACACAAGCAGCTTAAGCATACACCCAAGTAGCTCAAGTCAACCAGGCAACTAACCAGCTCAAGCACCTTAAGCCAATCTCTATTACTTAGACCAATCCTCTGACATTTATAAAACCTTGATGATCAACCTTTGATATCAACGACAACATAACAATAATCAACAACTATGACAGCCATAAATTGTGAGTTTGATTATCTTGGAGGAAGATTAATAACATGGTTTATGTTAGACAATCAAAACTAAAAATAGAAAGCTTAAGAAGATGCAATTAATATGTTTTATGTTTATGTTGGTAAACATTAAAACGTGGAAAAGCCATGATTAAGAAAGGGTGTGATCTTAGAAATTAAAAGGTTGAGCAAAAGATAGCAAACTTATATGAGGAGACATGTATATTCTTGAAGACGGCATAACCAATAATTATGTTAGATAATGTAAACAAACATTAAAGAAGCAAGTTATTTATGAAAATCTGCAACTTATTTTTTGGATGTGACTATTTTTAATTAAGGGAGATGTCTCTACATAGAATCATCCCTCTAAAGACGGCATAACTAAAGACAAAACACAGCCATAAATTGTGAGATTTGATTATCTTGGAGGAAGATTAATAACATGGTTTATGTTAGACAATCAAAACTAAAAACAGAAAGCTTAAGAAGATGCAATTAATATGTTTTATGTTTATGTTGGAAAACATTAAAACGTGGAACAACCATGATTAAGAAAGGGTGTGATCTTAGAAATTAAAAGGTTGAGCAAAAGATAGCAAACTTATATGAGGCAACATGTCTATTCTTGAAGACGGCATAACCAATAATTATGTTAGATAATGTAAACAAACATTAAAGAAGCAAGTTATTTATGAAGATGTGCAACTTATTTTTTGGATGTGACTATTTGTTATTAAGGGAGATGTCTCTACATAGAATCATCCCTCTTAGAAAGATATATAATCATCTTGTGATGTTGTGAAGTCAGGAGAGAGTATGTGTTGAGTGATAAAGGCAATCAAAGAAAACACACTAAGGGCAAAATATGAGGAGTATATATCAAATACATATGAAAAGCTTTGAACCCTTAATGGCAGGTTTATAATCAGACTTTATAGGAAGATTTATGTAGACTCTATGAACATCACTAAGAATATATTATCAGGTTCTGACCCGCTAATGGTCCTTCTTAGGCTAATCCTTGTTCTGTTCAAAACAAGAAGGTAGAGTGGACAAAGCTGGAGGTCGGATGGACCAAATTAAACTTTGATGGCGCCTCTAAGGGCAACCTAGGATCATCATGGGCAGGATGTGTTGCTCACGATTCGAATGCAACATAATTGTTTTTCATGCTGTTGGTTTGGGCACTGCAACAAATAATGAGGCCCCAGCCATAGTAGCATTACAAGCGATCCAGATGGCCAAGAGGCTCTCAGTCTCCAAACTCCATTTAGAATGCGACTCCCTAATAATGATCAATGGCCTTATAAAACAATCGACCCCAGCCTGGAGAATAAATAAAACTATAGCCATCATCAGAAAAAATTTAAATGAGTTTGAAAGTTTTAAATTATCCCATGTTAAGAGGGAAGACAATCAGGTGGCGGACACACTCTCTAATGTGGGGGTGATATTAAATTTCAAACAGCATAAAAAGATTTGGGATGATTTTGTGAATATCTTGATGGAGGACATTATTGGCCCGTATGCTGGCGCATAAGGTGACGTGCTAACTTGAGCATGCGAATTAATGAATATGAGGGGTGCTCAAATCAGCATCTCCATTTAATGATTTCTCATCGCTGATTGATGTCATTGTTGTATTTGAAGGAAAGTTTGGTGCATATGTTGGGCTGTTGTGCATTGCTTCTTGGTAATTGAACTTTCTCTTGAGGTGTGGGGTCTTGGTGTAGAGGGGGTTGTGGTAGTTCATTACAATGCGGTGTCAAGTCCTCATGGAGGCCAACTTTACTCTGCTTACTTGCAAGCAGCAGCTTTCCTTTCTTGGCCCTCTTTTGGAGAAACAGATGAGGAATTTTCTCAAAATCAATGACCCTTTATTTTTCCAGATTATGGAGTTACTATTGGTAGAAGAGTATCTGAATTCTCAATACCGTTACAGGAAAAACATTGAAATAGTCTCTTTGATTCTGGCAAAGGCAGTGGAGCTTGATTCAAAAAAGGAAGTGAAATGGGTCATGCAAAATTGTGTGGAGGAATACCTACACAACATGAAGATGTTAATGGCTATCGCTCGTCCAAGGTTTAGATTTGCAACAGAGGACAGGGAGTGGCTTCATGTCAGTGAATTGATACCTTCCAAGCATCCTTTCCTTCTGTGGAGTGCAATGTCCAACAAAGAGGAGTGGCATACGGAGGCACAGATTGCATGGATGTCACTTCTGGAGTTTCTCGGCAATCCGGAAAAGATGAAAAAGGCGGAAGTCGGGGTGCGAGAGAAGATGGGGGAGGAGCAGAAGGTCAAGGAGCGTAAGATACCCTAGAACAAAATGTGCCCTCAACCTGTGATTCTAGTACATGAGGCCGAAGAGGCCAAGAAATTTAAATCTGATAACTAGCCCAGGGTTTTTTGGGCTGTTTTGTTTCTTTTTGTTTATATGGTCCAGGTTTAGGGTTTACTATTAAACAATGTATTTGTTTTAGAGTCCCTTTTGGGTTGTATCTTGAGTGGTGTCCAGGGGATTTTGTAATGTTTGTATTCTGGTCTCCCTGGCTGGTTTTAGTTGTATGCACATTTCCGGGTGGTGTATGGGTTTTTTTGTGTCTAGTTGACAGTCGGAATTGTTTTTTGTTGCTCTCCAGTGATAAGAAACTGTGTTTCAACTTCATGGTAGCAGCTGTAAATTGTATTTAACTTTACTTTTGATAAAATATAGATAGCATTACCGATCAAAAAAAAGAATATATTATCAGACTTGTGAAGAAGGATTCCAGGCAGAGACAAAGCAGACTTTGGAGCAACATCATAGAGTATATTGAAGAAAGGTTGTGAGAAATAGAATAGCAGATTTATAAGAGTTTTATCAGGAGATTATAATCAGCTTTGTGGCGTGTTCATTGTCATAATAATAGCAGATTGGAGAGGGAGATATAATCAGATTTGTGGAGAGAAATAGTATCCATCATTTGTTGTAGAAGGAACATTGATGAAGTGGAAAATAGAATGAAGGATTGGTACCTCTAGTAGGTTGGTGCCTATGAACTTTGTAAAAGAAGTATTTATACAAAAGCATTAATGTGTAGTGGTTTTCTCCCGTAAGGGTTTCCACATATATATCATGTGTTCTATTTGTGTTCATGATAGTTAGATCTCATAGGAATGTTAATATACAATGAACATGCTTATGGTATTGGCATACATATACTTCTCAAGTTGAAAAAGTTAAAGTTTTATGTTATATTGTTCACCCCCCTCCCCCTCTCAATATAACTGTTTTCTCAACAAACTTTATAATGTGATCATTATTTAAGTTACATACACTAGATCACATCCAAAATCGAAATATCAACATCCAATGCATCCATCAACATATCTAAAAATAGAAATACTAACAACTAGCTTAGTTGGTGCCTGGCTTGATTTACTTAAAATAGTATGGGAAAACTGTCCAAAATTGTTCCAAAAAAGGGCATCATGCAAATATCAACTCCCTAAGCACAATAAAATATGTTTCATTGCCAAAAGATAGACCAAATTGTCATCACGAGTCCCCTAAACCTAGCTCATTGGTGTACAGGAACCTATGAATACGCTAACATGTCCACCATGTTGAAGTGCTTAGGAAGGGGTCATTACATTCAAATTCAAGTAACAAGCAAGGCATCTAATCTCACATTCCAAAGATGTATCAATATATCTTGAATCTTGCAAATTTTTATTTTAAAGGGACTTTACATAATTAATAAATACAAATATAGAAGCACTATGAAATACCTTAACAATATCTCCAACTCTAGCTAGAGCAGAAGTAAATTTCAATTTTCCACTCTCTTAACTTAAACATAAGCTTAGGGAAATAATAAAGTGATAATTAAAATCTCACTGGTGAATATTCAATTGAGGGGGAGCAGATGAATGCCTACAAGTAGGGTTTTGTTTATCCTTTTTTGTTTGTACTCTTGCTTACATGGAGACTCCATTGGAGTCTCTATCTGTTGTCCCCTCTTTGTCATCTCCGTCTTTTGTTGGGCTCTTCTTTGAATCCTCGCACGTTGCTGCTGAGTTTCTAGGGTTTTCAGCGGCCTTCCCTTTGTCTTCGAATGTCATTCCTCCTACACTACAACACAAAGTAAATGGATGCCTTCCTGAAGCAGAAGCAAGGACAAAAGTGGTGATCGAGAAAGGCATGATTGAAGACTCTATTGTCTACAAACAAAATCATGATCTCATCTCCAAGTTCTCTTGCATTTGCCCATCTATACCCTTTCTTCACTCCGGGGTTCGAAATAATTGAGAACCCTTGGGTAATATTCTTTGTGGTTTATTGGCAATGGATATTTTATAGTTAGTTTTTCCTCCCTCGCAGATCGTTCTAAAGCCTTTGAGTCCGAGAAAAGGCATCATGGCCTTGCTCGTGTTTTTATCCAACCTTGGAAACTTAGTTTTGACCCATGAATTGAGTCCATTGCAATGCCAGTCAGGATCAAAATGTATGCCCTTTCTATGGAGTTTTAGTGTGAAAAAATATTTGCCCTCATTGGTAACTCCATTTGCAGATACATGGGAATCTCTTGTGATACTCTAGAAGGAAACTCTGTTGTTATGCTCGTATCTATGTGGAAATAAACCTAAGTCAAACTCTTTTTGCTGATTTAGAACCGGTCATGAATGACTCTTCATGGATACAACAACTAGACTATGAGGCCCTCTCTTTTAGATGAAGGGCTTGCCATCAACATGGTCACCTCGCTAGGTTTTTCCCAACTTTGCGATATGTTAAACCAAAAAGCCCAGATATGAATACTCGTTCCTTGCAAAAGACAAGAAACTCTACTAATCAATCTCTAGACAAGTCTCTTGTTCCTAGGGATATCCCCAATGATGGCTTTTTAAGACAAAAGAAGAAAAAGACACCCAAGAGAAAAGAAGGTAGTGATCTACCTATCCTCAAGTCTGCAAATACATATGAGATTTTTAACTCCCTTGCTGACCTTGAGCAAGAACAAAATATGGACATTGTGGACTCTATTATGCTTGATTCTCTAGTCAAAGATACCCTCCCTTCTTTAGCTCCAATCTCTCTGAAGATACTTTTTGGTTGTCCAACCTTCACTCTTGTTTTGACTTTGATCAACAAAGTGCAAATTCCTATTGAACCTGGTTTAAGAGACGTCAACATG
Organism: Chamaecyparis obtusa; assembly: GCA_027943335.1. Classification (NCBI taxonomy): domain Eukaryota; kingdom Viridiplantae; phylum Streptophyta; class Pinopsida; order Cupressales; family Cupressaceae; genus Chamaecyparis; species Chamaecyparis obtusa. The sequence goes on along the minus strand of BSBK01006182.1, from coordinate 127,624 downwards.
GGAATCTCGGAGAAAAACAGAGAAAAACCCCAACTTGGAATTAACCAAATAAAAAAACGTCCCAAAAACAATTGTTCCCCTAGGGCTGGTAGAAGTTCTACCAAGGATCTATTGGCTTCTCAAGGTGAGAAGATGATTAATGAGGGAACAATGAAAATGCTTGACTCATATCTTCTCAAGGTAATTAATGATTATAAAAACTTAGAACATAAGGGGACTTAATAGCATATCCCATCAATATGTTGTCTGTAGACTTGTGGAACGTTCTGAAACTGATTTTCTTCTTCTCCAAGAGACTGAAATGACCTTGGATGCCATGGCCACAACTATCAACACAATATTGAAGGGTGTTGATCATATTGTTGTGGCTTCTCGTGGTGCTTTTTGGGGTGTGGTTACACTCTAGAACTCCATTGCATGGACTACAATAGACCATGTTGGTGGGAAAGATGTTATAACGTCCCTTTTTAGGCATAATGAAACTACTAAGCAAATTTTAATCACCAACTTTTATGGCGCTTTGTCCTTGGAAGGATTGAAACGTCACCAGTCTTATGTTCATCATATGCGTTCTTCTTGAGCTGATTGTAAATGGGTGGTTGCAGGAGATTTCAATGTTACTCTCTTCTTGACAAAGAAGGTGGCATCCCCTCTCTTGATTCTAGAGATAGGTTCATGATTGCTCAAATTCATGACTTAAACCTTGTTGATATTATTGATCTAGGGTCTATGTTTACCTAGACCAACAAGAGAATTGAGCCTCATACTAGGAAGGTCAAGCTTGACGGATTTCTTGTTTTTGAAGAGGCCTTTATTAAATGGAGTTGGACTCTTCAAATTCTTGATGGGCTAGTCTATGATCACTCTCCTCTTCTCCTTGAAGGTGTTATTAATTGTGTCTCTTTTCACAGACCCTCCAACTTTGAGAATTATTGATTTCAAAAGGAGGATCTTATGCATCTCATTACTTTATGGTGGTCTGAAGGTTGTCCTTCTCATGGAATTGCCATGTTCAAGATTCATAAGAAACTTCATTATGTTAAGGGTCGGCTTAAGATATGGAAGAGATCTAATAGATCTGATTTTCAAAACCATTGTGCTCCTCAACTTGTCCATTGGGATGAGGTCCATCGTCAATTTCAACATGCACCATCACCAATCAACTTAAAGATGAAGATGACTCTATTCACAAAGTTGTTGAAAATATTGATCTTCAAGAGGAAATCTATTGGAAACAATGTGCTAGAACTCTTTGGCTTCAGGTTGGGGATAAAAACACCACTTTCTTCCATAGAACAACATGTAATAGAAGACAAAAGAACAACTTGATTGTTTTGCATGATGACCAAGTCCGATCCTTTACTTCTACATCTGAGATGCATGCTCACTCCTATGATTATTTCTCCAATTTGGATACCTCTGTCCTCAGGAAAGATGTGGAATCTCAGCAAGCTGTTATTGATGTTATTCCTTCTTTAATTTATGTTGAATACAACCTTGTTCTTCTAAGGCCTATTGACTTAGCTGAAGTTAAGAAAGTTGTTTTTGGCATGAGCACTAGAAAGTCTCCTGGTCCTAATAGTTTTCCTATGGATTTCATCCAGACTTTTTGGACTGATCTTCAGCTTAATGTCTTTGAGATGGTTAAGGAGTCTTTCAGCAATAGAAGGATGCTCAAAGCTTTGAATCACATCTTTATTACTCTCATTCCTAAGGTTGATGGTTATAATATTTCCAATTTTAGACTCATCTCTCTCTGTAATGTGATCTATAAAACTATTACCTTTGTGATTGCTGCCCACCTTAAACCTTTCGTTCATAAGATCATTTCCCCTTAACAAGATGACTTTGTTGAAGGAAGGAAGATTCTTGATGGTGTTGTGATTGCCCAAGAGGTTATCCACTCTTTACATCAATAGAATCATTCTGGAATGCTTATCAAACTTGACATGTCTGAAGCCTTTGATAGAGTTGAATGGAATTTTTTGGCTAAAATGTTGATTGTTTTTTGTTTCTCTCAGATTTGGATTGATTGGATCTTGAGCTATGTTAGCATTCCTTCATATTCGACTCTTATCAATGGTCTCCCCTCTCTTCCTTTCTCTATTTCTTGGGGTTTGCGGCAAGGGGACTCTTGTTCTCCCTTTCTTTTTCTCATCCTTGCTAAAGGATTGGGTAGAATCTTTCTTTAGAAAAGGCATCAATGTCTTCTTGTTGGTGTTAAGGTTGGGAACAAATCTTCCTCTCATCTTCAATTTGTTCATGACACTAGGTCAATGGGAGCTGCCTATTGCTCGGAAGCTCGCATGATATCTCAAACTCTTAACACCTACCTTGCTGCCTCTTCCCAAGTCATCAATGCTCATAAATCTAAAGTGGTGTTCTTCAATGTTGATCAACATCTTCAGCAACGCATTCTTGCTATTTTGGGCTTCTCTATATCTTCTTTGCCTCTTGATTGCTTGGGAGTTCCTCTTCATTTCAAGAAGCTTCCTTTGGAAATTTGGAAAGGTCTTTTGGAGCATATTCAATTTAAGATCAATCACTGGTCCAACAAATGGCTCACTTATGGTGGTAGGCTTATCTTTCTCCAATCTGTTATTCAAGCTATGCCTATTTACAAATTTTCCATCTTGGCTGCCCCTCGCTCTATTTGGAAGGATCTTGACAAGATGTCATGCAAATTCCTTTGGAATGGTGCCAAGGAATCTAGGAAATGGGCTTTGGTGAAATGGGAAAAGGTTACTCAATACAAACTTCATGGAGGCATTAACCTTCGACGAGCTGACTTCAATAACAAAGCTTTGGCTGGTAAGCTCTACTGGAGATGGATTTCCAATCCCTCGTCTCTTTTTGGCAAATGATGATTGGAAAATACTTGGGTCAAATCAATCCAAATGATGTTAGTAGATATCCCCTTGATGGGAATGGATCTCTCGCTTGGCAGGTGCTGAAACTTCTCTCAACTTGTTAAAGATGGTCTTTTTTGGATTGTTGGGAAAGGAGATAAGGCCTATTTTTGGTCGGATTCTCAGAACCAGCACTCCTTCATCATCCATCAATTCCCTTCTTTGATTCCCATCAAAACTGCTATGGAATCAAGAGGCTGGATTAAAATTGATCATTATTTACATACTCTGCAAATTCAGAATTATAGATATAAGCAATTCAAACAGTTACATGAATGGCCCATTCTTATTCCTCCTACCATGGCTGCAATCATAAACAAGATTTTGTTAGCCCCTTCTTTCACTGGTTCTGCTTTTGAGGATGAGATTGCTTGGGGTTGTGGTAGCCTTGGTACCTTACTATCAAAGCGGGTTATGAGACTCTTCTCCACCCTTCTCAGCCCCTTCAAACCTAAAATGGAGTAGTTGAAAATTTGGCATCCGAAAGGATGACCAAAAGTTAACATTCTTGCTTGGTTATTTATGCACAATGGCATTCTCACTTCTGAAAATCTAAAACACAGAGGGTTCATAGGCCCTTCTATATGTGTTTTATGTAATTCTCAGGAAGAATCTTCTGATCATTTGATGTTTGAATGCCCTTTTACTTCTATTATCTGGGAAAGATGGTTTTCCGCCTTCAAAATCAAGAATAGCAGCACTTTGAGTAGAAATAACATTCTCAACAAATGGAAGAGAAGAAAATTTAACTCTAAAGCTAGAATACTGGATGGCAGCTAGGCTTGAATTTCATACTGTGGCAAATTTGGCTCGAGCGAAATAGTAGAATCTTTCGTGAGAACTCTTCTTCAACTGATGTTGTCTGGCATATCATCTGGAGCAAGATCACTGAAACTGTTTTGGCTGATTCCAATCATCATTCTCTTGACGATGATTGGAAGAAGGATAAACAAACAAAAACTCAAAGAAATCAGGGCAATCAAAAGTGGACTCCTCCTCTTAGTTGGCTAAAGATTAACACTGATGGTGCTGCCAAAGGCAACCCTGAGGATGCTGGTTTTGGTTTTATCTGCAGGGGCAATGTTGGGAATATTTTATGCTGGGGTCTTCAGGGCTTGGGCAAAGCTACGAACAATGAGGCTGAGGCCTTTGCTATTCTCTCAGCTTCTCTATGGGTGGTCCGTCAGGGATATCATAAAGTCATTATAGAATCTAACTCCCAAATTCTTGTTGGTGCCCTAGACTGTATGAGAAACTTTTCCATTGATTCCTGGAAATTGAAATTGATTGTTTCTCAAATCATGCAGATCTGGCATAACATTGAAGATGTTATTCCTGTTTATTCTAGCAGAATCCATAACCAGCTTGCTGACGTCCTGGCTAAGTCTGGCTTGAACAAGGAAATAGGTACTAACTAGAACAGCAATTTGGAAGGTGATCACATTTTCCAACTTGAAAGGCATCTTCAGCTCCTCGCGCCAACCACTTAAGCTTTACTTGCAACTCTCTCTTTGAGTCCTGCTGTGTTTCCAGCGCTCTCTGTGTTGCTTTCTCTTGTTGTTTTCTGTTTTCCCCCTATTTTTGAGGGTTAGTTGTTTCAAACTTGGTCTTTAATTAAATTTTCAAATCTTTCCTGGACAATTAAAATCTCACTTAAATAATCATTAAAGTCCCTCTATAAATTTATTAAATTTATTAAATTATCTTACCCTTATAATAAACTTTTGATGGATAGTATTAAATAATTAAATTCATTGATTCCCTTTATCTTGATAATAGCCTATGGAAATTCAATAGGCTAATAAGTTCTCCAAGAATGACTATGCAGAAAGGGACATTACTTTTCTGGCATAGTTGTCGGGAACTCCTATCACTCCTTGGGTGCGCGTTTCCCCATATCCAATTTGGATACGTATCTGATACGGCCCAGATACTTGTTCAATATTGTGCCCATGTGTGCCCAAAAAACCTTGAGCTTCCAACCATGCCGAATACTATGTGATTCAATTTCATTAAAATTTGACATAAATCTTCCCAAATTGAACTTTAAAAAACTTCATTCATTCATTTTTTTCTAAGTTACCGGTTCGAGTTGGGATCAAAGTTCAGGTTCGAAGAACCAGTTCCAAAGTACGAAAAAATTTTGAAAAGGGGTTTGGGTTCGGGTTCGAAAAAATATGTAAGATTTTTAAAAATATATATATATATACATATTTATGAAGCCTAGAAGCATGAGTTAAAATTAGAATGTCACATAGTATCATAAAAACAACATTTAAACAACAAAAACACCATAAACTTATAATCATAGCATCATGAATCATGATCATACCATCATATACTTCAAGTTCAACATCAAAGATTCAAAACATTAAAACTAAAATTATCATAACATCAAGTTCAACTAATGAATTAAAAATGCATTAATCTTCATCTTCATCTTCAACATTACTTGACTCAGCAATAGAGCTAAGGCCAATGGGATAAGCAGCAGCAACAATAGTATTGGCGTCAAAATCTGCAAAATCATCAAGTGCAAGCCGAGAAGTGGAAGCATCGAAGTCCACAACCTCTGCATTTACATCCCACCTCTTCATGTCCCCTTCTTTGTATTCTTCAGTCTTGTGTGAGAGAAGACGCAAGTTTTAATGCACAAATAAGTTCTCTGCTCTTTTTGATTGCAATCTATTGCGCTTCACAGAGTGGATGAAAGAATATGTGCTCCAATTTCTTTCTGATGCAGATGAACTAGCAACCTATGAAGACAAGACAAGGTAAGCAATTAAAATAAAATTATAAAAATTACTTGCTAGTAATGAAGATAAAGTAAATTAAAAATGAAACTTACTTGTGATATAATTTTTATTGCAAGGGGCTGCAATGTTTGGAATCTTTGGCCATAGAGGTACCACCAACTATGAGCATCCTTCCTAAACCGATGACGAAGAGCATCATTTCTTAGACCTCTTGCATTCAAAAACTCTATGAACTCATCCGTAATCATATCTCTCATATCATCATCAAGAAAGAGTGTTTCAAATGCTGCCTTGTATCCATCAGACACTTCTAAATCTTTTTAGGGTGGTAGCCTTCCTGGTAGATCAAGATATTGGTTGCTATAATATTTGGGCGTCAATGCATAGGCAAGCAAATGTAGAGGTGTGGTCATTTTGTTCCATCGTTCTACAATAATTGCTTGCAATTGTTTGAAGAGGGTCTCTTCGGGATCTTGCTCTTTTTCATTTACAATTTGTTTGATCTTCTCAAGCGTTGATTCTATGTCATCATAGATCTCTCCAAGGCAAGGCCTATCCATGTCAACGTACCTAAGCATGCTCATAATGGGCTCGATGAACTTAATGATATATTCCACACTTCCCACCATATGTCATCCAATATCCTTCTCTTTATTGAAGCTGCCCTCTCACTGTTGCTTTGCTTCCATATAGCCCAATTGTTGCTGATTACCATATTGCAAAGTGCCTCTTTCACTTGCACAAGTCGTCTCAAGACGATTAAATTTGATGCAAAACGAGTTTCAGCAACTTGTAACATAAATTAGAGCAAAAAAATACAACTATTAGATACATGCTTTATAAAATAGTACACATTACACAATAAAAAAAATGAAAATCAGAAATTGTAAGATACTGATTTTTTTTTTTAAATTCACTTACCTTCAGTAACTCCAAACGTGAGAACATTTTGAATATTCCTTGAGTCATGTGATGGTTTGTGATGAACATCTGGATGTCCTCAGCTTCTGCATACACCTCCTTGATCCACCCAATTGTGTTCCCAATCTTTTGTAGCATAAGATTGAGTGAATGGACTGCACAAGGTGTCTAAAAGATATGCTGATATCGCTCTTCAACGAACAAACCAGCAGCTCTACAATTCTTTGCGTTGTCTGTTATGACTTGGACAACATTACTAGCACCCACTTGTTCAATGGAAGAGATGAAAATATTAGCAATAAATTGCCCATCTTTTACTTGTCCCTCACAATCCACCGCTTTCAAAAACATTGCCCGTTTAGGGGATACCACTAGGACATTGATCAAGGGACGGTTTCTAGCATCTTTCCACCCATCTGAAACAATTGTTACCCCTGTCTCGATCCATGAATCCTTTATGGGCTTCAATTGATCATCAATCCACTTGACCTCTTGATCCAACAAGATGGTTCGTATTCTCTCAAAATCGGGGCCCTGATACCCTCTTGGAGCTTCATTGGCACTTTTCAACATCTGTCTCCAATATGGAGAGCGAGCAACATTAAAAGACAGCCCATTTGCAAACAAGCATCTTCCCACATCAATGTCGGCAATTTCCCAACTTTGATTTTGAAATGTAGTTACTAGTGGTCCCTTTCTTTTGTGTGTAAGGCCAAGGGGTTCTTTTTCAGGCTCACAGGTAGCTGTGGTAGTAAAAAAGGGGTGGTCTTCTATCACAACATCTGTGGGGGGTTGTGTTACCCTTGCTGTTTTTTTACTTTTACTTCTATTGCCAATGCCATCAGTTAAATTTTTCTTACGTTCTTCTCTCTCTTCTGCTGCCTCATGCTCTTGAATATACTTTAGTACAGTTTCATTGGGTACAGATACACCTCTTTTTCTAGGGCATTTCTTGACTCCTCTACAAGGGTATCCACACAAATGGCCTACCACATGAAAATATGAGCTATTTCTTTCTACATCACAACCCCTATATTTCCAACGGAATGCACCACCCCCTGGAAGGGCTCTTATAATATCAACATGTTTCCACAAAGGAGAATCAGAGTGGGGTTCTATTCTCTGTCCGGTATTGCCTACTGAGGAAGAGGTAGATGTCATTGTAGTTCCTTTTCCTATGGGAAGAAATTTCAAATTGTATACATATTCATTATTCAATATAAAACTTAAAACTTTAAAGTTTATCGAAAAAATGGCTAAGATCTTATCATTATGGAGAATGAAAGAGAGATGAAAAAAATAAAAAACTTAAACAAAAATGAACATTGAAAAACAAAAAACAAATGAAACAAGAACTTACCTCTACTCATTGTAAGCTTGCAAAGGTGTATGTATGAGGCACAAACACTTGAAGAAAGCTCACAAACCAATCTTCCAACTTCTCCTTGCACAACCAAGAACTTGCTCTTTTTCTCTTGCTCAAGTCAAATAACCTATTTGCACACCACAAATGACAATGAGAAGCACAAATTAGCCACTCATAATGAACTTTTAGGGTTCCAGATGCCAAAAAAAAATTAAATTATGCAAATTATGTCACTTAAGTGACGTCCAACACGTGGAGTTCGTCGAAGTTCGCTCGGGGTCCGCGGCTTTGGGATCTGGTCCGCCCGGGTTCGACCATCCGGGCCACCAGTTCGAACTCAGTCCGAAAAATCGAACCCTGCCTAGACCCACAGGTGAACTGGACCCGGACCACGGACCAATTCGCACCCAAACCAATTCGGAGGGGTCTAGGGCCGAACCCGATAACTTAGATTTTTTTAATTTTTTTTTAATATAAACAAAACCTACACCAAATGAGAAAGACAAATGGAATGTTTTTCTATTTCAGCGACCCATTTTTTGGGTTATCTTCCAATGCAACTCTACTATCTTTGCATATTGTAAAGTGTTAAATTAACTTATAATTATTTATGTAGCATTTATGTGTCTATATCGCTTTTGAAGTAATGAAAATCTCCTCTAATAACTTACAAAATTATGTTAAATATATGTGTATGCATTGTTTATTAATGTCGTATCCAGCCGTATCCGTATTGGGGGTCTTAAAAATGGTCGTATCCATTTCCAATACAATATCCATGTCCATACAACTTTGTTTTCTAGAAAGTTAAATTGGCCTCTTAGCAACTCTTAGCAAGTTCCTGTCATAATATCTGTTAACCTTCACTTCATTGCATGTCAATAGCTTAGTTGTATAAATTTGTTCTACTCCCAACAAGCTGGTTAAAAAACCAATTCCGATATGTAAGATGCTTACCTTATTTTTCATTTTATTATGATAGTTTTTTGATAGAATGCCAATTGTTTAATGCGATGATATATCAGTAGATCTTATTCTTTGTTTTTTGTATGCTCATTTCAGCAAATGTTTGGCAAAATATTCATTATATAGTAATATAAAGTGGATTTGTTGCTTAGCTAAAAAGCTTAAATAAATTACCATTGATTGACCTCCAACAATACTCAACATAATATTATTAATATTCAAAACTATGACTGCATATACATGAGATAACTAACAACTTTTTACCTCTGACTTACTACAATTGTAGACTACGTCAATATCCCTTTATACATCATGTCGCTATATTTTCCCAACACCCAAGCATTAGAATTTGCACTTTGCCCTAGTTTCAATTTTCTAAGCAGCTCAAATCCATCTCTTAACTCTCTACTGGTGACTATAAAATATACTCAAGCCAGTGTCTAAATCTCAAGGATGGTGCTCAGAAATTTTAGTAATATTTACACCCCTTGTTTATGTTATGATGTTTGTTTAATATCTCATACCACTCTCTATGGCTCGTCAATAAATAGTAAAGTCTCATGAAGTTTACAGCTACATTGTAATATCCCCATCATTAAATGACTATTAAAAACTATTGTATTAGGGGTCGCGATTGATTTAATTTATCTCGGGCCCATTCTTTCTTTTTGTTGGCATAGTTTAGTTGTCGTTGTCGGCTCTTTTGTGCACTCTCGGGAGTTTCCCCGACGGGTATTTATGCTCGGCGTGTAGGTTAGATTAAATATGTTGAGTTTGGTATTTGAATTATATTTGCGAATTCCTGTTGGGATTCTGTTGTTCGCCATTTCGGAGGTGAAAGATCCTCCCTATTTGGTTCGTGTGCAGTTTCGGTGGGATTCAACCCTCACCCTATTTCGTTGTCCTGCTTGTATCGGATCTGGCAAATCCGAAGTTTCATCAATAAATTCAATAAGAACTTTTCTGGCAATTATCTTTGGTTAGCTTATTGCTCTGTCTGCAAGTAACATATTTAACCGTCTAGGAAGGAAAGAAGAACCTCCCACTAACGTCTGCTGGGCATAGCTGAGCATCTCTCATCCATATGGCTCACTTCCCACCATACTCCACGACACTATACTTCCCATCTGTACTCCACGGCACCATACTCCCAGGCACCGTACGAACATACATTCTGCACCGTACAACCAACTCCACAACACCGTACGGCCTGAGGCTCTTCCGTGCAGCCTTCCTCTATTACCATACGGCACCCTTATTGGATTTTGTGCACCCCGCGTCTGTTCACTCTTCCGTACGGACTTAGCAACGTGACAGTCTAGTTCGGAACATTAAGTGGTATCAGAGCTAGTGATTCTGCCAGCTTGTGGGTATTGAATGAAAGTTTATTCAAGGAAAAGGAGCAGATCTCACTCAGTTGGTAGAATGGGCGATACCCAAGACCCTGCAGCCGAAGTCATGACTCTTCTGAGAGAACTCACTAGGAACCAGGTGCAGATAAATGACACTCAACGCCTCATGGAAGAAACTCTGCGAAAATTGGCTGAAAGCAAGATATCCGCAGAACAAAGCGACAATTATGTCTCAGGACGAGCAAATCCCCAACCCGTACGCTCTTGACCGTCATTGCCAACTTTCCCTCCATAGACGGAAGAACGGCGAGGAGAGCAACCAACCTTCCAGGAAATACAAGATCAGCTTCGAGAAGATTGGAGGAACGCAAATATGGAAGGAGATATATCCTACAAAGATTATGCTGAGTTGAGAATGAGGTACTCTGGTGGAAACAAGCATGGCTATTATAATGACGATCTGAGACGGAAGATGGGCAAAGTTAATCTATCCTCTTTTGATGGGTCTAGAACTATCACAGCTCGAGCATGGGTGCAAAAAGCAGACACATTTCTATCTCAACCCTATGCCAAAAGATGAGGCCATCAAATTTGCAGCACTACATCTCGAGGGAATAGCCCACGAATGGTGGCATCATGGCATGGTTACTCTCAGCCACAACCAAATAAATTCCTACGCTGAATTCACCGAGAGGTTGATAGATCGTTTTGATGGGAAAGATCCAGAACTGAATTTCAAAGAGTTGGCTCAGTTAAAGCAATCTGGCACAGTTGATGGTTACATAACAGAATTTTAGAGGTTGTCTGTCTTGGTGACTGATATTTCAGAAAGACGATTGGTGGTATTGTTCATGGATGGACTGTCGAAGCCCTTGAAAGGGTGGGTGAAAGGATTCGACCCCGTCACACTCACGGAAGCGATTAAGAAGGCATGCGACATGGCGACATCTTCGTCTTCATCCACCAAATATCACTCGTAGCCCAGACCACCTCTCGCTCCACGGGAAAGAGACGGCAGACCTCCACCCAGGAGGCCTCCGTTGGATGAGGAAACCAGGCAAGAACTCAAAAGGAAGAAACTTTGTTTCAACTAAAAGGAGCCATGGGTACCGGGACATCGATGCCTTGGCAAAGGAAAAATCCATTACATTGAGGTTTTATCTGACGGAGAGGAAGAACAATCACCTGACGCCGAAGCAGCTGAACAACAAATTTCGGGGGAGGTAAACATCAATCGCGCAGAAAGACTTGCCGCACTTTTCAAAAGAGGAGGCGCCATTGCTACTCTGGCAGGAACTCCGAGATGCATTGTGTTCCGGGTCCGAGGCACCCTCCAAGGACAACGGGTCGTGGTCATGCTTGACAGCGGAGCCACACTCAACTTCATTAACTCCTCACTAGTGAGCCGACGGAGCCTGTGTACTAAGGCACACCAAGGATTTGATGTCAAAGTAGCGGGAGGAAATTTGTTAAAATGCACTCATCTGGTTCCGCAACTAAGCATCACCATGGGCAACCACACAATGACAGATGATTTCTTCGTGGTGGATTTGGACGACATGGAAGTTATTCTTGGCATTCAGTGGATGGAAACATTGGATGAATACACACAGAGTTTCAAGCGAATGGAGTTCTCCTTCGAGGTAAACGGCAAAAAGGTTGTGCTAAGAGGGATGTCGAATGGAGGGCTGAAGGAAATCTCAGCCCAACGGATGGAAGCTATCTTCAGACACAACAATGTGGTTTGGGCCGCACATTATTTTGCCTCGACAAAACCCATACAGAGACAAAGAACGGACCACCAGGAGGAAGAACTTCAAAGGGTTTTGGATAGATACCACCAAGTCTTTGCCGACATACCGCCAGGCATACCACCACACCGAGGATTCGAACACACCATTGAGATGGAAGCTGGTGCCAAACCGGTAATCACGATGCCATACCGCCACCCTAGGAGGTTAAAAGATGAAATTGAAAAAACAATTCAGGAACTCCTTAACAAAGGTTGGATCAGACCCAGCGCCAGTCCCCTCACATCATTGGTAGTGCTCGTTAAAATGAAGGATGGAACAATGCAAATGTGTGTAGACTACCGCGCACTAAACAAAAAGACGATCAAGAACAGGTATCCAATTCCCAGGATCGATGAATTGCTGGATGAGTTACACGCTGCCGTTTATTTCTCCAAAATAGACCTCCTTTCGGGGTATCACCAAATCTGCATGAGGGAGCAGGATGTGGAGAAGACAGCATTCCGTTGCCATTATGGGCATTACAAATTTCTGGTCATGCCATTCGGATTAACCAACGCTCCTGCTACATTCCAATCATGCATGAATTACATTTTTAACAAACAGCTGCGTAAGTTCCTATTGGTATTCTTCGATGATATATTGATCTACAGCAAGACATGGGAGGAGCACTTAAGGCATTTGGAAGAAGTACTCGAGATTATGAAGTCACAACTGTTGTTCGCCAAACAATCCAAATGTGAATTCGGGATGACAAAGATATTATATTTGGGGCACATTGTCAGTAGCCGAGGAGTTCAAGTGCATCAAGAAAAGATTCAGGCTATCTTAGATTGGCCACCTCCGAAGACTCTTTCTGAACTACGTGGATTCTTTGGGTTGTGTAGTTACTATAGACGGTTCGTGAAGGGGTTCTCTCAACTCAGCGCACCTCTCACCGACCTGACGAAGAAGGGATCTTTTCAATGGAATGAACGTGCACATCAGACCTTTGAGAAACTCAAGGAGACTATGAGTTCTTGTCCAGTTCTTGCACTGCCAGACTTTAGTCGACCTTTCGTCCTGGAGTGTGATGCCTCCGGAGAGGGTATCACGGTCGTCTTAATGCAAGACCACCACCCCATTGCTTTCGAAAGTCGGAAGCTCTCAGGAGCCGAGAGGTTGTATTCTATATACGACAAAGATATGTTAGCCATCATGCATGCCTTGACAAAGTTTCGGTAGTACCTCGTCGAAGCCAAGTTCGTTGTCCGTACAGATCACAACAGTCTCAGGCATTTTCTGGAACAGCGAGAATTGAATGAACGACAACAAAAATGGGTAAGTAAAGTTCAGGCTTTTGACTTTGACATTGAATATGTGAAAGGGAAAAATAATGTAGCGGCTGACGCCTTGTCAAGAAAACCGGCCATCTGTTCCTTATCTCAAATATCAGTAGATTGGAAAGAACATTTGTTGGTCGAATACTCCAAGGACACGTTCGCATGCCAACTCTTAGACAAAGAAATACAGGATGACAGGTATAAGGTGGTAGATGATATTATTTTCTACAAGGATAGAATTTACCTGGTGCCTGAATCCAAGTTGAAGAAAAAGGTTTTGAAAGAAATGCACGATTCACCTCTAGCCCAGCATCAAGGTTACTTGAAGACCTACCGACAGATTAGGGAAAGATTTTCTTGGAAGGGCCTAAAAAGTGATATATTGCAGTACGTCCAGGAATGTTCCATCTGCCAACAGAATAAATCCAAACACACTCTCCCAGCGGGTTTGTTGCAGCCATTACCGATTCCAGAGAAGAAGTGGGATAGTATATCAATGGATTTCATCTCCGAGCTCCCTAAGGCACAGGGGAAGGACTACATCTTTGTGGTAGTCGACAAACTAACCAAGTATGCACATTTCTTTGCTATTCCAACAGAGTTTTCCGCTTCACAGGTTGCAAACTTATTCTTCCGAGAGGTGTTCCGTCTGCATGGACTCCCTCGAAACATAGTGAGCGATAGAGATAGCCGCTTCCTCAGTAATTTATGGAAAGAATTATTTCGACTAGCGGGGATAGAGTTGTCACCAAGCACCAGTTACCATCCGCAGACCGACGAACAAACAGAGATTGTAAACAAATGGCTGGAAGGTTACCTCAAAAATTATGTTTCAGCACAACAGAGGGCCTGGGTAAAATGGTTACACCTGGGAGAGTACTGCTACAATACCACTTTTCACATATCCATTGGAATGGCGCCTTTCAAAGCTTTGTACAGGTATGAACCTCCTTCATTTGTGGATTTGGCTCCCGGTGACAGTCACACGCTGAAGGCCAAAGACTGGCTGCAAGAAGGAATAAATATTTTAAGGTCCCTAAAGGAAAATCTCTAGCACGCTCAGAATCAACAGAAAATGTACGCTGACAGGCACCGAATCGAGAGGAGTTTTGAAGTAGGGGATTTGGTATACCTCCGACTTCAACCTTACAGACAATCGTCTCTGAAGGCTTCCGGAAAGGAGAAGTTGAGACTGCGTTTCTACGGACCCTATCGTGTGACACGGAGAGTGGGCGAAGTTGCATACGAATTGGACCTGCCTGAGGGAAGCCGAATCCACGTCTTCCACATTTCTTGCCTGAAGAAAGCCGTGGGCTAGCAGGTGACAGTTTCCACAAACCTGCCACCCCTCGACGACGGAGGAAAGTTAGTATTGGAACCTGCGGAAATCATCGACAACCGGGAGAGAAGATTGAGGACACGCACTATCAAGGAATTTCTTGTGCGTTGGAAGGACCTTCCCCTTGAAGATGCCACCTGGGAAGGAGGAGATTCTAGAACACCCCAACCTGAAATTGCTTGAGGACAAGCAATCTTTGGGACAGGAGGACTGTAATATCCCCGTCATTAAATGACTATTAAAAACTATTGTATTAGGGGTCGCGATTGATTTAGTTTATCTCGGGCTCATTCTTTCTTTTTGTTGGCATAGTTTAGTTGTCGCCGTCGGCTCTTTTGTGCACTCTCGGGAGTTTCCCCAACGGGTATTTATGCTCGGCGTGTAGGTTAGATTAAATATGTTGAGTTTGGTATTTGAATTATATTTGCGAATTCCTGTTGGGATTCTGTTGTTCGCCATTTCGGAGGTGAAAGATCCTCCCTATTTGGTTCGTGTGCAGTTTCGGTGGGATTCAACCCTCACCCTATTTCGTTGTCCTGCTTGTATCGGATCTGGCAAATCCGAAGTTTCATCAATAAATTCAATAAGAACTTTTCTGGCAATTATCTTTGGTTAGCTTATTGCTCTGTCTACAAGTAACATATTTAACCGTCTACGAAGGAAAGAAGAAACTCCCACTAACGTCTGTTGGGCGTAGCTAAGCGTCTCTCATTCATATGGCTCACTTCCCACCATACTCCATGGCACCGTACTCCACGGCACTGTACTTCCCATCCATACTCCATGGCACCATACTCCACGGCACCGTAATCCACGGCACTGTACTTCCCATCCGCACTCCATGACACTGTACTTCCCATCCGTACTCCACGGCACCATAATCCACAACACCGTACTCCACGGCACTATACTTCCCATCCGTACTCCACAGCACTGTACTTCCCATCCAACTCCACGACATCGTACTCCCAGGCACCGTACAAACATATATTCTGCACTGTACAGCCAACTCCACAACACCGTACGGCCTGAGGCTCTTCTGTGCACCCTTCCTCTCATTACCATACGGCACCCTTATTGGATTTTGTGCACCCCACGTCTGTTCACTCTTCCATACGGACTTAGCAACGTGACAGTCTAGTTCGGAACATTACATACATATAACATTCAAAACAAGGGTGGTAGCATGTACAAAAATCCATAGCATATGATCACACCCCTTCTATAATCTCCTCCCTGCCTCATGTCTACCTTAACAGCCCCAACATATCATATGCCGCTTCTAAAATGTAAAGTCGGCCCCTTAATGATATTCCCGATGTAAATTAATGCCCCTTTCTAACAAAAACCTCTTAATCAGAAATAGTAAAATGTTGAAACAACTTTCAGATGGTGTGGTCTATATACCCCTGAAGGTGACAACTAGGATATGCGAATGTAGATATCTTGCCAACCTCTTTTTTATTTTCAAATACAATAATTATTTGCAAACAAATGAATTTCACAAAACATGTATCAAACCAAAATAAACTCCAATCATTTAAATCACCTATGAATCCTATGTGAATCCACTCCATCAACTAGGACTTTTGTCCAGGAAACTAATTGCTAAAAGGGTTTCTGTCCTTTGACTAAAGAATGGGACAAGTTCAATCTCTCCATTTGGGGTTTGTAAATAAAATGCCAAGAGGACAATTTATTTTTAACTCCTTTTATATGGTCCCCCAAAAATATAAATATAATATTCAATTTCCCAACAAGTAATTTTACTAATTCAACTTTATGTTTTAAACCCTGAAAAATCACTTCTTCCATTTAACTGGTCACACTACTAAAAATGGTACCTGAGTTGTATTTCCATTTAACTATTTCAAAATGCATATATGTTATACTTAACTAGTCCCTGATTGGTGCTTATGCCGACAAAGGGGAGATTACAGAAAAGGTTTGCAATAAAATGTGAATCTGAATCTTTCTATGAAATTATTACTTGACTTATAGTACATAAATCCTGGATTAGAGAAAGTTCTCTCTTAGTGTTTGATGAAACAAGAAGATAATCGCATCAAATTCTATATTGCATTCAAATCATTGACAAAATCATGAGGGGTGGTGACAAAACATGAGCACTTGATACTTCCAACTTTATCACCATCAGATATTAAATAAAAAAATTTGCCAAATATTTACGGAAATATGATATTAGAGACTTAAAACATTAATAACTATAAAAACAAGCTTCAGGAGAAATATTGCAGACAAAGTTATGTATCGCCAGTTTTTCAAAAGTTTTGTATGCAGTTTTCTCCTGAAGCTTATTTTTTTGTAAAGGCAGTATAAAAAGTTTTGAAGGACCCTACCACAAAACAGCTATAGTATTAATGTGCTGATAGAAGCAGCAGACCATGTCTCTGCCACTATAACAAAACTACTGGAAAGTGACAAAACCTGATTAGTTGCACTGGATTTATGCTGCAGACGTATTGGATCCTTGTCTAAGAATTGCCCCAAAGCTTTCCCTGCATCCTCTCCATCTTTGGTTGCCATCTGTCCATATTTAAGGGTGTTGATTACAGGGTCAGCTGCAGCTGCAGCCTGTTCACTTTTTCTTTTAAATATTATGTCATTCTCACTAGGATCCTCTATGAAATCAGCCTTAGTTTTTATAAGTTCATCACTTATACAAGGAAGCTTTGGTGCCAAATGTTCTTGGTTATATCTGTTAGATCTATTAGATTGTGCCTGGCTGTTTTGATGATATGAAGCTTGATCCTTCATAGCGTCAAATGTCTCTGAAGTTCTGCCATTGTTACTTGAAAATTTCCTGCAAAGAAGAAAAAGGTAAATAATCTCTTAAATTACCTTTGACAATTATCAGGAGATCTAAATCAACAAATTCACCCATCTTTGTTCTGGTACATTATGTCTCAAAAATGGGAAATTTGCAAGTTTTATCTGCCGCTTATATCTCAAAAGTCAAAAATTTGTAAGGTTCGAGCACATGCATCCAGCATTCTACAAATCATATAGATTTTCACATTAATAGTTAAAAGCAAGCTACTAAAAAGTGTAGTTTGAACAGTATTATTAACATTCTTACCATTGCAAACAACCACGGATAGCTTCAGAATATGGCCGCAGATGAAAATAAGAAACTACTGATGATGCCTCATAACTGCAAGATACATTTTCAAGCAAAGGGCCTTCTACACTGCAACATAAAACAAGTTAATGTACTTGATTATATATTGTGTCAGAATTTCTTGCATTTGAAATCTCAAAAGTATAAAATCCTCTATGGCACAAAAAATAATAAACAGACTGTAGCTTCCTAATCAAAGGTGTCCATTACCAAAATAATAGATTTGGTAAAGGTTATCAAAAAAATGTCAACAAATTCAATTGAAAAAGGTGTCATTTATTATTTCCAATTATCTAGAAGATTCATGTATATCTCAAAAATTAAACTCCCTTCAGATTAATACTAATAGAAACCATAAAATTGGGTATTTCAACAGATTTACTTAGGAACCACATATACTGCCCAATCGTACCTGCTAAGAGCTATATTGATTGGAACCCATTTAACCTCTGTATCTGGGAAAGAACTAAGAGGAGCTTCCTTTATGCAGCGCATCATATATAACTGACTATTTGTCTTTGCTCTTGTTAAAGAATATACTAAATGCTTTGATAGCATTTCCAAATCACACTCATCAATTCCTGTTAAAAAGTACATGTTGTAAAGACGTTATCATTTACTGAAAACGAAATGACGCTTTTTACAAACCAATATTTGACTCATTTAGAAAAACTACATTACATTGGTAACTATACTACATATATTTATAAGGCACCTCAGTGTATTTGTTGTAAAGAGGATGGAAAGTTTTATAAGATGGAATGCTTAAAAGAGACTTTAAGTGCCAGAAATGTTTTAAAGGTAAATTACATCACTTCTAGAGTTAAAAGATTAATAAATCAATAAAATGATTTTAAAAGGAAGTTTTTGGAGAATTTTCTAAAAGGATTCTAAAAAATAAAGTGCTTCTTATTAAATAAAAAGGGAAAAACACTCTTGAAAAAATAGTTAAAAAGCAAAACAGTTTTTGTTTTCAAAAAAGCAGCCCAAAACCTATAAAAGGAGGATCGGGGCTCTCATTTGGGCATGTTGAGTTTATTATTTCTAATATTTCTCTCTAAAGAAACACTATATGGTTTCAGAGTTGGACTTGGTTTAGGTCAAGGTTTGTGGGGACGAAATCCCTTAGAGGCAGCATTCTACATTATTGAGAGACACAATCTAGAGAATAATCTTGGTGATTTCATCTCAAAGGTCACAGTTGGACATACTTGTGGAGTTTATTCCAAATTTGACAAAGGTTTATTACACATCAGTTTGTTAGAGGCTGATTGAAGAAGAATTAGAAGGGTTTGTTGTTCATTATGTCTTTTGCTGGATGTGCATAGCTAGCGAGGGACATGAGCTTTCTAAAGATGGTTGGCTAGTGTTTTGGTGTCTTTTTCAGCAATTTAGGGGTGCCTAGAGTGGGAAATTACATTGTTATAATCTTTTTTATCATTGCTGGAGGTTTTAGGAGTTTGATGTCCATCTTTGGAGTGATATGTAATGTCCCCTATTGGGAGTTTACTTGATTTACCATAAAATTCAAAACTAGGGCTTGGATTGTGCTCAAAAATGGAAATTTAACTTAGTCTTTGTAATGTCCCTTACTACGAGGCTACCAATTCCCAATGATTAACATACATCACCATGCATCTAAATCAAATTAAATCAAAAAAAAAATGATTCATAATGCATTTGACAATTAACATACTTAAGCCCCAATTCCTTACATCTTTCCTAATCATCAACCCTAAAGAGAATGGGGAATTACTTGTCATAGGGCGCTTGGAAACCAATCTACAAGTAGGCTCCCTCAAGGCTTCAAGACCCTGTCCACATCCCATCTTGGCATTCACCAAACTTATGAGGAATTACTCTGCCTATCCCTAACAAAGACCAACCTATCCTCTTAAGGGGCAATAACAAATGATTAAGGATTAGGCTATGAATAGTAGTATATCATGTATTATGAATAAAATATAACTGATATATACAATTCTGATTTCATTATTATTAACAGATAATAATGCTACATGTAAGAACCACTTCCTATTGAGCCCTTAAATATTCAATATGTCTTGGAGAAATTTCGTAAAACAATTTGTCTTGCAAAGTCTGTTCTGAGTTTTCCCAAGTTCTTGAGCCAAAAACACATTACAAACACAATTTTCCTTGCATAGGAATTTTGTCAAACACTTGCATGATAATCAAGATCTGATATAATTACTTGTATTTCAAAGTCATAAACCTAACACTTGGCACCCAAGATAAACTTCACCAAATCAAATGTCTTTTGTATCAGCACTTCAAACACCAGAAAATTGAATCAAAATTCTACCCACAATGTCCACAACTTCATAAACAAACATTTATACAAACACTTAGCTGACATGTATTCTGAAAGTGTTCCAGACTTCACAGTGACATTTTGTCATACAATTTGCATACAATCCAGAGACAATGAAGTATTTGCTGATACAAAATTAAAAGGGAACACTTGACAAAACATACACAATCCTTACTTTGTCAACTGGTAATTTTATGAGTGCCAAGTTAAGAATATTCCAGCTTACAGCATAAGATGTGGGATGCCCTAGTTGCAGCTGACAGTCACTTTCAGACCTGGTGCTTGGATATTCTCAGACTGCGATCAGAAATATGGCTCAAAACCTTCCATTACAGCCCAGTTCGATCATCTATCAAAATGTATTGTCCCTCTTATATACTTGGTAACACTCAGACCTCCACAGATCCAATGCAACTCTAAAAAATGTTGATAAAATTAGAGATTCAAAGCTAATGGTACTGGGAAGTCTGCCTTGTAGCATGAATTTGCTTCTTCAATCATTCATTCAACTATGGAAACCAGAATGGACATCTCCATTGAATGGTACCTGCTCTTCTAGTGTCTGCAATATCTGTTATTCAAGAATCCAACTTAAACATTGATTTTGTTGGTAGACTCTGAAATAAATAAGAAGATCTAGGTTTGCGTCCAACCTTCAGCTTCCTAAGGGTTTTTGTCCTTAGAAATTAGTCACTGACTTTCAACCACAAGAAGAAATGGGTTCCATATAAAATTCTCATAACATATCCCAAATGAATGAATAGCTCCACTTATATAGCTTCTTAATTCAGTGAGTACTTTTACTTTTAGCAATGTGGGATAAAAGATGTTTTTACTTTTTAATTTTCTCCTAATGATGTGGCTTCTCGGAAAAGATGGGGGACTTAAATGAATAAGTGACTTTATATTATAATTTTATTATAGTCAATCTATTATTTAATTATTGATATGCACTTAATAATTAATTATTATTAAAGTATAACTATAATATTATTACTCCATCATAAATCAATTCTGACTTCACCAGGAGATAGCCCACTACATTCACTACTAACTAGGGTGCCTTACTATAAATAGTAAGGTTGGTTTCTATCAACACAATGACTTACTATAAATAGTAAGTATATTAAAATGGAGCCAGAATGCCCTAAATAACACCTCAAAATACGCCAAGGATCTGGAGATGAAAACATTGCCAACTACCAATTGACATACCAGATATCTCCAAAACAAGGCCCTCTAAACATCATTATTAGCCTATGAGGACCCAGTGATAGGCTAAAACACTAAAAAATAATGCTCACGAAAATGAGGACATTACAATTCCCCCTTCCCGAAGATTGCTTGTCATCAAGCAATTTGCACCTGCACGTTGAAACCAAATGCCCAGATCCCATATCAACCTCTAAAACATTGCTTTGGCAATCCGTCACGCTGCTCTAATGTAAACATCACCATGCTCGGAGTTGTGAAGCGACTCATAATAGTCCATAAAAACTAAAGCAACAAACATGTGGATTCCAAGATCTCAAACCAACAGTGAGAGTCTGCCATGAAAGCCACTCTCAGACTCTTGTTGCACTAATCTGATCACAATGTCACCATGCTGGAAATGCTGAAGCAATCCAATGGGACCCATCCAGCCTAAACTGCTAGCCTTGTCACCACCTGGATCCTAGAATAAACGAAACTCACATCCATCCATTATAAGGAGGTAAGAATATCTAGAAGCATCTACCACACCAAATCTCTCTCTACACTCTGTCAATTCCCCATAGATGTAAAATCCAACCGTACTGTGGCGATAAGAGCTCCCAAAGGTATCTCTATCACAACCACTATCTCCATCCTCTGCTAAAGTGCCATGGATGTGCTACTCTACAAGTAGTCCCCCACCAACTTGCAGCTATTGATTCCATCTACTGAAGATGGTGAATATCCATCCCACAGAGGATGCTATAATCCTGGAGCCAGTCCACAGTAACACATCATCAAGTCCTCCACATGTGGATCAAAAAAAAATGATGAGCACTCCTCACTGTCTAGTTACGGTAGAAATCTCCACAATGGCTCATCATTGACAACTCTAGAATCAAGAGTTTCAATCTCTAACCCCAAACAGCTGATTGGGTAGGGGTTCTGCTAACCCTCTATGCTAACCCAACCACAAAATCTCTATGAGGAAGCATCATAGTTAGAGTATCTACAATTTCTCCCACCAAATGTTGAATGCCACTCAAACCTCGAGTGAGAGTATCGTCTGTGGCTCCATATGGACCCTCCAAAAACTCCGAACTCTCAAGAAGGTACTCAATAAACGAATCCGTGTGGTAAAAACAATGAGGCAATATCAAACTTTTCTTCTACAACCCTCAATTGATTACTCTGACTCTACGACACAAGTTGGCAACCAAAATCAGCTACATGGGATGAAGTAACAGATTTGCTTCCAAGAGAAGGAAACAAATCTACATGGGAACCATACTCCCAACCAGATGACACTCTGGGAGTCCCTTATAAAGATGATGGAGTAACGTCATCAACTAACACAACTCTTTGGAGAATCCACCACTACCACACAAGGGCTATCAACAATCTAACCAGCATCAATAGTCATAGTACTAACCTCAGGAGAACTTGATGCAACAAGTAGTTTGTGTAATGAGCCTACCTGGGCTCTATGCATTTAATTAACTTTTCTCAATTAAAGTAACAGATGTCAGTTGACTTCAACTCATATATATATATCCATATTATAAACACTCCAGAAGGCAAAATTCATTTGAACAACAGCAATTAATAATTCTTGATGCTAATCATAATTCTTCCACAATTTAATATCAAGATATTTTTAAAATCATTATCAATTTTGAAAATAAACAACTTCGGGACAAAACGTCACCTCTTGACTGAATGAAATTCAGCAACCAACAATTATTCACAAAGCTGGAAAGATGTGTTCCATTTTTAACGATGTATGCAGCCTCCAATTAACACTTAGCTCCAAAACAGCTATTGAAGAAGACACGTAGCAGCTGACGCAAGTGTCCAGCTCCCAACAACATTCACGTCAACTTCCCAGTGTGACGCAACAGACCCGAAAATGTTACTGCAGGCACATGAATGTAATGCTGGCTCTGTTTTGTATTGACGTGAGTCTAGGAAGGATTAACGTGAGTCCAGGAAGGAGGCACATGCCAGCATAAAACCAAAATGCCACCAGAATTGACTTGCGTGGCCTTTTTTCAAACCCAAACGTGGCCACAAATTAATACACCTGTCGCCTAAGGGGCAAATTTCGCATCCAAGTAGCAGCTCTTCCACTCATAAAGATAATTCAGCCTCTTATGAGGAATCCAATGCAACCAAAAATTAATGCAGCCAGTATCAGACCCCTGAGTTGTAAAATTAATCAATCCATCACCATTGGCATACCTCAGCGCCAAATAAAATCTTTAGAATCAGAATTAAATTATCAGAAATCCAGAAGCAAAATTCATCATCAATCAGTGACGATTCAAATTGCGGAAAGAGGAATCAATCCTCGAAACCCTAGCCATTTCTCACAACCAAGAAACTTCATAAATTTTTCATCAAATAAACAATGGATGAATGAAAGTGCTTTTTCGAATTGAATCACAACTTCATTTTATAACATTAAGTAATGTCATTAAGTTATTAAATTAAAATAATTTAATTTAATAACGATAACTTTAAAATAAAAAGCCACAATAACCCACTGACTGCAACACATCCGTTTCTGACACCAGAGCCTCAAACTTCAACTGCCCTGCCAGAAATAGCCAACTACTAAAAATAGACTTACTATAAATAGTAAGTCACTCAAACTGGAGATCCCCTGAAACTCGATCTTGAAACACCTAACACTCCGTGCAGACACCCTGCTAATCCTGGCCATACCCAAAATACCGCTTACTAAAAATAGTAAGTTGACCAAATTGACCTGAACGAAGAGCAGAACTGGCAACCTGAACCTCCAGAATGGAATCCCAACACTGGTTCTGCCAACTGACCCCCTCTGATCACCTGGTTAGCTTGCGAGGGTCGCCAAACAAAGCTAATCCCAAAAACTGAAAAATGGGGACATTACAGTTTGCGACTGCCCTCAACCAAAATACTCATCCCATCTGAGACTACTGCATTTGTATCTATGATGGATGTAGCCACATCCTCAACACATCCATCACCACAACCCGTGTATATAAGATCATCACCAACTACCACTGTAGAAGACCGTATTGTATATGTAGCTGGTGAATACTGTGCAAAACTCGACTCCACAGTAAGCTCCTCCAATCATGACTACGACTCCTGAAGGGTCAACTAGGCACTCTTTAATATATCCATAGTCACCTCAAGCTCATGGGTGAGCTCATCTACCTCCTCCTTTTCTTTCAAGACATCATAGCAAGTGCAATCCCACTCAAGAAGATAGTCTCTATCAACTAATAATTGTAAATAGTTATGTTTCATCATCCCAATGGCTTCTTGAAGTGCATGGAACTCTGCCAAGGAAAGGCCACTATCATCATGCTCATTCGTCATAGGAGTACTCCAACCAAAGGTATCCAACATCTGACGAACAACATCAAAATGATCTATGGTTGTGACAATCATGTTATCATTAATCTTAAGTTGCCCAGCCAAATGATGTGAACTCTCAAACTTATAACCCTCATGTAAGTGTTCTGACCCAAAATTTGCACTATGATTTGAGGCTATATCCACATTACTCACCTCATGATAAGCAGCATCACGTGTGCAATCATCGGTGCACATATCAAAAACTAAGGTGCTGCTGCTATGTACCTCAAAGGATGGATCAACTGGCAAAATAGAAGCTGTTGATATAACAATATCTTCACACACTTCTGCCCTCAATGTAACTACATGTAAATCCAAGTCACAATCTTGGGATCCAATGCCACTAAATGGACTTTCTAACTCATTTCCTAAGGTCTGATTTGAGAAATCAGACTCATCGTGACATGAATCCTCACCATACAATGCATCATTAGTACCCAATTCTTGAGTACCTTCATGTGACAACTCACTGGTACCATCCTGCACATGTGTAAACACTGCTATCACATGCTAATGCAAAGTTTCATCGTTGCTTTGTGTCATGTTTTCAACCAGTAGTTGATCCTCTTCTCGTGCAAATAGATCAAGAGCTATCATACAATATTGTTTTTTTGCCAAATCAATCTTGTAGTATTGCTTTGGATGCAAGTCCATGAAATCAACGAAAGGTAAATCTTTCTAAACATATTGTGGGAGAGTATTATATTCCTCAAACATGCTAATTATTTCTTCCCTTCTATCACCCATTTTATCCTGTGGTGTAACCTTCATCTAGTTTCCCTATTTAATTGTTTTCCTGGATTTTTTCATGACTGAAACAACTGCAAAAGTGTTGGTCACTCAAAATCAACTACGTGAGCTCCATGAATTTTTATTTCAAACCCCAACAAGGTGACAAGAAGCAACTCTAATACCACTGTAAGAACCCCTTCCTATTTGGCCCTTAAATATTCAATATGCCTTGGAGAAATTTCACCGAACAATTGTCTTGCAAAGTCTGTTATAAGTTTTCTTGAGTTCTTGAGCCAAAAACACATTACAAACACAATTTTCCTTGCATAGGAATTTTGTCAAACACTTGCACGATAATCAAAATCTGATATAATTACTTGTATCTCAAAGTCATAAACCTAACACTTAGCACCCAAGATAAACTTCACCAAATCAAATGTCTTTTGTATCAGCAACAAACACTAGAAAATTGAATCAAAATTCTACCCACAATGTCCACAACTTCATAAGCAAACATTAATACAAACACTTGGCTGCAATGTATTTTGAAAGTGTTCCCGAAGTCACAGTGACATTTTGTCATACAATTTGCATACAATCCAGATACAATGAAGTATTTGCTGATACAGAATTAAAAGAGAACACTTGACAAAACATACACAATCCTTACTTTGTCAATTGGTAATTTTATGAGTGTTAAGTTAAGAATGTTCCACCTTACAACATAAGACGTGGGATGCCCTAGTTGCTGCTGACATTTGTTTGCCCGCTGGGGTAAACTTAATAATACATAGAAATATTACAGGAAATATAATAAACACAGAATATATCAAGGAATAATAGATGCTTTCATTAATCATTCCACATATGAGTACATTCACATCATAATAATTCCTTCACCTGTAGGTGGTACATATTTATCTACCCAAAGGGGTGTGACCAAACATTACCACGCAACCCAATTGCCCTTTGGTAATAACTAATTCCCATCGGAACCATATAACTAATACATGACATAACATAAAGTAGTCTTTCCGGCCAACATCATCCCCCCAAAAAAGAAAGTCGTCTCCAACGACTCACAACAAAAGGGAGATGAAAAACACTACATAGAATAAGAAAATCACTGAGAAGGGGCGGAGGGGCATCCCTGAAGAAGCTGAAGTGTCGCCTTCACCATCAATGCTGCTTCGAGTAGTTCTTTTTCCGTCACATCACATTCCTCCCGTCCCTGCACCAAACTTGTCTCCAAAACACGCTTTTTAGTTGTAGCCTCCACTAACTCTCGTTCAAACAATACTGTCTCCCTAGCCAATTTGACCTCGATAGCCACCTGTGCCGCCTTCGCCGCTTCCAACTCCTAGGCACGCTGAGCCAAGTGTTGCTCTACTGCCTCCAACCGGGTGGTCAACTCCTCCCAAGCTCTCTTTGCATCCACCAAGACAGCCTCACGTCTAGCCAAAACCTACTTTGAGTGCCTCAAAGCGTACTACCCCTCTCGAAAGCCTTGCTGCAGTGCTTTCTCGACCTCTTGCGTGCAGACACTATGTCTGCAACAGCTTCGGGTCTCATCAATTGGTCACACTCCCCAAAGGCTGATAACTGAACTGAAATAATATCCTTGTGCCATTCTGATGCCCCAACTCACAATTGTAGTGTACCTCAAAAATAAAATGGGGGTCTAAGACAATGCCCCCAGCGGGATCGACGGGGTCTAAGACAATGTCCTTGCCGCCAAGACCAAATTAGCACTTTCAAACCCACACAAAAGTCCATGGAGCACACCATTTTCATGATTTTCTTTTGATGCCATACTCTCTCTGCCAACCGCTTTCAGTGCCTATACAAATGGCCAATAACTATGTTTTCTTCACTACTTGCTTATGTCCTTCCCTTCGATGTCGTTCTTTATTTGTCGTCGTTTTTTGGTTTTTTTTTCAGAATCACCCTCGTTGCCGCCACTCCTTGCTCTTCACCCTACGTTTTATTCCTCCTTTTACCCACATATGGCACCATCTAGTTACCTCAATTCTTTGCATACCGTACGGCCTCTCGCATTTGCATACCATATGGTCTTTAACCACGTGCAGGCTTTCCTTATAACGGTGAGTTGTCACCGGTGACAGCCACCATTTGGTGACTTGCCGACTTTTTTTACTTTTTTTTTTTAAATTATTATTTTTTCCCACCGTACGATCGTTCAGTCATTAGCCATACGGTGTGGTTTTTTTTTTAAATCTAATTACCTTCTGGATGCTTCTCCGGTCGCCCGTCTAGACGGCTCTCGGATCGCCTGCCTAACCTCTCGAGTCCCTTTCCATCTTCTGGGGTGCTCTATCCTTTCTCTTGGGTCCATTCTCTCTGGGTAAGGTCTCAATTTGGACTCGTTGATGGCCCCATGTATCTCCAGTCCGTCGAGAGTCCACAACTTGACAGCCCCATCGTAGCCGACTTCCCGAAATTTTCCTAGCTTAATCTTATTCTTTCCATTGTACTTAAGCATGTTGGCTAAAAATTGTGTAAGCCGCTAAGACTACACCTTACTAAATTGTAACTTTAGGCAACGTCTCATGAGATGAATCTCTCCTCTCAGCAATAGGGGAGGCTCCCTTCTTACCGTAGGTGGCTTCAACAGGAACTTAACTGAAATTACAAAAAGGGCGGTTCTCTTAATCAATTCCTTTTTTTTCAAGAATGATTTGCATACAACTACAACTTTTCAACTTAACAAAAAGTGCCTTATTGCTACAATAATACCGGTGACCCTAGAATTGACGTAAGAACAATACCAAGGGCAGCAATTTACTTTTTATATTTTGTGGAATAAGTACAAGAACCCAAAGTCTCCTGCAATTATCCCGAATTAGGATACAAGTAAAATAACCAGTAAGGCACAACGTCTCTTACCAGATACTCTCAAACTTAATAAAACTACCTACAACTGAAGCCCAAAGTCTTCAGTTCTAAGTAATTACAACCACTATCAACTCTAACAATTTGTCCTCTTGCAGCACAAAGTCTTCAAAAGTTCAAATTGGCTCTTAATACAACAGGCAGCTCAAAGTCTGCACAATTGAATTCAAATCCCTCTTGAGCAAAACTCCAAAACTCACAATCAATTGCCAGAAAATGTCGTCACATAACACCTTGAATCAACACAAAGTTTGAAAGCAAGTTGTCTCTTTTATTGAAAGCAATTCAAATTTACATCTAAGCTCAAAGTCTTAGAGTGTGAATACAAACTGACAGAATTTTATTGCCTTGCCAAAAGATGATTATTTACAATAAGCTCCCTCCTTTATATAGGAAAAGAGGAGAGAAAAAGGTGGAGAGAAAAGAGGAAAATTCTTAACCCTTGACTTATTCCCTAACTAACTAACTAATTTTGACTTTTTCAAAGTTGCATGCCTAATGCACTTGCAACCTGATTACATGTTACAACTTTGCACGTGATACTATCACATGCAATTACATATGTCAAATACAAACTACAAAGACGTGATGAGAATATTCTAAGTGCCTGACAAGACACAACACCTATTACATCATCCTTCGTTTGTCTTCATGCTACTACAAGATGCGTGATGGTTGATATGCTCTAATTTGGTGAAAGCATCTTGATCTGGAACATGAACCTGGATCCTTAGTTGTCTCTTGAGAAGCACATTAGTTTCTTTTCATCTCTGCCTTGAAAGAACTCTTTCTGATTGTAGTCTTTCAAACCTTTCTGGGAAGAAAGACCCAATCTTCTTATCCAGCTTGTGTTCTAATTTTGATTCACTCGATTCCCTCAAAGTTGAATTTCTCTTAAGGATGGCCTTTTCTTTTGTGCATGTCTGGGGTTATGCATGTTGTCATTCTTGAGTTTCTAGAAAAAGCCATAACATGGTCTTTCAAGCTCGAACTTTGCATATCTAGAAGAGTATGCGTATAGGATATAAGTGGAATGCATTTGAGCAACAAAGAGAGCTGAATTTTAGGCAAAACCAACTCTTCAAATGAGGGAAAAACTCAAAAAACGAGATTTTCTGGGAGCATTGCATATGGAAGATGGCTGGAAACTTTTGGGACAGCAAATGGATATGTGTTTGAGCTCAAAATGTGTACTTATATGGTAGAAAAACCCAAAACGGGTTTTTGGAGAGTAATAGCACGTGCGGACAACAAGCTTTATGCGTGGAAAATGTATGGAAAATGAGCAGCATAACATCTTATAATGAATTATTATGTTTTCATCATAAGAAAGTGTGCAAGCAACTACCATCATGAATTTTAAGTCACATGGCAATGATATAACAAGCGCAGATGGAGTGCGGGTAAGCATGAAAGTGGGCTTTTGAAATGGATTTGCATGTCCATATCAATAAGCTTGTTTTTTTTTTACAGTTTCTTTCAAGAACGAGGTTTTTAATCCCGACTGCATATACAAGCAAGATGAAGCACTTGCATATGCAACTTGGAGAATGTAGACAGAAGAAGAAGGATCATTAAAACAAACATAACATGTAAATATAAAATAGAAATGAAAACTTACATGTTAATCAAAAACCAAAACATGAACTTGGAAAGAATTGTGGAAAAACTTAAGGAAAAATTACCCCAACTCACAAGAAGTCTTGCCAAATCTTGGACAAAATCTGAAATGTATCTAATGGATTTTCGGATTTAGGAAAGATGAGACTTAAAAACTATATATAAATCTCTTTCCTAGTCTTTTTCCTTCAATTTTGGAGAGTCAACATGCATATACAGCCAAGTGGGAAGGAATGAGAGATTAATTGCAAAGAAATAGCAACCATTTTGACTATTTCTCATGTATATGCAATGAGGAAGAAAAACGGCGTCTAGGGCATAAATCTCAATCAAAACAAGAAAACAAATCAATGAAAAGAATAAATAACTCCCCAAAATCAGTTTTTGGGCTGAGAAATTGTTTGGAAATACTCAAATCCTCCTTCAATAAAAAGTTTTTGAAGAAGAATAACCAAAGGGGGACTGTTTTCATCAAAATACATATACTTTGTATTTTAAACAACATATGTAATGCATATAAAAATCAACGCCCTTAGTGGAAGAGCAGTCCACAGGGAAAAACGTGCTTTGAGGATGCAAAGACACATGCAACCAAGCATGTATTCTCCCCCAAATTCGACGTCCCATAATTTCAAAGCTGGAAACGCAGCTTAAGAGGGAAGAAAACATTGTTTAATGATAACTTTGCATATGTAAAAATATGCAATCACTCTCAAATTTGACGTCATGAGGAAAGGCAGCCAACAAAGAAGTAAAAATGCACTTTTGAGAAGTGTATGCATGTGCTTTAAAACATATGCAATGGCTTGAAAATTCGACACCCAAAAGGAAGAATTAAATACGCTGTTTGGAGAAGAGTTTGCACATGTAAAAATACATAAAAAGATATGTATTTGGGTTTAAAAACAACACCCTTAGTGATTCTCTATTAAAAACGCACTTTTCAAGTGCATTTACATATTGATTAGAACATGTCTTTCATGAAAAAAAAGTCACTTGGAGAGTTTTTAAATATGCTGTTTTCAATATGCAATCGCATATAAAAACAACACTCATAAAGGATTAAATACGTTCTTTTTAAGTTCAACTGCACATTCTTATAAAACATGCTTTTAGCTTATTAGAAAAAGCCACTTTTACATGTTTTATATATGCAGTTGCATATAAAAACAACGTATTTAATATATAAAAGACTTAATTTCAAGAGGTGGGTTTTAAAAAGTGTTTTGCATGTTGATGATATGCAATGAAGAATAAAAACCACACCTTTTTGAACTTAAGTGTTTTAATTTTGAATTAATTTAATATATAACTATAGTGTTTAATAAAGTAACATGAAATTAGATTATTTTAAATCTAATTTCACGAAATCATTAAAAACTATAATCAAATCAACTCGAAATGAGTTAAAATTTGAAAATGAACTTTAAAATCCATTTAATATACTAAATATAATTCAAACTCGTGCAATCGACTTTGAAAAACCCACCTTTTACAAATTTTTAAAGAATATGCAACAGCCTGAAAAACCCCACCTTTTACATCATAACTTGAGTTGTACAACTCCATTTGATGTCTAAGTTAGCTCAAAACAAGCGTATTTCAAAGGGTTATTGGCTCAAGGGAAAATCAAGATTAAAATGCTAATAAAAAAGAGAAAAACAAAGAAAAGGACTTAAAGAACACATGAAATGTATGTTACAAAGAACATTTCAGGGATGACGAATTGTCTTTATAATGCATTATCCAAAATGTTCAAATCATAGAGGATACTTCTACGAATTGACAAGAAAATTCCATAAGGTTGCCACTATTTTGTGATCTCAAAATTGAGGACAACACAGCACCAACTGGCCAGGGGAGGAACTCAAACTCTACACCATTTGATGCATGATCAAGACCCAGGCATGAGGGATCTGCACGTGTGATGAGCATTGGTTACTCCTACCATTCTAGGCGGCTGTGAGAGTTCATACCCGTCCACAATACCTGTATCTACCTTCGGCCTTCCTAGTTCATCCACCAACCCGTGTGCAAATAGAACTAGCACGCACTCGACTGAGCACGACTGATGGTCACTCACCACTCAACCACTGTGTTGTATGTGGTTGGGTGTCGATGCAAGGCAACGCCAGTTGCAATGTCAGTCTGGGTGTGCGTCATTGGACACGCGTGCATGGGAGTCTACCGCCAGCTCAAGAGATCAGAACTCAACCAAGAGTTAAAATGGAAGAGGGGAGTTTGCTAGACACTCCTGTGAATTCATTTACGCACCAATGTGTTGTCACAGGTGTATGACCACCTCACTTCGAAAGCTCTTGAGGCTATGTGCTGCGACAGGGGAGTAGTGATTCCCAGGCCCAGCACGTCTGTTATAGCAATCACGCGTGTTGGGGTCAATACATGCTACCCTGTTTAGATACAGACCACAAGTCATTCAAGGCATGAGACCCGCATTAAGAGACAAGGTGACCGCCGGAAGATATGGCTATGTGCTCAAATACGCCAGATTGTAGATGTGATCCCGGGTATTCAATAATCAGACTAATGAAAATCAATCCACCACAAATTGATTAACTTCTTCCTGATAAATACTATAACTAAAAATCTCTGTAGAAAAACCTCACAAGTTGGCAGGATTTTTGGCTCTAATACCAATGTAATGACCCTAATTGGCCATTTTCCGAACTTTCACAAATATATCTCAGGTAGATTGAAACAAATAGAAACATGCAAATAACCAACAAATGTATTCGAATAACCAGCAAATATAATCTTATAAAACTTCTCATAAAATGGTTTGTATTATACAACAGCAATACAATAACCATGCATTACAACATCCAATCTGAAATATAGAAATACAATAAGACTGGATGATAAAGAACCCGTAAAACAATGGTGAACTCTGAGATGAATCCGCACCGGAGATGAAATGGGTTTCCGTCCAATCCACCAAGAACACCTAAAGGTTTATGTCCTCAGGTTTCAGATTCGAAAGCTGAAGCTTCCCGAATTCTCAACGAGAATTTAAATCCATAAACTAAAGCATAACGAAATGAGACTTCAAGCCTTCTTTTAAGGCTCCGGTTGTGACTCTTCAATTTCCCATTCTGTCTCTTCATATTCCCACTTTGTCTCTTTATATTCCCATTTTAAGTCACTTTAAATAAATATGACGGTTAGTTATAAAGTGACATAATAAATAAGGTGAGAAATCTTTCGGCATTAAAACGGAGGACCAAACAAGCTTGGATGACAACATGTGATAGCTTGCCGGAAAGCTCTCGGTGAGACGCTCCAAGTCCACTACCGAAATGCCAAGAAATTTGGACCCTGCCAACTTACTATAAATAGTAAGTATCTGGGAAACCTGTGGAAACTGCTTTGATTGGCCTGAAACTGAAATCACCTAGGCCAATTATCCTACAGATCACTGTCACGCCTCGGTTAGCCCACTGGACCAAGATGAAAAGGCTAACAATATGGCACGAAATAATGTGCCCCAAAAAGGGGACATTACAAATCATCCCTTCCCAGAGATTGCTTGCCCTCAAGCAATCGGTATCTCCATGTTGTGATCATAACACTTGGATCCCAAACCAACCTCAGGAAAGCTGCTCCACCAATCTGTCGTGTGAAATGGAAACAGACATTATGCCCTGACCTATGAAGCCATTCATACAGCAACAAGATAGCAACCAATCTAATGCCAAGTCCCCAAATCACTGCAAGATCAATCATACCAATCTGCCTTGTGCTGCCATTACCTATGAGAAAGTCCTCAAGCCAACTAAGAACCTCACTCCAACTGAGATCACCAGCACCTCTATGCTCAGATGCTGGGGAAAACCAAACCTCGTGCCAATCGGCTCCCTAGATGAACACCAACCGTGAGAATATCCCTCCTGGATCCCATACGCATAAGGGCCATCCATCTCCCAAACTAGCTGAAATATCCTGACGCTCTATGCCCAGACTGAGAGAATCATCAGAAATGTCCAGCGGCCATAACACTGCCCCTTTGAGTTGTAACCCGAACCGGACACTGTACTGAAGAGGCAAGCTATCAAGAATGTCGGACAAGGCTTCCACCTGCAATTAGGGAAGCGTACCCAACCAATCACCCATCCCATTCCTATCCAATAATTGGAAAAGAAAGCCCCCCGTAGGTGGGCTGAATGGAAAACAAAAGGCATCCCATACAATAAGGCCAGCATGTGATGCGCTAATCAACTCTACTGGAAATCCAGAACCAGAAATAGGATTCCATAATTTAACTCTAGACCCAAAGTCATACCATGTATACTATTGTGTGAAAAATTCACACCAACCAGCATAATCATCATGCCAAGCTCGATAACCCCGTACTGAATGAGCTCTACCCGATCATCATCATGTCTAAAATATGTGATGGTAGAATTACCACAAGCTCTGGATGTATCGGTATGATAATGTAGAGGAGTCGCAGCAGTGTAAAAAGAGGAGTGAACCAAGGGATGCTCATCAACACGAGACATCTCACCATCAACCAAAGATAGTGCAAGGGAAGGCATATCACCCATCATGCCACAAGAAATAACTGCCCATCCTGGACTGCAGGTGTAAAAACCACACTGCTCAGCAGCTGAGCTCAACCCACTACTCCAACCTGGTGACCAAAACTCATCTCCAATAACTGAACCTGGGTCCCAAATCCTACAACCAACCTCGTCCTCATCCTGGGAATAGGAAGGATCTCCCTCATCTATCTCAAAGAGGGATTATCAAATGTTAACTCGGCACCCATCTCAAACAAGGAGTTATCCATCCTTTGAAAGTTGTCTAACTCATCAAGAAACTCTCGGTGACCCAAAGATCTTCTTGGACAATTGTCCAAGTCATAGGTCTGCTATATGCTATCAAGCTCCTGAATCACTTCCTGAAAGAATTTAGGCCTATCCTTGTCGTCTTACTCCCTGTACTAGCTAGAGACCACAATCTGATTTCTCACCTCCTGTAGAGCAATACGTGTATGCTCCAAAGTGCCCTGAGTAGCACTAAGCTCCCTATTGAGCTTATTGACCTCATCCTCCTTTTTCCTTAACTGCTCAGCATACTTCCCGACAATTTGTAACAGATGGTCGCGGTCTGTAAGTAAATTCAGGTATTCTGATTTCCAATCCTCAAATGCAGTCCTGACCCCCTGTAAATTTGCAACATAGGATCAAATCCCTATGTCGTCTTGCCCTCTATCCCTCTGAGTTGCCCTGTAGAGATCATCAGTAACCTAGTGAGCGCTATCATGGTAAACAAGAGTTGCAATAATGGCATCATCAGTGACTTTCAACTGACTTTTTAAGGCACACTTCTCATTAGTGTTATCCTGGGATGTACTACAAAATGGGTCATCCCTATCAGTATGATGCATAAGTGAAGTGCTGCTAAAAAAGTCACACGATTCCTCATTACCTGAATCGTTGAAGGTCTCCAACTGGTTACCACAACCTATAACCATGGATTTATCAAACTCAACCACCAAGTCACCAAAGTAGACTTCTGAACACTCTCTACTATGTCCCGAAAGAGGGGTAGTCACAACTGTAATGTCTCTCTCACTAGGCTGCAATTTATCTTCCCCTTGATTAAAATTGCAAACATGCCCCTGTGACAAGCCTTCTTGGCATAAGAAACAAATCTGCCCTGTACTCACTAGATCTTGGCCCATCACCGGAGATCCTGGAACCTGTAAGCCTAATGATACTCATTTATTTTTAGTCAATGAACTCGTGAATTTTTCAACGTGAAAATTAATTAATTTAGCTAAGAGCTCACATGTCATGGATGCGTACCTTATTCCTCCTCTCCAGATTGCCAACAATTCTGATTGCAATTGTTTGCATATGTCATAGTCCTCTTCTAAAACCGAGGATAAGATAGTCTTTATGCAAGTCTTCACTTCAACTGGATGATGCTCCCTGAAATTGTTTAGCAAACACTGAAATAATTGTTGAATCATTTTATCATAACCTGGATTCAACATGTGACTGAAAACTCTAGTGCTTGTCATTAACTCCAAGATTTTTACCTGCTTACCAAAGGTAGAATCTCTGTCATATCTCAGGCCATCTAAACTATCTACAATCAATTGTAACACTTGTCTCCAAATGTGCTCAATGTAAGGAATAATAGGGGTTGTAATCAGAGTGATCTCACTGAGACATGAGGCTACTGCAAGCCTAACATCTCGAAGGGGATGATTCATAAATCTACGTTGCACCAAGGCAACCATTGAGGGATGCATGGCCCAATTGAAAAGCCTACAATCAGATTGATCTATCCTAGATAGATACGAATTTATTTCATCTAATTTGGCCAGCATACTCTTCCCGTAACTTTTTGCTCCTCCAATTGTCACCCTAGGCAACCTAACTCATTTCCTATCTCTATTTCCTTCTGAATATCTCTTAGCTGCACACCGTAAAAGGTGCCATTGAATTCCTTCGAGAATATCGGGCTTTCCAATGACTCCATGATTAATTTTTCCTCCAAGTCTCACACCAAGGACTGAATGAATCCTGTAACTGAGAATTGTTGGTAACAAAATAATATTTCTGATTTTTTGAGCCAACACGATGTTTCTCTTAAGATACGTGGTAGGATTGTCTCAATTTCTCACAAGGTCTAATCTCAGTTTTATCACTGGCAACTGTGTGTTTAAGTAGTATGAAGCCTGTAACATTCCCAATCATATAATGATGATAAGAAAGATGAGCCTATGAGCTCGCTGTGAACTGAATCTCGCGCTGACTGGTATCACTCACCTGTATACAAAGTTCTTCTCTGGAATATATTTCAGGAACCACAAATCAGATTTAGAGTCCCTTTCCTGTGCCTATTAATGACTCAACGTGAGGAAGGGGGGTGGAAGCTTTATTTTAGTTTGCTCAAACGATTCAAATTATGGAATCTTTGCCTCAACCCAGAATCATCATGAACTTCCTCGACCACTTTAATACTCAATCCTTATTCTACCTCGAATTTTCTGAAACACTACTGCTGAAGATGTTTCAGTAAAATTTACTTGCAATGCCTCATAGATGTGCTCTCAGTTTGTCCCAAATAAAATCTCCTGTGACAATTCTTTGATCAAACTGGCAAGGAAGGATCAATAAGAAATACTTCCTCCCAGTTTAGCTTGTTACCACCGTAATCATGTAACTTCCTTTTTCAACAAAGAAACTATTTGATTTATTATACAAATTTTGCCTTATGTTACCACTGTTCAAAAATGTGCTATATAAGCAAGCGTAAGCTTTCAGAACAATGCATGAGCATTTTCACACATTCCAAAAAATAGATTCCAACAGCGGTTAGTAACAATTGTGCTGTGCTCAACCCAAACACCAAGTACACAATGACTTGCGGTCGAATGAGATAAGTACCAACCGGAAGTTGGCCAATGCAAGAGCGGTGCGGAAGACTCCTTCAGTCAATTGGCAGGGACTGGTACTTCCTAACGGACTGTTGGCGCAATGACTATTGCTGCCTCCAAACTCTAATACTCTCCTGCCTTCAATCCTAATCCCCATTCCTTCTGCAACTCAGACTCTACACCATTTGATGAGTGATCAAGACCCAGGCATGAGGGAGCTGCACGTGTGATGAGCATTGGTTACTCCTACCATTCTGGGCGGCCGTGAGAGTTCATCCCCATCCACTATACTTGTATCTGCCTTGGGCCTTCCTGGTTCATCCACCAACCCGTGTGCAAATAGAGTCGGCATGCACTCAACTGAGCACGATTGCTGGCCACTAACCACTCGACCACTGTGTTGTATGTGGTTGGATGTCAATGCAAGGCGACGCCAGTTGCAGTGTCACTCTGTGAGCTTACCTGACTCGGGTTGCTTTCCACTCGCGCAGTCTGGGTGTGAGTGACTGGACACGCGTGCATGGGAGCCTATTGCCAGCTCAAGAGCTCGAGACTCAACCAGGAGTTAAAACGGCAGAGGGGAGTTTGCCAAACGCTCATGTGCATTCATTTACACACCAATGTGTTGTCACAGGTGTATGACCACCTAACTTCGAAAGCTCCCGAGACTGTGTGCTGCGACAAGGAAGTAGTGATTCCCAGGCCCAGCACGTCTGTTGTAGCAATCACACGTGTTGGGGTCAAGACATGCTACCTTGTTTAGATACGGACCACAGGTCATTTAAGGCACGAGACCCGCATTAAGAGACAAGGTGACCGCTGGAAGATATGGCTATGCACCCAAATATGCCAGATTGTAGATGTGATCCCGGGTATTCAATAATCAGACTAATGAAAATCAATCCTCCACAAATTGATTAACTTCTTTCTGATAAATACTGTAACTAAAAATCTTTGTAGAAAAACCTCACAGGTTGGCAAGATTTTTGGCTCTGATACCAATGTAATGACCCTAACCGGCCATTTTCCAAACATTCACAAATATATCTCAAGCAGATTGAAACAAATAGAAACATGCAAATAACCAACAGATGTATTCGAATAAACAGCAAATATAATCTTATTAAACTTCTTAGAAAATGGTTTGTATTATACAACAGCAATACAATAACGATGCATTACAACATCCCAATCCGAAATACAGAAATACAGTAAGACTGGATGATAAAGAATCTGTAAAACAATGGTGAACTCTGAGATGAATCAGCATCATAGATTAACTAGGTTTCCGTCCAATCCACCGAGAAAGCCTGAAGGTTTCCGTCCTCAAGTTTCAGATTCGAAAGCTGAAGCTTCCCGAATTCTCAACGAGAATTTAAATCCATAAACTAGAGCATAACGAAATGAGACTCCACGCATTCTTTTAAGGCTGCAGCTGTGACTCTTCAATTTCCCATTTTGTCTCTTCATATTCCCACTCTGTCTCTTTATATTCCCATTTAAAGTCACTTTAAATAAATATGACAGTTAGTTATAAAGTGACATAATAAATAAAGTGAGAAATCTATCGGCATTAAAACGGAGAACCAAACGAGCTCGGATGACAACGTGTGATAGCTTGTCAGAAAGCTCTCGGCGAGACGCTCCAAGTCCACTACTGAAATGCCAAGAAATCTGGACCCTACCAACTTACTATAAATAGTAAATATCTGGGAAACCTATGGAAACTGCTCTGATTGGCCTGAAACTGAAATCACCTAGGCCAATTATCCTATTGATCATTGTCGCGCCTCGATTAGCCCACCGGACCAAGATGAAAAGGCTAACGATATGGCACGAAATAATGTGCCCTGAAAAGGGGACATAACATTTTTTTTTTTAAAAGAAAAAAAATTAATAGTAGGAATTAATGCTTTTAATTCCTTATCAAAAGCATTTCCAAAAAAAAGCGAAAAGGGAAAACAAATGTTATTTCAAAAAAACAGCCAAAAAGCTATAAAGGAGGATTGAGGATCTCATTAGGGCATGTTGAGTTTATTTATTCTAATATCTATCTCATAAATAACCCTATGTGGTTTTGGAGCTGGACTTGGTTCAACTCAAGGTTTGTGAGGACAAAATCCCTTACAAGCAACATTCTCTAGCTTGTTGAGAGACAATCTTGGTGATTTCATCTCAGAGGCCACAGTTGGGCGTACTTGTCCAGTTTATTTCAGTTTTGACAAAGGCAAATGCATATCAGTTTGTTTTTTATATTTAAAGCAGCAAAACTAGGGTGTTGTCCCTTGAATTAAACAGCCCAGCAGACGTCAATCAGCAAAATAACATTTACAACACACTAACAGTATATCAAAAACAACCGAACGAACTTAAAAACAGCAAAAAGTAACTAGTATCTCTGGTCACTTTTTGCATATCAGTTTGTTAGAGACTGATAGAAGAAGAATAAGAGGAAGGGTTTGTTGTTCATTCATTTCTTTTGTTAGTTGTACATTGCTAACGAGGGTCGTGAGGTTTCTAGAGCTGGTTGGCTATGGTGTCAGTGTCTTCTTCAGCAATTGGGGTGTGCCTAGAATGGGAAACTACATTGTTATAATCTTCTTTACCATTGCTGGATTTTTTTGGAGTTTGATGTCCGTCTTTGGAGTTATAGTTTGCAAATTTCATGAACAACTCAAGCTATATCAATGTTGCATTTTTTGAGTATGTTTGAATTAGATATGTAGTACTATTTAATGATTTGGGTTGCTCTTACTTTTGGCAAAAAGTGTATTTTCAGATCAGAAATGAAATCTGGAATATTTAGCTTCATATATTTATGAGTTTGGTCAGTTTTTTGAGTTGTTAAATTGCTGCAAGTTACTTTATTATCTACACCTTATTTGTTATCTCAAAACTATAGCAAAACACATTCAAAATACAACAAAATCAAAGGCAAAACAAGGCAGCATACTACATAATATTCAACCAATAACTTTATTCACAATAAACTTGGCCTTAATTACTATTAAATCTGAATAACATTTTATTTTAATAATTAAATATTCTCACCATGATTTCTTGAGAGAAAATTCTTTATATCTGGTTCAATAAATTTGTCTTTGAAAAAGACCTTGCAAATTCTTGATAAACCCAGAAAATTGTCTTCATTGAAGACTTTACAATTTCTAGAACCAATCATTAACTCCCATACAAAATATGAGTGACTCCGCCAAATACCAACTAGGATGGATAGTATCACCACTGAAATCGATGTTCCCAAGAGGGTTTTCATCCTCCAGAGACTGAGCTGGAATGAGTTCCAAATTCCAGAGACACAAGGATTTATATCAACAAAAAGAATCAACTCAACATAACTCCAATGAGCCCTTCACTGCTCTTTTATAACCTTTTGAGAAACTTTTCAAATTCTCCTTTCTAGCTTTCCTCTCTTTTCATATGTCCCTTTCTATTTAATTTTAAACTTTAACTTGGGAAATAATAAAGTGGCCCTGTCATTATTTCCCATTGACATAAAAGAGGTCACTTAGAAATTAATTACTTTAAGACCTTGGAAAATTAAATTACTCGTCATGAAGTTTAATTATTTTTGACAACATAATTTTTATCATTTAATTATATTCCAAGGTCCAAATAAAGGGGACATTACACGATAAACCTCTTGTTCAATAAAATAAGTATACCAACAATAATCAAATTCAACTCATTGGCGGTAATACCATCCAGTGTTACAATAACAATGCTCAGGGAAATGGAAAGCTCTTCGGTTGTATAACCGTCCAAAGCCTTGCAAGATTAGTCCATTAGCAAAATAAGCATTGAGCAACAGCTGCAATGAAGTACTGCTGATATCAACTTAAAACACCCAAGAACATTGCCCAATATGAAGAACAAGCCCACCCAACTTGAATTAACAACAATATGCCTTAAAAGGGTGACAAGCAAGGGTGGTACAGGTCTGCAAATGGACTATAAACATGTTGTAACAGGTGGAACACCAAGGATTATCACCCAGCAAACTCCCTTTCACCCACACATCAGACACCCAACTTGCAAGTTCACTTGTAATAATCAAACCACCTAGAAAACATACCATAGCATCATTAAACTGAAGGAATATCAGACTTGTTGTAAGGTTTTCACACCATCACCCCATTGCAAATGGGGACCCCCCTCTTTTTGCTCGTAGTTGTTAAGTTAGTTAGGTTTTGGCAATAGAGTTGGCAATTCAGAGCTTTAAAGGATTGAGAGGTGATTGAGAAATTAAGTGGCCAAGTTGCAATCTTAAAGTGGAAACGTTAAAATTGAAGTCATTTGGGGTCAAGTTATAGTGGGTTAAATGTAAAATACTAAGCGTATTTAAATTTTGGATAGTAAACTAGTTCAAAATTCCATATAAAGGCATATTACATGCATAAGGGCCTTAAAATCCTTACACAAATTAGTTTTTCATACTTAAAATTGTCAAAATCCTAAGGAAAATCAATTTTTCTTTATAAAAATGCAGAAAATCCAGACTTATACTAATTTTCCCCACTTATTTTGATCAAAATCCAGACTTATAATGAATTTACCCAATTTAATTGGCCTTTTCCTAAAAAAAATTCTAAGTGTTGAAGGCAAAATCCAAACATACTATGAATTTCCACCACTTTGGATAGCTATTTCTTGAAAATTTGTCTAAGTCTGGAAGCTGTCCAAACAGGGGTCGTTTTTCCCCCAAGTGAGTTTAGAGAGAGAAATTTTCGAAGAGTCGAGATTGTCCAAACTAAGTTCGTTTTTCCCTCAAGGGTGGTAATGGATTCGAAATGTTTTCTAAGTATGGAGATTGTCCAGACCAAGATCGTTTTTCCCTTGAGAGCAAAATGGAGGCAAGAAATTTTCTAAGTATTGGAACTATCCCTACTTGGGTCAAATTTCCCCCATAAGAGCAAGCAAGTTTGAGTTTTTTTTTTTCTAAGTATGGAAATGAGTTTATCCATACCTTAGTCAATTTTCCCCACTTTGGAGGGATGGAATTAAAGGGTGGATGATGCCTTTGGATCCATGGATGATGTGTTTGGTGAGAGAAAAGTGGACTTAGTCAATTTTTTGGGGAGTCCATACCTAGGTCGTTTTTCCCCATTCTGGCCTTTTTAATTAATAAATAAAATAAACAATGAGAAATTAATAAAGTAAAATGGACGCTTCTAGAAGGGTACAAAACTTTTATCCCACATTGCTTGTGGGAGGTAAACAAGAGGCCAAAACTCCTTTAAAAGGCTGGCAGCCCAAAGGTAAAACCATGAAGATTTATAAGAGCTGAGACAAAGTGGCTAAAATCTGAAGCAAGAGGCCAAGTAAGAAATTGATCCAGCTGTGGGTGATTGGAGATTAATTTAAGGAGCATTTACCATTGAAGAGAGGTCTGACATTG
Source organism: Chamaecyparis obtusa (assembly GCA_027943335.1). Lineage (NCBI taxonomy): Eukaryota > Viridiplantae > Streptophyta > Pinopsida > Cupressales > Cupressaceae > Chamaecyparis > Chamaecyparis obtusa. The sequence continues at coordinate 84,768 of BSBK01006182.1, read as the reverse complement.
TTGTGACAGGGATCATAGCTTGAGGTAAGCCATGGAGTATTAGTGTGTGCAGATTTAAATCTGAAGTTATCCTCCATGGAGATCGATTTTGTGTCAAGGTTATCAAGTTTTCTCCAACTTCCCATCCCTTCCATAAATGATTGGAGGTCTGAAAATAGCATTTTCCGAGGCTAGGGAAGCCATTAAAGGACTGAAACTAAAGCGTTCGCTGGTCCAAAATCAGAAAATACTCAGAGCTGGGCGATTTTTGGAAACTTCATAGAAAATTATTAAGCCTCCAAATCTGCACAGGCATGGTTGCTGAGTCTTCCCTTGCCAATTGCTGAGCATTTCCAACCATTTTCAGACCTTGGAAGGTTGTGGTAAGTAAGTTCCATGCAAGATCTGAGGACTAGGTCTGAAAATCAAACTTTTCCACCAAAATCTGGGTTTGTTTTGTGATGATAATTTGACTTTAAAACTGATTGCAGACCATGAGGAGACGTTTCTGAGCTTTTGGAGGTACTAAGAAGCTGATTACTGAGTGTGTGTAGACCCAAATCTGCAGACTTCCTGAATGGGACAATTTTTTTGAAAAATCAATAAAATTAATTTAAGGCCCAAAGCTTTCAGGGCTTGCTACCAAACTTTTCCCCATCCTTTGGCACCATATTGCAGCCATCCCAGGACCGAACAAGAGGTATATGCAGGCCCAGATCTGAAAATTCCTGACGGGCAATTTTTTGGAAAATGTTACAAAATGATTTAAGCACTCAATCCGCTTGCAGAATGTTCTTTGGCAAAATGGTCACCCTTTGCAGTTGATTTCAGTTGTTGGGGCGGTGAGGTAAGGCTGCTCTGAATGAAAGTTTGAGGACAACTTCTGAAAAAAAAAATTCAAATCTGGGTTTGCCTTTTCTTGATTGCAGACTAATACTAACTATATTGAGACCCCTTGAGGCATCATTTAAGGATCATTTCGAACCATTCAAGAGTCTGAGGAGGTATGTTACAGACCTAGGGTCTGAAGATTTCAAAAAAGGCGATTTCTACGGAAAATCTTAGTAAATCCTCAATTGGTCCAATCACCCCAAGATCCATTGTTGAGTGTGGGGAATTTATCATTGCACAAGATCCTTGAATTTTAAAGACAAATTGCCACAAAGGAGGTAAGTTGCAGACCTGTCTTCAGAAGATCAAAATATTTTTTATCGTGACACTGGGGTTTATCCTAATGAAATTCATCCATACTCCCATTGAGATTCATGTGTACTGATTAATTCTATTTGGACTAGTGTTTGGACCTATCTTAAGCTAGTTTTCAGACTTATCCATGAAGTTTCCTCAGAAAATTGGAATCCAATTAGGGTCTGATTATATCATTCTAATGGCTAGGTATTGATCAAATTTTGTCTTAGGATTCTTATCCAAATGCTTATTCTAGTTATTACTTTCGATGGATAGAATTACTAAGTTATGGCATGGAATTCATGGATTAATGCAAAAATTTGAAGTTTGAAATTTACTATTTTGTTTAAGTCCCTTAAGACCATAGTAACTTCAAGCTTTGTACCAGGAATCATGTTTGGATCAAAAGCGGGGATAGGTACAAGGAATTGAATAAAGGAAGGTGGAGTTACAAGTTCAAGCTCAAGGCCAAGGATAGCAATGAAAGAGGAGTAGTCTAAAGCAATAGACTTCAAAAGACAACACGTCAAGATAATGCACTTCAAAGCTGGGACAAACGAAAGAAAATTCAAGGATCAAACTGAAAGAATTATTTCAAGATCAAGCCTTCATCAAGCAAGGACATGGGACAAGTCTGGATTCAAAGAAGTCCATGGACAAGTGCAAGGATTCAATTCATGGGCATTCATGTGTCCCTGTGCAAGTCATCTTTCACTTGTTAAATGCTTGAAGAATAAAGACTATCTTACAAGGAGATCAACTTGTCCCTATTCACATCAATTTTCTATAAGGATCAGGCAAGTACACCAAGGAATGCTTGAGGATGATCCTAACACCAAAATTAGCATAGGAACATGGACAAGGACATAAGGACAAGTCTGAGGTTGAGAGCAAGGAAGAATTCAAGGACAAGATTCCCATCAAGTGAGTGATCGTGATGATGATCAAGTCATACAAGGAAATGGATTGAGGAAGATTTAATATGCCAAGGGAGATGTTAATGTGTTCAAGGAATTGCCCCAAAGATCAAGTCCAAAGATGATGAAGACAGAAGAATTCCAAACAATGAAGGTGGAAATACGAAAGGTTCAAGTATTACAAAGTCAAAACATCCAAGGGAAAGAAGTCCAATAACGATGAAGAATTCCTAAGGATAAGGAAGTGGAATTAAGATAGAGATTGCAAGAGAAAAGAGGGATGCATATTCATAATGAAGAGTTGTATGATGACTAGGCGGCTTCCTTGCTTCCCATTGGTCCTCCAGCCTTTGAATTTTCTCAATGGCTCATGTTGTAGTGCTTCAATTCTATTGGCTATTTTTGGTTGCCCTAATTAGGGTTTGTAATGGTTTAATCTAGGCCATTGATTTCAAATCAATCTTGGTCATTCATTGTAATTGGGAGTCCTATATAAATCCCACCCCTCTCATTTGTAAAGAAGGACTTGTTTGAGAATTGTTGCTAATATAATCACAAATTTGCTCTACTTTTCATTGTTGTGTCTTGTAGGGTGAATTGTTGTGATCAAGTTTGCATTATTGCATGGTGATCCATATTTCCTCACTTAGCTTAGGATTTCATTTCATGTTGTTTAGAAGTAGTTTAGTTGGACGAAAGAATTATGGGTGTTTACTTGCTTGACTTGAATATAAACTAGGCCACTAGCCTCTTGTTGATGGTAAGAGTGCCTTGTGTAGTGACCTAGTGAAAGTACTTAACTTCAATTGATATCCAATCTTTAGTTTGCATCCATTGATGGGATTGAAGAGGGTAGATATTGATTTGAGTATATCCTTAGAAGCTTGCACTAGGTGGGTGGAGTCGTTGATTAAACTACATCTAGTAGAGTCCAAGTTCATGCATACTTCCATCACAAGTTAGAAGTAGAAGTAGTTGTAGAAGTTAAGTTTGAGTTGAAGTGGAAAGGTCGAAAAATCAAACCATAATTTCATTGCGCATTGTGAAGCTAAATCTGTAGAAGTGCAAGTAATTGATACCCATTGAATGAACAGTGTAAGTCCCCTAAGTGATTACCAGTAAATCACATTATTTCATTGAGTGAGTGTCCATAGTTGAAGGGAACCTTGAAGTCATTTTGTGATCTTACTTTGCAAGCTTAACATGAGAGATGACCTTATATCAAAAGAGGATTGAATATTTGGTGTTTCAACTCGAAACAATAAGTGTTTGATTCTGAATGTTGTAGTGGAACAAAACTCACATTAACAAGACTAATAACTGAAAGCTTGTGTGCAAGTCTGAAAAAGTTCTAATAAAACACTGCAACAATCTTATCCAGAAATGAGAACGCCAAAGAAAACTGAACCACTTATGCTCAGCAAGTCAATAATGAATATAGGCTGTAATTATCAACTCAAAATGAATTCAAACTTCACCCAAACATTCTTGAAAGAGCATACCTCGATCTGGTAATTATATTATGATATATGCCAGTCTGAAATGCACTGAATCAGCGGGGGTGGCACCTTAAAAGGTCAACATATCACCTCAAACTCAACCCAGTTCGGTGCCCATGGATTTGAGATGAGCTAGGATGATCCAAACGCCACCAAAAACAAAGAAATCAACTGATGCATATCAAAGACCAAGGTTCCACAAAGGGGCGTTGATCTTTGCAACTCACAAATTCCATTTTTTTTATTTGCAATGAAATGAACCCACAACTCTAATTCAAAGAACTTTGAAAATATGATCAAAAATTTTGACAAACCATCTTTGAAGATTATTTTGAACCATCTAATGAAAGCCTTTTCTTTTGAAAACTTTTATAATGAAAGTTCTCATATTCATCTAGATGAATACAAACAGGTCACCATTTTTCTAGTATAAAAACAATTAAATTTTTAAGTGAAGATCTCAGAAAACTCATAGATGTTCACATTCTACAACTAGGTTCAGGCAACTTTGAATCAGTCTAATTTGCCAAAATCTTACAAATGCTTGTCAAAAATTATCCATTTACTACAAATTTGAAACATGAATGTCAAAAATTAGATTCTAACATCTGCAAATACAATTTTGAATCCTTTGCGACCCTCTGTTCTAGTGTTGGGATTTTCCTCTGCAACCTCACTACTAAAACTTTTCATCTGATTTTCTTTTTCTCAGCACTTGGGCTTTAGATTTTTTTTGTTCTTGGCAGCAAATTAATATACCAAACAGCCCCAAATAAGACATTAGAATCCTCTTGGCATCCACTTCTTGCAATGCGTTGATTCTGGAAAAGTAACTCTCTGATCGCATTCAATTTTTGTAATTGTCAAGCTCTATAACAGCTCTTGTAATCATTCCAATAACTCCTCTGGTGCTCAATTCAACCCCCAACATATGCGGGACATGGGAACACTCTCCAATATAATTTAATAACATTTCAACATGAGTTTTTGGCCTTAGATTTAAAATCTTGATATTTTTACTTTTTCACCAAAAAAATGTACATTTTACAAATCACTAAACTGTAAAGTTTGGGCCAATAAATAAATATCAAATACAATAATTTAGCCCCATTTTTCACCTTGTGATAATATTATTAATTTATTACCATTAATTACCCAACTAAAACGATAAACAAGTTTTCTTATGCTCAAATGGTGCCCAAATCAAGTGCCCAAAAACTACCTGCAACTAAAAATCACAAAGAAACAACATAAAATAAAAATAGAAATTAAGTGATACACGATTGTCATACACCTACAAATACTCCTACATTGAACACATTAGGCAAGAAGAAATGTTCCATTAGCTGAAGACTCATGAACATTTAAAAACTAAGTTGCTAGTTTGTGTTTGGGCTCATACAGATTCAAAGAACCGGTTTGCCCGTATGGAAAGATTTTGAAATGGGGTTTGGGTTCGGTAGTACAAACACACACACATAGCCTAGAAGAAAAGCATGAATTAAGATTAGAATGTTACATAGTATCATATAAACAATAAAAACATCATAAACTTGTAATCATAGCATCATGGTCATACCATCATAGCATCATAAACTTCAAGTTCAACATCAAAATATTAAAATAATAATATTGAGTTCAAGTACCATTGTTTCAACTTTCAACAATTGGAACTTTATACTAAGTTTCAATCATAAAATTGATTATCTAAATCTTCTTCTTATTTTTCTTCTTCATTATCAATGGTATTAGTTGATTCACAAATAGTGCCAAGGCCAATGAGATCAGTTGCACCAATAGTGTTCTAGCTTTTCAAGTCCTTAAATGAAGTAATTGCAAGCTGAGAGGTGGAAGCATCCAAGTCCGTATGCTTTGGATCTATATCCCACATCTTTGACTCCCCTTCTTTGTATTCATTTTGCTTATGTGAAAGGAGATGCAAGTTGGAATACACATATACTAAGTTCACTTTTTTTATTGCAACCTATTGTGCTTTACTAAGTGGATGAAAGAATATGTGCTCCAGTTGATTTCTAATGCAAATGAACTAGCAACCTATGAAGACAAGACAAAGTAAACAATGAAATTATTACAGTTATAAAATTACTAACAACCTATGAAGACAAAGTAAATTAAAATTATAAATAAAAGTTATTTGTGATTTAATTTTGAATGTGAGGGGCTGCAACAATTGGAAGCATTGGCCATGGAGGTACCACCAGCTATGAGTATCCTTCTTAAACCGATGACAAAGAGCGTCAACACTTAAACCTTTTGTATTCACAAAAACTATGAACTTATCGGCAATCAAATCCGACATATCATCATCGGGAAAGAATCTCAAAAATGTTGCCTTGTACCCTTTAGACACTTCTAAATCTCTATATGGTAGGAGCTTTCTTCGCATATCAAGAAATTGTTTGCTATAGTATTTTGGTGCCAATGAATAGGCAAGAAGATGTAGTTGATTAATCATCTTATTCCATCTTTCTACAACAATTGATTGCAATTGTTTGAAGAAAGTCTCCTCAGGATCTTGCTCTTTCAAATTTGTAATTTTCATCTTCTCAAGCATTGAGCCGATGTCTTCATACACCTCTCAAATGCAAGGCCTATCCATGTCAGTGTAGCAAATCATGCTCATAATGGGCTCAATAAAACTAAGGAGATACTCCACACAATCCCACCATGAGTCATCAAATATCCGGATGCCCTATGGGTGCCACCCGGATGCCACCACCCACATCCGGGCCCCCTGTGGTGGCACCCACAGGGCATCCAGACGCATCCGACAGTATCCGCAGAAGCTTGCAGAAAAAAACGGAATTTTAAAAGAATTTCACTTAAAAAAAATTAAGACGTGCAAATAAACCTTTTTTAACTTCTTTTTTTTTCATCAAATGATTTAGTTTTGTATAATTCTTGCACTTCTTTGCATATTGATATATCATAAATTATATATATATACACACACGTATCCAAACGCATCCGCATCCCCTAAAAAAAAAATTCGCGCATCCCACACCCGCATCCCGCATCCGCATCCGAATCCGCAACCGAATCAGTAACTTAGCTTAATTGTTGTTGGCAGTTGCCCTCTCGATAATGAACATCTAAATGTCCTCAGCCTCTACATGCTTTTCTTTGATCCACCCAATTTTATTCTCAATCTTTTGTATCATAAGATTGAGTCAAGGTGTCCAAAAGATATGTTGATATCATTCTTCAACCAACAAACCAGAAGCTCTACAATTCTTCACATTGTCCATTATGAATTCAACGTCATTTCTAACTCCCACTATCTCAATGGAGAAGATGAGAATATCATAAATAAATCACCCATCATTTACTTGCCCCTCACAATCCACAACTGTCAAAAACATTGCCCCTTTAGGGGAAATTGCTATGACATTGATCAAGGGGCAATTTCTTGAATCTTTCCACCCATCTGAAACAATGGATACGCTTGTCTAAATCCATGAATCACTTATGGGCTTCAATGCATCTTCAACCCCCTTGACCTCTCTTTCCAACAAAGTGCCACATATCTTCTCATAACCCAAGCCCTTACCCTCTTGGAGCTTCATTGACACTTTTCAACATCTTCTTTCACTATGGGGAGCGAACAAAATTGAAAGACAAATTATATGCATATATGCATCTTGCTATATCTTGGTCGACAATGTCTCAACTCTCATTTTGAAATGAAGTTTCTAAAGGTCCCTTTCTTTTTCGTGCAATGGGTGGTTCACTTTCAGGCTCAACTACAGTAGTAAAAAATGGATGGTCTTCTACCACAATATTTGAAGATGGGGATTGCATTCTCTTTGATTTTTTTTAATGGGCAAATTTTATCTATGTGCTTCTCTCTCTTCTACTTTTTCATGCTCCATAATACATTTTAACGCTGTCTTATTTGGAATAGGAGCCTTTTTTTTGTCTAGGGCATTTTTTGACTATTCCTGGGAATCCACACAAATGGCTCACCACCCAATAATAGGAACTATTCCATTCAACATCACATCCCTAGCATTTCCAACAAAATCCCCCACCTCCTTGAAGCTGTTTTATAATGGCAACATATTTCCACGGAAGAGAATAAGAATTTGGATTTGTTTTGTGTTTTTCATTTGTGCCTATAGAGGAAGAGGTAGATGCCATTCTAGTTCCAATGGAAAGAAATCTTATAAACATTCAAAACAAACACGAGAATGGAAATAAAAATAGGTAGATCTTATGTACAATTAAAGAGAAATGAAAAAAACCTTACCTCTTTCAACCAATAGAAGCTTGCAAAGGAGTGGGAATGAATCTCAAACACTTGATCACGCTTCAAAAATTGATCTTCCAACTCCATCTTGCTCAACCAAACTTTTACTCAACCACTTATGAAAACCAAATTTTTGCTCCACCTCAAAATAATTTGCAAAGTAAATGAGCAAAAAAAACCAACACAAGCTTTTAGAATGACCTTATAGGGTTGTGGACTTTAAAAAACAATTAGATTAGCTAAAAAAAATCAGTTCGGTGCCTTTTTTTGCCAGTTTTGCGGTTGGTACGCTCAATTTGCCCCGAACAATCTGGTCCGCCCAAGAACGGATCCTGGCCTGACCCATAGGTGGACCAGACCAAGACCAGCACCCGGTGCAAACTAGACCAATACCGAGGCCCGCAACCAGCAAACCCAGTAACATAGTTTTAAAATATGGTTCTTCCCTTTGATCCATCTTTCTTCTTTGTCTTCTTGATTTTTCTTCTTCTTCACTTTGCTCTGAATTATTCTCTCTTCTCTCTTTCATTTCTTCTCTTTCTCCTTTCTCATAACAAGATCTAACTCCCAACAATATGCACTATGAAATTTAGGAAATTCATAAGCATCCATTACCTCTTCTCCAGAGAAATAAGAAATTTCAAGCATTATCTCTTTCTCTGACAACGCTAGTAAAACAACTTCATCGTCAATCTCAGTTACAACATTATGTTCCTCTTTTTCCAGAGAGCCATATCATCTGATCTTTTGGTATAAAATAATACTTATTGTCATATTTATCTTACAGTTTTTTTGCAAATTGAAATCTCTTTCAGATCATGTATACATATAATATTTTTGCTAAGCACTTTTTGTACGAAATGTATTCATGAACCCAAATATTATATAATGAAAGAGAATGAAAAAAGTTTTGTATGACAACACAGCGGACAACTGTTCAGGTAAGAATTATTGTTAGAAGTTAATCATTGCACCCTTTCGTTTGCTTGAATCTTATTGTCCAAGAAAAACAAAGTACATATGGGTGCACAGCAAGCACACAACTACATAATTGAAGATAATCAACTACATAGAGCTAAATGGCTTCCTTTTTTCATCTGTTTTCTACTTCAAAAGTATTTATCCAAAACATAGAGAAAGAATAGATAAAAATAGGGACCTGTTTGTTCCTTGACGACTGAAAAGGCCAGTTTCTCAAGTTTTTTTTGTTCATGGGTCGCCATTCCATTAATTGTTTTTCTATTTGACGTATCCCCAGCATTTGCAATACATCCAACTGACCTCTTACTAGAGCCTGTTATTTTATTTTGCCTGGCGCACTCTTGGGGTTCTTCCAAGCTGTCAAATTTGCCGACATCTTTTTCAAGAAAAGACCAAACACCTTTAGTTATGGAACCAAAAGTAAGGATGCACCTCTCAAATGTAGCATCAACTACAAATACAGAAACATTTGATACTGGAAAAGTCTTTGCATTCAACATAGTTCTTGGAGAATTTAATGCTTTACAAGTTTCGCAGGCTTCCCTAACCATTTTCTCAGTTACTGTAGCTTGCAGAACAGAATCTGATGCCGAAACATTAGTGCCCTTCAAGATTCCCATATAGGCTAAAAGCTTGTTGCTCCTGATTACAGCCATCTTGCAGAAAGTGAAAGCATCAAGAAATTCAAGATCTGGAAATTGTTTTCGATGGTAATAGTTGTACAGCCATACCACTGCCCGCATCTGATCCAGACCAAAACTAATTAATACGACCATCATCTCCCATACCATCAATCAAAGAATAACAAAAACTTTATTTGAAGACATATTCACATTCTTATGAAATCTATAACCCCATTTCCAATAAAGTTCCAATTTTGCTATGTTACCATATGCAAATATAAAATAAAAGAGCTTAAAAAAAATTATCTTACAATATAACATACATATATATGTATAGACACGTACATAAATAAGAATCCACAAATCGACACACATGTGAATATCATTTTTAATCTTTTGTAAAGGAAAACCATTATCTATCTTATCAGGCAATTACAATATGGTCTCTTTTCAGATAGCATTTATCTTTTTATCTACTCAACACGAAATTACAGACCTTATTTTCAGCATATATGTACAGCATTAATGTGAATAAGGAGAAGCCCAAAGTTTGGGAGCAAATTGGCTTAATGAGAGTTTGGTGTACTAAATCACTAGCATGAACACCACCAGGTTCAACATCAATGTTCAAATCTGCAAACGCAATAGATCAATGAAGGTACAATGACCGTGATCACAGTGATTCTGTAGAAATTTGAATTTTAATGACAACAACAATAATGATGTAACCATCACACTACACTATGACAAACAGATAACATTCATTTTTTATTTCAAAAAAAATAACATATTAAAAATTTAAAACAGAAAAATATGCGCATAAAACAAAACAAAGTGCATCTCAACAAACAAATAGGCTATATATTATAAAGAATTTAATATTCAGAGGACAAATTTCTTTCACACCCAAAGTCAGCAAAATAACAAGAATTCAATGACATTATATATAGTAGTTTTAAAGAGAGCAGTTTCCTTTGGCGTCTCAGTTTTAGATTTTCATTTAAGTTGTCTCAAAAGTCTGATACTCCTTGTCACAGCTGGGATAGTAGAACGTTTGACTCTGTTTCAGCTTTTATGTTCAGTTCCAATACTTCTGCATTTTTATTAGAGCTTGGAGACTTGTTAGGCTTTCTTTTCAGTTCCTAGCATCTTACATTGTGGCCTACAAGGCTTTTGGGATTTGCAATGATTGTTGAAGTTTCTTCAGCAATTCCTTGGCCTGTTAGCTATATCAACCTATTTCTCTACATGCATACTGTGTGTATATATACATATATTTGAGTGTGGGTGTGTATTTAAATTCAGAAAAATAACTAGATAATTGTAAAAACTGTTCGTAATAAAATCTGATTATAAATTGTGAACAATAATTAAAATCTTTATATCACAGCATTTTGATAATAAAATTGTTCTGTCTATTGTTCGTGGTCTTATGGTAGAAAACTGTGGAATATAGTATTCGCAATGAATAATTTAACTAGCACAAATAATAGGTTATTATAAATAAACAGCCAAGTGACGAAATTGTGCACTGGCATTCAAATGGCAAGAATCATGTAGTTGAAGATTGAACAATGAGTTGAACTTGTAATATAGAGCAGATATAATGTACGGTAGTCCAACTTGAAACAGCATCGCCTTAAAAATTAAGCTTCAAGTCTATTGGCACTCTATAAATGAACACAAATATCACCCTCAATTTGTCTGTATGTAATATTAAGTTCTTAATTGTACTGCACAAATTTCTCAAACCTTTTTGACGCAAAAAATTGCTGCGTATGTCGCTGTGAAAATACAACATATATTTGTGCAGATCCCAATACCATTAGTCATCATCAGAATTGCCTATCCTTCAACGAGATATCCAAGGAAAACTGAGCTTCAAATTTCCATATGATAGTTGCATCTGTATCTGAAATGAATACACATCAAAGGGTCATTTTGAAGATGGAGGATGACATAGACGAACCCCATACAAAATCTATTGAAAACCAGTTATCATAGTCTCATTTTTGCGCGTATGCCCGTAGACTTGATGCAGATTTGTCCGTTATTGCTAATCTGCCACAGCACTTTCTCTCATTCATTGAACCCACCTTCTAGCTGCCTATTATAAGAATCTAAATTTTCTAAGAGGCTTTGGCTAATTTTCTGTGTATCATTATCCTTTTGTCTATATGAAAAGTATAGCCTCCTTCACACTGAGACGGAGAGCTCTCCCATCCAAGCCACGATATACATAATACGTGTCCATAAGAATATTCATTATTTAGGACAGTTATCTGAAAGGATTACGAGATTTTAAATAGCAAACACTTTCGGAAATCTTGGCAACTTAAAATTCCATATAGATAAATAAATTTTGCAATGGGTGTGCAAACCATGAATAGAGGTTAAAACACAAGTATTGATAAACAAATATGTTAGTAAAGACATTTTGAATGGGACTTTCTTTTTTAAAAACCTAGGTCAGTCCTCCGCCTGCAGATAATGAATGGATATTAAAACTAAAAAGATTTTAAAACAAATGGGTTTGCCTCTACAGATAAGAGAAGAGATGTTTCCGATGCATATCATACCTCAACACTTTTTGAAATAAGAAAACAGATGTTTGATCTTATATTCAAGAAAAATAAACCCAAAACATAGAATATTAGCAAAAGCTGAGATACAGGTGTAAATAGAGAAGGAAAAAATAAGAGCACACAATTAGTCATAATGATGACCTGTTTGGCAACCTGTTGATGGGCAGCAGGAGATGGAGTTTCAATGCGGCCATATTTCTCGAGGATAGGCTCCACCAGTAACTCCATGAAAGCCTGAATGCTCTCTTCCTTGGGTGGCATCTCCTCATCCGACTCCATCAAGAAAACAATCAGCTTATGCTGTTTTCAAACACTGAAACGCTGAATTATAGGGCACTTCCAAGAGTAAAACGAATGCTAAAGCCTTCCCCTTCTACCCCAGTCCAATTCTAAAGCCAACCACACAGATTGTGATGACCTTAAAATGCTGAATTACAGGGAACTTCAAAGAGGCATAAACAATACTAAAGCATTCCCCTTCTGCCTAAATACAATGCTAATGCCAACTACCAGATAATGATAACCTTGGCCACCTAAAATTAGCAGGCATGGGCCAACACTTGATTATTTTTGTAGGTCTTGCGTTGTACACTGCAGCAGCTCTGAACACGACCTGACCTGCTGAAGTTGTACATCAGAATCATATTTCTGATATTCTTCTTCAGTGTATCAAATAATTTGCCGACATGTGTTCTACTACGAGAGTTCAAAGAAGGAATTAGATAGCAAGGAATTCAGTTCATGACTGCGTTTAATTTGTTTTTTTCGTTTTTTAAACTGGTTTTGAGCACAAATTTTGGATGGGTTAACCACCATAAAAAATAATTGCTCCATTAACCGTCAAATCAATTGCCCTCACTGGCAATGCCTTCAAATTTGTGTTTATACAAAGTGCAGTTAAGTACTTCACCACCTTCCGCACATGAGAAACCAGCGTGAGGCGTGAGAGATCCAGGTTTATGATAAAGCTGTCATTATCAATATCATCAAGATCAATGATTTTAATTTTTTTTATACGGTGATCATACTTCCCGCCCCACCACCATGCATAGCCCATACCATTCAGGTATTGGCTAAATCGTAACTAAAACGTAAAACATATAAGGGAAGTTTGAAAAAAGAATTAGTGTCCCCCTTGGTAAGAAATACCATCCATACTTCATTCTCCAGGTAGTGGCTATTCAGCCACGAATCTGTTTTTTTTACATAACATTTTATAAACTTTTGGAAAAAAGACCAAGTGTTCCCCCTTCGTATGGTTTGCAATTTTCGTGGCTGCATAGCCGCTGCCCCATTCTCCATACTCTGCCATCACTGACGTACTGTCAGTCCGGCTGCGTTTGCAGTCACATCACCTGGCGCAAAATCGTCCGCTGTACCTGGGCAGCCGATTATATTTTTTGCTGACTTAGCATTATAGCTGTTCTGAATGACCACCAACGGAAAATATTTATTTCTTCACCTATATTTCACATACCACCTCCATTTCGTTTGTTGAACCAGCCACGTAGGAGGAGCTGTTATTATTATTTGGTTATTACATTGACATATGAATTTAAAAATGTTGTCAATAAAAATTAAAAATATTTGATTTGATTTGTCTCTGACATTTAAATGTATGATAAATGAAATATTTCTTAGAACATTTAAAAATGTTCTCAATAAATGTATGACATTGATAAGTAAGAAATATTTACTTTATAAAGTTAAATTATTAATAACATTATATTTCTATAATCTATTATATTGATGCAAAAATTCTTCATAATCAAAATCATAAACAACAAATTCTATATAATCTTTGAGTCAAACTTATTGACATATTTTATTAGCTATGGTTCACAAAAAATAAGTATAGTTAAAAAAAATAATTAATTAATTTATGATTGTTTTAATACCTAATTTGAAATAAATATATTTAGATGTTTCTTTTTTATTAATGTAATTGTAGATTTTTGGAGTATTAAAAATAATAAAAGATTTGAATAATTTGAAATAGAGTATACAAATTAATTAGGAGGCTAGCATATGTAGATAGAATTTTTTTGCTAAGTTAAACATGTTAATTTCGATTAAAGTTTATGTTAGTTATACTAATGAATGGAGGCTAGCATATGTTGACCTACCCTCTACATAAATTTAAGGAAATAATACTTTATTATCATACAACTCATTAAATCTTTACACAACACATGACATGTGAAATGTTAAAAATAAATTCAACCATCCTATAAAAATTACGTGACCCAAAGGAAATTACTTGATTATCTCATAAAAGGATTAAAATATCATAATAAAATTAGCCAATTTGCACACATCCAATACTGTCGAACTCAAAAATATAATATACATATATTGTCATCTACAAGCTACTACCTCCGAGAGCCAATTTCTAAATAGAGTTAAAGCACTCAATAGATAACCCATTACCAAACATAATGAGCTAGTTATAAAATTAATTTACAAAAGGAAGACTCAAAATTGATTAAATTTCATATTATAATGTTCTTACCATCTCTAGTTTGCATTACATTCACTGTTGTTGATGTTTCTTGATTAAGATCAAAATATAGTCGCCGACTATTTTGGTGATCAATTAAGGTTGCAATAACATGCACATTTGTCAAATCAACTTAGATAAAACCAATATACAAATTGAATACTCAAAATTGATTGAACTGCACTTCGTAATTTTCTTACCATCTCTAGTTTGCATTGCATCATCCATTAGTGTATGGTTGATATCAATAGAATAGGGAAACATATGTTCTTCATTATCATTTAAATCTATAATAACACATGAATTTGAGACGTCAACTTAGATGAACCAAACGCAAATTAAAGGTTCACAATAAAATTTGTTTTCTTATTTTCTTACCATATCCAATTTGCATTCCATCCATTGTTGTTGATGTTTGGTTAAGATCCATACAAAAGGGTAACATATGTCCATTTCTTTTTTGATCATTTAAAACTTCAATAACATGCACATTTAACTTTGATCGACTTAGATAATATGTTCAAGTGTAAAAACACATTATGTAGATAATATATAAATATTTAAAATTGTCATTACTTGAAATGGTTTGTTGAAATGTTTGTGTAGGGGTAACATTGAGCACCGATGCTTGATCTCCACAAATTGTATCTAGTTTGTTTAAATAAGTGTAATGCCCACCCTAGAATTTTCCTATGTTAGACTGACAGGAAAATTGCCTTGACACTTTGGATTTTATGATGGACTATGATTATTATTTAGTTAGCATTTTATGAGACATTTGAGCATATATATTTGGTTACAACAGTTTATTTGGAAATATTAAATGAGTTATAAATTTAATGATGAATGGCTAGAAATGAACTATCAGTAAAATGTTTTACATTGATTTGTGTTATGATGTTTATATTATGATCTAACCCTACTGACACTATTATGGTTTGATGTTCATTGGTTGATGTGAGTGTAGGATGAGGAGGGGCAGTCGTAGTTACTCCTATGAGAGGTCCACATGATGTCGCACTCTACCTCCTTGTTTGCCACTGTCTGTTTATATTTATATATTTGTATATGCATATCAGTTGGTGATGCAAGATGCAAGTATCAGGCATCATCTCCACCTAGCTACACAGGTTTGAGCGTGCCTTCAAAATCCTCGAACTATTGATGTATGGAGATTTAACCAAGATACTCTCGAGGTTACCCATGGACTTAGAATTCTGTTTAGGAAGTTATCCTAGTTGGGAAAGTAGAATCCAGTTTATGTTATGGACTTGATTTGATGTTGGTCTGAGTTTATGTTATGAGTTAGAATTAATTCATTTTATATGTATAATAATTATGTTATAAATATGTTATAATTGTTTGTATGTTATATAGGTATGTGTATATGTGGGTGCACACACATATACCCATGCTTATATAAATAATAATAATTGTATGCTTTCATTAATTGTGTAAATAGTATGTTATTTATAATAAGTAAATAAAGTGAGTTAAATAAAGTATATTTAATGAATGTATTTAAATAAAAAGTAAAAATAATAATAATAAAAGGAAAATACCTTTTTGTATTAAAATTAGCTATTTAGGAGGGAGTTGAATCCAAGACCTCCTAGAAGCTAGGCTACTTGTTTTCCTATTGTGCTATGTGTTTTTCTTGATAGGTATTTGTCTATTATTCTTGTTATGGTCTTATTTGAAGGATATTTTAATTAAATTTATTAAAACCTTGATTAAGTCCTTACGGGAAATGTTTGGTTGCTCCTCCAACCAACTATGGAAGTTGGAGAAGTTGCTTCCTGTAAAACAACTCCTCCAACCACATAGTTGGAGGATAAATAATTAAACATTTTTGGTGTGAGGGGGATGAAAATTTTGGATGATGATTTTGTAGGATTGATTTTCATTTGAGTTCTCTGTAATTGATTTCTCCTGAATTTTTTTACTGAAATTTTATGTGAGTTGAGAGTCTCTAGTTTGTGAAGTTAAGTGTGTGAGGATTTCTTGGAGGAAGATTTCCAGAAGGATATCTACTCAAGGGTTGAAGTTTCATAGAGATTCTCTAGCCGAGGGAAGAGGATTCTCCACAAGACCCAAGGTAGGGTCTAAACTGGGAAGAATCTCCATTCTTCCTCTATTGTGTATAAATGTGTTTGTATATGATATGATATTAAATTATAATATGATTGTTTTACTATGTATCCAAAATGATATGTAAATGTTTTATGCTCTGTGTATTCTACTGTGTTTCCGGGAAGTAAATTATGTATGAGTATATAGTTTTTATTTACTTTGTATTTCAAAAATCTTCCTGGGAAGTTAGGAATACTTGTGGTCATGTGGGAGGATGTGTTTATCTAATATTGAATGAAATAGGGAAGTCTAGGAAGAAATAGGAAGGGTCATGAAGGTGTAGGATTGAGACACAGTCCTTTTTCCCTACTCTTTTATGCTTGTAGGCTTCTTTGTGAATGGTTGCTTTTATTTTATTTATTCTGAGGCTTAGGTAATGTTGATTATGTGCTATGGATGTGGTGTTGAGGTCCCTGCATCAGGTTGACCTCAAGTAACCTTTCCCAGCCACTCTCCATGCCTAACGAAACCAGTTTTTAGTGTTTTCAGGAAGTTTAAAATTTATTTTCGTTAAAGTATTCTGTAGTGTCGTATGACATTGTGTTCATACTCGTACAACACTTGGTCAAGTGTCGTATGGGAATGCATACAAAGTCATATGGGTTAAAAATCAATTTTAAGTGTTTTCAGGGAGTTCTAAATGTAATTTTTTTGTAAGTGTTTTACAGTGTCGTACGACATTGTAGTCATACCCATACGACAGTTGTTCAAATGTCATATGGGAATGCACATTGTCACACAAGTCTATGTGGAAAGTTGTTTGGAGTTTTTAGGGTTTGAGGGGTTCATAAGTTGCAAGATTTATACAAATATAACTTAAAATATAAGTTATTTAAGTATAAGTTATGGTACTTTAATTTCTTATACTTTAAGTTATATTTGTATAAAGGAATTAGGTACCTTCCAGGATGATTGAGATAGGTTCCAGCTTCGTAGGAGTTAAGATACAACTTCTAATTTTGAGATTTCTTAAAAATTCAGACTTAGCCAAATTTCAGCCACATGAGATTTCCTTAAACTTTTGAAATAAACTATGAAATGTTGTGTAAATGCATGTGGGAAGTTTTATGTTATGTTTAATGAATTTCTATACATGGTTTTGACTTTAAGCTTTTGTTCATACTTGGCTTTTGGTAGAGTCCATAATATAAGGTCAGAACTTGTTCGGGTGGCCTGAGTGCACCGGAGGGTTCCCTAGACCTATGAGATGGATCATTTTGAGATTACTTGAGGTTTTCATGGCTTGTGTGTGTGTGGGGTAAGGGGATAGGAACCTTAAGTGAGTGGCTCACCATAGGTGTTGGAACCCTAAAGTGGTTGCCAGATGATCCTATGGGTGGGTTTGTAAAAAGTGATAACCTTAAAAATTAACCTGGGAAGGGGGGATTCAAAAGATAATGAAAGAGAATATAATAATGGCCACACAGACCTAATTGGAGTATCGAGACCAGGGATAACTACCAGGATGGATCCCTATTCATAAAGGTTGGACCGGGGTTACATGGTTGCCAGGAAGGATCCCAATATACAGGTTGTGTGATGACACTCACTTAGGTGGTATCCTAGAACCTTGACCTCTATGTTATAGTATGATGATATTTTATGTTCTTTTTGAGCCTTGGATTTCTTTATCTTTTGAGCCTTAGACTACTTAGGTCCTTGTGAGTATCTTGGTTCTATCTCCTAGCACGGGAGGTGGAACTTCACCAGTTTCACATGGTTGGGTGGCAAAAATCTTTCGAGGTCCTATTCGTGGTTCGTGACTTAGATATGTTCAATTCTATGAAGACTTTTATATTGTATCATTGTTACTAAAAATAAAGATGTAAAGATATGTTGTAATGCCTTTGGGCCATGCATGTACTTGTTTTTGTAATGAGAGTTATTATCAAAAAGATGTAATTGAAATGAAAAGCAATGTAATTGGGAGGGATAGTTCCAGGCCTTGCTTCAAGGGTTGTTATTTGAAGGATTAAAGTTGGAAATGTATAATGTAATGTTGAATGATATTTTCTATCTCTCCTATGTTGCAATGAAAGAAAATGTTTACTATGTTAAGATGTAATTTGTAAGGAGTAGTTATTCAATGTGTAGGAAGGAGAAATGAAATTAGTATATAAAGTAAGAAATATATTTGCAAGTGAAATGTTATTTTCTTACCCTATCTCTTAGTCCTAAAATGTGAAAGTAAAGAAAGGAAATGAAATTCAATTTGGATAAGTAATGTAAGGATGTTAGTGAATGAATTCATTAAGGGAACCTTAAGGAATGTAAATGTGAAGTAGTAGTGATGTAATGTTAGAAAAAAAAATTGTTAGTTGCAATTTTGGTCATGAGACCTGATTCCTTATGGGTTTCCTGTTGGGGACATTACAATAAGTATCAAAAATTTGCTAGAGACATAATTAAGTAATTTTTTATAAAAAAAAAATTATGAAAAAAATCAATAGTTAAAAGATACCATCTATGAGGTGTATTTCAATTGTTATTGTTTGGTTTAGATCAAAAGAAAAAGGTAATTGGCGTTGTAGAGTACTTTCTTGATCATCCAAACCTGTAACAACATATGGTTAATATATGAAAAAATAACAAGTCATACTTCTATAAATTACTAAAATGTTTTTGAATAAACGTACTCACTTTTTTGTTGCATGATAATAAGACTTTCTTTTTTTATTGCTATGCCTGAGTGATTAATGCCCTTCTTTTTCTTTTTCTTTTTCTTTCTACATCCTATAGAGGGGAGTTGAAAATTTTCATGCTCAACTCTTTCACTTAAGTTTTGAGAAATGGTATTACGCCTTTTATGAGTAGAATGACGTTTGTGTATTTTGCTTCGATTGAACCATGGTGATATTCGTCTGAGAGGAATGTTCTCTGAGCCAGACCTTATTGCTTGAAATTTGGAAGAGGAAGTGAGAGGTGTCTCAATATCTTTTCTAAATCTCTTAACACATTAACTAAAATATTTTTTCCACTCACTCTAGTTGGCAAATTTTGAAGCAATGAACTCAAATAATCAATGGAATTTTGAAAGTCTTCATTTGAAGCATTAGAGATGTCATCTAGATTAGAAATAAATATGAGTAAGTCAAAAAAAATTAAAAGAATAAACATTTCATTTTAAAATGGTGATATAGAATTTTACCTATTTTTTGGTCTTCAACAATGGTAAGTCCAAGAACATCTTGGTCTTCAAATTGAACACAACTATCTATATTTGAAATAAGAAATAATGAATTTTGAGAACCATAAATATTTAATATTTAATTGTAAAGACAATGTAGACATTACCAGTGGTGATGTGTTCATGATTAAGACCCCCTCTGTCATCATGGTCACCATCAGGCAATAGAGTAACACCTTCTATAACTTAATATAATTAAATTAGTTACTTTTGAGACTAAAGATAATAATCATTAAAATTTTGAAAACTAAACTTATATCTCAAATAAAACTTACCTGCAACTTGGTCTTGCTCATTTTTTTTGTTTCTCTTTAGAAGATCTAAAATCTTCAATACATGTTTACATGTGTTTCCTTTTTTTGCCCACTGACAATCACACACATGCAAACCAGGTCCAAATTTTCTGACAACATACCATTTTGTTGGAATTGTTTGACTTCTTATCTTATACACATTATGGAGGTGATCATATGGACAATAATTTGTATCTAGTATTGTTTTTTTTATCTTTCTAGTGCATTTATATAATATCATTCTTTTTTTAAGTTTGTTAGAAATCTAGATAACTACAAAAATATTTTATTTTTATATAATGGCTCTACCCTATGAAGAAGTAGATGGATAAGCCAATCCATTCTCCATGTGCATTTCTTAGAAAGATCGCTTAAATAGTGACTCTTGATGTGGCAATGGTATGATTCTATTGAAGCATTGGTCTCTTGATTTGAATGAGAGAAGTTTCAGAAATTCTTGGCCTACATTGCTACACACACGAATATAATGATGTCACAGAAAAATAGCTAGCATGATGTAAATGCATTAAAATTGTAATGAATAATCACATGATCTTACCAATATGACTGTCATGAGGACACCAGGTTTTCTGAAAATAATCAATAAATGCCTTCTCCTCTTTTAATTCCTCCATGAAATTTTTTATTAGGTGAGTAGTAATGTCTTCCCCATTACTCATTGCATACATAATCTGGCCCAATCTATTGAACATTTTTGTTGCAATGTCCTTATTTCTCACATGCCTAAGTTATAAAGCATAATATCAAGATATGATGTTCAAACATGTAATATTGATGCATTCTACATAAAAAGTGACTTACCTATACACATTCTTCAACCATGCCCTATGCACATGCCAAATACATACAATTATTTGACAATCAAAAGATAATCTACAAGTTACATTATAAAACTTCATAAGTAGTATTGGAACAAAATTATCTGTTAGCATTCAAATAAAATACAAAATATACTTCTATAAACTAAATATTAAGCAACAAAAACATGATTGCCTCAATCTCAGCACTAACATCATCTGTCATGAATGCATTAACATCTCAGTCTTCTTTGGACTCTTTTCCTCTTTTGTAAACTTCACTTAGCCATTCATTTATATCCTCAACTTTATTTCTTAAGCATATTGCCCATGCAACAAGAACACTAGCCTCTTGCTCATCGAATACAAGCAAGGTATTTAACTCATACTACATATGAATAAACCATATCAATAAATATAATATATTTATGAAGAAGCATAGAGATTAAAAGTATCAATGATAAATTTATGCTCCATAGATATGGGTAGAAATGTTTTACTTACACCATATTTATTTTTAGAGAATGTGGAATCCATTGCAATGAGTGAGTTATGTGAATGTTTCACCATCATTTCTCGCATCCACATTGTTTGGATGCCTACAACAAATGGAACATCTTCCATGGTGTTTGGCCTCTTATAGTAGAAAAAATTATCCTTCTCCTTTGCATGCCACAAGCTTACACTTTTTGCATCATCTTCATTTTTATAAGATCGAAGGGATCACACTCTTTTCCATGCATTCAATACATCTTTTCTCAACAAACATGTGTCCCTTCTATTCATCAACTTAGTTAGGACACGATCTAAGTAGCAAGGTTCACATATTGTGTCAATTCTGACACCTATTAGTAATAAAGACTCAATATAAGATTTGCATTCATTCGATAACCTTGGTGCAAAATTTCTCCTTGGATCACCAGTAATGTCATCCTTTCCATGACAAAATTCACCATTAGCATCATAATGGGTAAACTCATTATATGTAATTATAGCAACATTCGGTCTACCATACATAATCCGAACTAGAAAATGAGCTTGACAACCCCTTTTTTGGGTAAATATTTGTAGCCTTTCCATGTTTTGAGGTTTTTTTCTATTGTCCCCAGGACCAAAAGCACACCAATAACTATGTATACGTGAGAAAAAATGTATTAATTGACATGATAAATAGAAGTTATAAAATGTGACATGTTTAATTATTGTATTAAGTATAGGCAAACCTTGAGTATATCTTCTTAGTGTGGCTAGTAGGGTTGTTTGAGTTGGAATCTCTATGCTTCTTGTGTACAAAGTATGTCTCTGTACTATCCAACAAACCTTCCCCTTTGATAAAGTGAGGGAGCCTTTCAAAAGGGATTATAGCACATAAGTCCATTTCACCACCATCTCCAATAGGTGTCCATGCAAGATTGTCACTTGAGAAATAATTTCCTTGGTTTGGAATATCTTGCACACCTAGTTCGATGAGTGATTCCCATTTATTCTTTTTACCCATTCTAAGCAATATTAAAACAATTAGTGACCCTATATCCTATTCAAATATGAAGGAATAAATATATATTTTTTTTAATCACTCCATAGTATAATTCTCTTTACAAGGTGTTCACACTTTTTTTACTTCAAAAATAATATAATTCTAGGGCATGTTGCAAAAATCATAGAAAGAAAGTAAATAAAAACTAATTTAACAATATAAAAATTATAGAAATATCATTAAATACTTGACAATATAAAATGAAAGATACAAAATGTTAGGATTAACAAGGCAGAAATAACAATTACATGCAAATATAACCAATATCAGAAAACAATAAACCACACATAAGAGAATACAATACAAAAAGATTTAACATGGTTCACCCAATCCCTGGGCTACGTCCACCAACAATGAGTCCAATATTGTTATTATCCAGTGATTACAACTTCATTACAATCTGTAATCCCTTACAACTCAATTCCACCGCAAGTACTAAAATCATACATTATGAAATCCCTAACCCTAAGCCATATTATACAATATTTTTATGCTTTAGGTTTATAATGAGTTACAATATGTCGGCCCAAAAATAGCCAAAAATATGTCGGCCTCAAACCCGATGAGGTCAGGAAGAAAAGTGTACAGTACTTTCCTGGATAGTACTTTCATGATCGGTCACCACAAGCTAACACAAAGGTTCAAAGCTTTTTTGATACATTATTACAAGTGGATGTAAGATATTTTGTTCCATGTTTATTTTTGTGTATGATTTGATAAAACATAATGCAAGGTGGACTATAACGAGCTGACTATAGTAATGACATAGGAAGGAGACTATGTTTTTAGGATTTTTTATTTTAGAAAAATGACTAAATTACAATGCAAGGCTTAGCTATATGATTAGACAATAGTAGCGCTTTAGAAAAGAAGCTGTGATTTTGAGATTTTTTTTATTTTAGATATGTCTTCTAATAACAATACAATACTTAGCTATATGACAATTAAAGATGGAAAAATAAATATTTAAGGGAAAATCTTGAAAATTCTAAGACTGACTTTTAGTTGAAACCTTAGTTTTAGCTTTGTTTAATTTTTATGTAATTTAATTTGACGGAGATCATTTTCTTTCTATGTTTTTTCTATTATAGTCGCTTAAGTGTAATTGTTGATATTCTTCAACATTTAAGCATAAACCTAAGTTTTTTTAAAATCACGACAACTCTTATTCAAACATTGAAATTTTATATTTATTTAACATACAAATATTAAATAACTTGAACACAATTAAGTATTTTAATATTTTGATGTTGATAATAGATATGATGCTATGATTATAATTTTATAGTTTTTTGTTATTTCTATGATACTATGTGGCATTCTAATCTTAAAAATTTAAACTTGAATCATTACAATAAAAATCCAATACTTTTAACTACTTAATATTTGAAAAAGAGTGGCAATGCAATAGAGGAGGAAGTTTGTAGAGCATCATAGGAATGAAGGCCGAGGCCAAGGTTACAGAGGGGGGAGGGGAGAATCCCAGAAGGGAGTAGCAAATCTAGCAACGGAGACAGGTGTATGCACCCTAAAATGGTTGCCTAGACTTTGGGTCCCCATTCAGCAATTTATCAATTTCATGAATCAACATCTTCAGTTCAATACCAATTTCCCTTTATCAAATCCTAGTTCTATCATTCATTCGATTATATTCTATGGATTAATCATTTTATCCTAAGTCTTTATTTAATTAAAAGGAATTTCCTCCCCTTTTATTAAATAAAAAAGCCCCTACCTTTTCCTCTTATCCTAAGTTGCACAAATAAAGCATTATTCTTATTTTATAAAAAGAAGAAAATGCCTTTTTGTCTCATATGGACACAAAAGTCAACTCTTATTTTCTCATTGGAGGAGATTTGTGCACATGGATTGCTCCTCTTTCAAGCTCCACCCTTGATTAAATATTTTGCCTCTTAATCTCCATAGTCCATTCCTTTTCAACTCCTTTAAAAGGAGAGCTCTTTTCTCATTCTAGGATCCCAACTTTGAATACTAATCTTATGCTGCAAGATTTCTTGGAGACTTTGGAGCTTTGGAGATCATTCTTGCATTCTAGTTTCATTCTTGCATCTTAGCTTCATCTTTATGCTTTCTAGCTTAGTTTCCTTTATGCTTTAGATTAGCTCACGTAGCTTAATTAGCAAGAGTTTTTAATACTTTCCTTTCATAGCTTAGCTTGCATCTTCATTCTTAGTATAGTTGCATTGCATTTCCATTGTTGATTCTTGAAGATATTGGCATTCTTTCCCTTGTCTCTTTGAATCTCCCATTGTGTGGTTTACTAGCAAGGTTGTATGCTTCAATAGCTCTAGCTGAGAGCACCATCAACTTCCTTGTGACTCCATGCCTAAGGAGCTCTAGGTCACTTTCTCAAGGTTTCCCATTCATGGATTCCCTTGGAAGTAATGACTTAGAGAAGGGCACTATTCAGTGTGTACAATAGGTGATCCGATTGATATTGATATGTCTGACGATATAGAGTTGGACATAGAACTTTGGAGGAAAATGGCGGTTATTGGTAGATTTATAGTCTTGAGGTATACCAGATTGCAAATTAGGGAATGGGTAACTAAGAATTGGAGTGAAGATATTGTTCTGAAATTTATTCCCAAAGGATTTTTCATAGTTGTATTTAGAGAAGAATTGATCAGAAATAACATTTTGAATCAACAAAATTGCTTCTTTGAATCATCACCTTTGTACCTGCAACCATGGCAAATGAATTTTGATCTAGTCCCCTTAGCAGTATATAAGGAACTGATCTAGATCAAATTGTATAATCTTCCTATAGAATACTGGGGAGATGAGAGTCTGGAACACATTGGAAGATCGATGGGCACTCTGTTGGAAGTGGATGAGAAGATCATCAATGATGACTCTTATTTGTATGCTAGGATTAAGATTACAGTGGTCAAGTGAATCCCGTCAATTATAAATCTTGAATCCAGGAGTGGAATATGGAAGCAACAAGTAGATATTAAATTTCCTACTTCCGATGATACGAGGGGCGCCAATAATCCTACTGTGGTTAATTGATCAGCTTTGGGGAAACCAGTCAAGGTATGGGTTCCTAAGAAAATAGTTACAAAAACTATTTTCAAGGAGTAGAAGAAAGTACCTTTGCAACAGAATCTCGTAATGGAAGAGGGGGAGTGTTCAGTCTCAAAAGAAAATTAGGCGGACAGGAAGAAGTTGCCTATGGAGAAGACTCTCGTGCAAGTCCATATGCAATTTGACACTGAAGTGGATTATGACCGGGTATTAGAAGACTATTTTCTCACTTCATATGAGTTGGATAATGTTGATCCAAGGAATGTGAGTCAATCAGTTAACGTTCTTCTTGGCAAATCCAAAGGTGGTAGGGGCAGGCGATCAAACATACAGAAAAGAGAAGAGAGGGCCAAAGAGAAAGGGATTATCAATATTTTTTATTATTTAAGGAAAGCCAAGGGAGTAGGGATCTCCCTTGGTGAGAAATGAAAATTTCAACATGGAATTTTAGGGGACTATCAGCCCCTGATAAGAAACGCTTGGTAAAACAAGTGTTAATCAAGATGGAAGGTCACATGGTTTTCCTATAAGAGATGAAACTCAATCTGGATAAAGCACTCAGTTTCCTCTGGTTATGTAATAAGTGGGAAGGTTTCTTTCAAGAAGCAGTAGGGGCTTATGGAGGTTTGGGTCTCTTGTGGAATTCTAATACTATAAAGGTGTCAAATTTAGAGAGATCTTCTCATTGGATCTTTGGCAGAGTAATCTGTTTGAAAAATAATTTGGCCTTCCCCCTTTTTAGTGTCTACGGACCTACTAAAACAATTGACAAATTGAAGATTTGGACAGAGATCTCGAGCAAGCTTGTTTCGATAGATTTTGACAAAGTGATAATAGCAGGGGACTTTAATGCCTTATTAGACCAAGAAGATAAATCAAGGGGTTTAAGGATGTCTTCCCAAATCATGGAGGACTTCAAAAAGTTTTTGTAGCAAAATCATTTATTTGACATTGTTTTGTCGAATGGTAAATACACCTAGACCAATTGAAGGGAGAAATTTATCAGAATCTTGAAGAGATTGGACAGATTCCTAGTAGGCTCATATTGGATAGAATCATCTTTTAACGTGGTTTCATGCATTCTTCCCTTTTCCTTGTCGGATCATTTTCTAGTTCAACTTTCTATTCAAGAGTCTCCTCAAAGGGGTAAAGGAAGCTTCAAATTTCAAAGCATGTGGTGGAGAGATAAGGATTTTTTGCCAAAAATGGAAATTTGGTGGCAAGAAAGTAACAACTTCTTTGGAACACCGAGTTTTTTCTTCTCGAAAAGAATGAAAATGATTAAAGAAAACATTAAAATTTGGAACAAGGATTTGTTCAAAAATATATTTGCTGAGAAAATTAGAATAGAAGTGGAGTTGGATGAGCTTAATAATCAAGTCATCTTGGTTGGCATGTCCAATGAAGATTTTCTTCAAGAAAAAATGCTGAAAAGAGATCTAGCGGAAATCCTCCAAAAAGAAGAAGTATTTTGGAGAGACAAATCTAGAGATAACTAGATAAGTGCATGAGATCTTAATACAAAAAAATTTCATGCTTCAGTTAAATCAAGAAGAGCCAGCAACAAGATTGGCTGAATTCAAAATGTTCATGGAGTTTGGCAAGAGGACGAAGGAGAAATAGAAAAATTAGCTATAAACCACTTTAAATCTCTTCTAGGAGAATCTCCTGATTCTATATTTTTGGATTCTCAAAATTTTCTTGACGTGATCCCGAAGGTGGTCTTGACTGTGGACAATTTGGATTTGATGCACCCCTTCACCATTCAGGAGATTAAAAAGGCCACTTTTGATAACCTCCCAGACAAGATGCTAGGCCCAGACGGTATTACATTGGAGGTCTTTCAAAAGTGTTGGAGATTTATGGGAGAAGACATCTTAAAGGTGGTAGAGGACTTCAGGAGGAAAGGAAGGTTCATGAGGGAAATCAACAACACTGTTATCGTCCTGATCCCCAAAAAATAGGAGTGCAAGTCAATGTCAGATTATAGGCCAATTTCCCTCTGCAATTCTTTATAAAAAATCATCTCTAAGGTGATGGTTAACAACTTGAAGTTGAAGCTAGACAAATACATCTCGATCAAGCAATATGGGTTCATCCCTGGTCATGAAATTATAGACAACATATTAATGGCTGGTGAAGCCATCCACTCTATGAATTCAGGCAAGAGACTAGGTATGATTGTTAAATTAGATGTTAGCAAAGTATATGATAGCGTAAGATGATCTTTTATGTGTGAAGTGCTTTCCAAATTCAGATTTGGTCAAGAGTGGATTAGATGTATCATCCATTGTTTATCCTCAATCCACTTCTTTTTTCTAGTTAACAGTTTAGTTTGTGGCTTTTTTCAGGCTACTAACAGATTGAAGCAAGGTGATCCTCTGTCTCCTTTCCTTTTTGTGTTTATGGAAGAAGTGCTCAGTAAAAACATAAAAAAACAAACCAGTGTGGGTCATTGGAGAGGGAGTTATATTCACAACTATACAGGTCTGGTATCACATTCACAATTCATAGATGATATTGTCCTCTTTGGGGAGGCTTCAGTTAGGGAAGCATTGGTCATCAGAGAGGTGTTGGACGGCTATGAAAGGGGCTCGAGCAATGCATGAATAGGGCAAAGTCTAAGGTATATTTTTTCAATTCGAACAAGAGCTTGCGAAACAAAATTATTAATGTTTTGGGATTCAAATCAAGAGAATTCCCCATAGTATATCTTGGGGCTCCTTTATTTTCAGGAAGACTTGACCCCAAGTTATGGGATGATATTTCAAATAGATGTCAGCAAAAAGTCTCAGGGTGGAAAAACCAATGGTTATCTCAGGCAGGTAGAATCCAGATGATCAAATCTATCTTATCATCCATTCCTATCTATTACATGGTCTATCAAATGACCAACAAAGCAGCAACAACCATTGGCAGTTTGTTGAAAAAAACTATGTGGGAAGGATCGAAGGAGGTAAAAAAGATTCTGCTCATTAATTGGGATGTGGCTTGTAAAACTAAGAAGATGGAGGTATTGGCATGAGGAAGATGGGCCTTCATAATCGCGCGCTAGGAGCTAAGCTGACATGGAAGATGTATAAATATTTGGAGAAGCTATGGTGTAAAGTCATGTCAGCCAAATATTTGGATTCTGCTGAGCCTAACATAATTCTAATAGTGGAAAATTTGTCCAAAGGATCACACATGTGGCATTTCTTATGGAACAGTCGCAATCTCATTATTGAACATCTTACTTGGATAGCAGGAAATAGACGTAGAGTGAAGTTTTGGCGAGATTCTTGGAATGGAGATCCTCCTCTAATCAACTTATTCAAGGATAAAAATTGGGTGATTGAAATCGAAGCTTTGATGGGTGATAGAGTAGCAGACTATTTTAATAGCCCTGGGAATTCATCTTTAGTTGGCTAGAAATCTATGGGGGCAGGTCCTTCGGATAATCAGAGGAAGTTATTAGACCTTTTATCAACTAAAGTTGTGATCCCCTCAGAATTAGAAGATCAGCTGATCTGGAGTGCATCAAAATCAGGGGAATATAAGGTCAATCTCAGTTATGAATTGTAGAGGTATAGAACCAGAGACACTAAGTGACCTTCGATCCTATGTTGGGGTAAATGGGCACTCCCCAAAGCTGGAGCGTTCTTATGGATCACATTACATGGTAGGATCCTCAAAGGAAACCATTTGAGGAGTATCAAGATAGAGGGGCTGAGTTGGTGCATTTTGTGTAAAGAAGAAGAGGAGACAGTAGACCATCTCTTGTTTTGGTGTCCTTTTGCACAACAATGTTGGGTATGGCTTTTAGGTAGGTTAAAATGGTTTGCAGTCAGGAACAAATCAATTAGATATTTTTTGATTTCATGGTTGATTGATAGAAGATATTCAAAATGGGGAGTTCTCAAGATAGTGAGTCCATCTATGCTAGTATGGCATATTTGGAAGGAGAGAAATTGAAGGATTTTTGAAGATAAAGAGTTGGGAGTAGAAATGATACAGGAGAAGATTACGGCTGCCATAGAAGAAGTCATCAATAGCAGAATACAAGGGATGACTTTTAGATACCAATCTAAATGGGACCATGATATGGAGGATTTTTGGTCCTTCAAAATGAAAGGGGACCATCTCATGAGAAATAGGAAGATGGTCAGAAAGTCAATAACTTGGCAGCCTCCTCATCAGGGATGGAAGAAATTAAATTTCGACGGAGTTAGTAGAGGTAATCTGGGTAGAAATGGTATAGGTGTAATCATTTGGAATGAAGAAGGGATATTGATCAAAGCAATAGCAGGCCCTATAGGCATCACTTCCAACAACGTGGAAGAGATCTCTGCATTAGAGGCCGGTCTCAAATGGTGTGTATCAAATAGAATTATCAATCTAGTTATTGAGGGAGACTCGCAGGTTATCATCAACGGAATTGCGAAAGGGGATTTCCAATCTTGGAGAGTAGTAGATTGGATTCCAATAATTTTGAAGCATTTGGACACATTGGGGGAATATCATATCCAACATGTTTATCGAGAAGGCAACAGGATGACATACCTCTTGGAAAATTTGGGATTGACAACAATGAGGACATGAGATTTGATCACTTTGATCACATGCCGAAGAATCTGCAGGAGATAGTTGCAGAAGATCATGGAACAATCATGAGAAAAGACATAGGTTAGCGGTAGAGAGTCACCATTTCAATTTTTGAAAGTGGTATAACCTGTGAGATAGTTGCCACACACTTCTGAGTTATAGAATCTTTGTATATATCAGCCTAAGGACTGCTATAGAGAATTGATAGATTTGAAGGTGGCCTTCATTCAAGGTACCCAAGGAGTAGCAAAGCAGATCTATCTAAATATTTGGAGGCTTAGAGAAGGAATGTTTTTGTCGGTGTGCATGAGAGATTCATGAATGATCCTATGAACAAGTACTCTATTGCAGTCAGTTCTTATCTCACCGCAGAATCCCTTCGAAGAGTATGTAGATTGGTCTATTTAAATCCCCCTATTTTTGTGTTTCTACACAAGAAAATGGTGAACCATTTGGGCATAACCTATCATTGTAGCAAGGTGGAATTGCTATAGGAAACCCCGAAGGATAAAATTTAGAGAATTTTTAGCCGGGCGAATGAAAAGGAGCAAGTAACAATGGTGTCATCTTGGGGGGTGACTTCTGGTTTGAAAATCATGTTCATGATGACGTGTTGGTGGTAGAGTTGTTCCAACCAGTCATTCAAATTTTTGGGCATCCTCTGCATACTGTCAGACTGGCTCGTAGGATCATGGTGGATGAAATATACACATAGGTTGTAGTAGCAATGGATAGCATTGGTACTCAATTAACAAGCAACGGTTTGCTGGGTTTTTTTGCGGTGGAAGTAGAAGGTAAGAAGACTATGATGAAGAAGGCATGGACAGACTTCAAAGCAGGTGTTAAGGAATATGATATGGTGAAGTTTGCAACCTTTCTCCAAGCAAACAGGAATCTCTTTCCAAAAGAGATAGGAGCTAGGATGTTAGAGGTTGGTCAGGGAATAATGTATCTATTTCACCGATCACTGTTGGTTGTATATCTAGAGTTCCTTGTCAATATGTAATCTTTCTTTTTAAGGAATATAATGGGTACTACCCCCTAGGAAGAACTTTCTTAAAAAAAAAAAAACTACTTAATATTTGAACTAATTAAGAATATTTTAAAAACTTGCATCATTTATGTAAACAATAAAACATGTAGCTCTAGGTGGGTCATCTTGCTTGTTATCAATTATCATTGTTATAACAAGAATCCCATTGATAATAATTTCATGTTAGGACTCTATTATGTTGGCACTAATAAAGGCTGTGTACTTGACATAATAGTCCATAATTGCATAGTCTTAGGTTGCCACTGTTTTTGTTATTTTCAATTGAATTGTAGTCCTAAGTTCTTTTCTTAGCTGTTATAACTTATTATTCATTATAGCTAGTTTCAGTGATGGAACATTCTTCTCAAGTGTTATAGGAACATTCTCTCTTAATTTTTAATTTTTAAATTATCTCTTGCATTCCCTTCAAATTGTATGCATAATAAAATAAATTAATATGCATGTACAAAATTAAGCAGTTTATGCATGGGACCATGTTGTATTGTATTTGATTATTGAATGAATTTATATAAAATATTTCTTAGCTATAAAATGGAGGCTACTAATTTCTTCATTCATTAGTTTATTTGTCTGAGTTGGACTCTCTATGCTTCTTGCGTACAAAGTATGTCTCTGTACTGTAATACCCCAAAAATGGGCTATATGTTCATTAACCTTCTATATCAACAATTCGAACAAAATCGACATCAAAGTCCTAACCTAAGGCACATCTAAACATCATCGAATCATAATTGATTATCTTAAATTCTGCATCGGGGAATATTCCTAGTAATATTCTTAATCATCATAATTATCTTTAATTTAATGATTATTTGGTGATAAATCACATTTATCCTAAAGTTTGATTAATTGAATATTTTCATATTTAATTAATTAGATTTAATATCTTGCCACTTAATTGTGTAATTAAATTTAATTCTATCTATTATTAATTGTATTATTTAATTTTGACAATAAATTCAATATCCTATGAATAATTGATTAAATTTTTAATTAATTAAAGCAAGTTGTCATTATTTAATAATATAGTTTTTAATAAAAGTTTGATAAAATAGTTAATTAACCCATAAATTAATTATTTTATTTCAAAAAGCAGTTAAGTTGAGAATAAATCACTTTATTTATTTATTAAATCATAATTATCCATGTGCACATTCAAGGACCAGTTAAACTCAAATTGAAAAATCAATGCAAGTTGTTAGCTTTTTGAAACTCAACATCTTTTTGAGTTTTAAAGTTGATCTAAACTTCTAATTCGAGTTGAACTGTGCTTTTGAATGATTTTTGTGACTTAATTATCTTTATTTAAAAATAACTCAAAAATCAACCTGAGTTATTTGAGTGATTTATGGCTTTTTCTCATGCACCTCCAAAGCCCTGAATTTCTATAAAACCAAGGCTCAGCTCTTCATAATTCATCTCGCAAATTGCAAACTTACTCTACAGGAATCATAGCATATCAGATTTGGAGAATTTGCACAATTGGAGCTTGAAAGATAAATTTGAGGATTCGAAGCTTTGTGAGATCAATTTCAAATTCAAAGCTTTCATATTATTGTTAAAATTTTCATTCTCATATCATATCATTTCTAGATTAGCATTGCATATCAATTTTCATATTAGCATAGATTCATATCAGTTTTCATCATATTATTGCATAGAAAATATAAAAAATATAGATTAATTACATTCATTCCATATCCATCTTTTGCATTCAAATCTTTCATTTAGGTGTCGTCTAGGTCACTGATCTCGATAGCAATCTGAGAACATCAATCTCGCACCTACTAGAAGGCAGTAAATCGCTTGGTTAAATTAGATTTCAATTTTGCACGATTTTGATTATAGCTAACCTCTAATGTTTTATTAAAGTGTTGTGTCTACAAATCAGGTACAATTTTTACACACGCCATTTCTGGCACCTACCGTGGGGCAACCCACCTTTACATGCTAGTTTTGATTTTTTTGGGGAGCTAAAACCTTAAAGTTTCAAAGATTTAATTTTATCTCCCAAACGGCTTGGATTTTTGGTCTAAATTTTTTTTGCAAGTTGGACACATATCAAAGAAGTTACAGTAAAAAATTTAGAATTTTATGAGATGTTTTAAATTTTTAATAATTTTTTCTTAAAATTCCAAAAAAAATTAATATCTGACGCAAATCAGCATATTTTTCAAAAAAATTTATATTTTTGGAAAGCTCTTTAAATTCTACAGGGGGTCCATTTTTTGTATTTTAAATTTGGATGCAATATAATAGCTCAAATAGTCAATTTACAAAAACTAGTCTATTTTGATAAAACGGATCTCTAGGGCACAAATGAAGAGATTTTTCTAAAAATTTTACATTTTTGGAAATCTCTCTATTTTTTAGTAGGGGTCTCTATTTTAAATTTCTATTTTTGTGGCCAAAATCATAAAAGAAAAATCAAATCTTGTTGACTAGGTCAAATGCAGCAAATTTTTTTTTTTTTTGTGATGGGTATGCACTTATTTTTTTTACATGATTCAATGAATAATATGGAAGTCATTTGGGTCAATTGCTGGTTATTATTGCTAATAATAATTGATTTTTAGAGCTAATCCTATGGTTTTCATAAGTTGAATATATGTTACATATCTTGTTTGCTTGTTGGAGAGTTCGTCACTTGCTTGCATGGAAAAGCTCAACAAGAATTGTTAAAAATCAGGTAAAAATCTACTAAGCGCATTGCGAGGATCTCAGGTATTCCACTTTTTCTAATAATATTTCAATTTGGGGCTTAAAATAAATCTCTCGTGTGTCTAGCTTGGGTGATTCTTTTCATGCTTTTATTTTACACACTTGCATAATTGATACTAGGTTGTGATCCCTTAAGGATTCATTAAGTAGTCTCAAATACTTGTGATTGATCTTGATTGCTATCTTGGGTTATTGGACTCGCTAATCCATCAGCCCCTCATTCCACCCCGTGGTTGCAATCTCAGTGCCATTAAAGGGGAGGGGTCTACAGGAAAGAAGCGTTAATTGTTCCACTAGGCAACCCTTTTGCGCTTTTTGGAACTCACTTATTTTTTAAGTTGGGGACTCATTTTCAGCTTGTGCGAGGTGTTAAGTGTTCCACCTTGTGGACTCATCTCATATTCGCTTTAAGTGTTAAGTGTTCCTCTTTCTGCTTTTTGGGTACTTTTGGTAGATTTGCTTTTGGAAACATACATCTGTGCTCACATAGTAATTAGGCCCTATGAACACTATTTGTGATTCTTGAGAGATTGGATTCCTAGTGAAATCCTTCTTGATGATAGAATCCTTGTAGATAGGGAGGATACTTAGTGCATTTCACATTCAACTTGGTTGGTGTTCTCTTATTGATCAATACATTCTCTCCCTGGAGAGGTTGATAGATCACGTGGGGTTGACATCACGAGCTTTGATGAATCAAACTTGGTCCATGCATCTTCTCTTATTGATTGATACATTCTCTCTCTAGAGAGGTTGATAGATCATGTAGGGTTGATATCATAGACCTTGGTGAGATAATCTTCATCTTAGTGTGTCGGATTTATCTGTCTGCTTTGTTTGGGTTAAAAGTGAAGAGACATCAAAACCTTGGATCTGGAGCCAAGTCCCCTTGTGGTATCATACTGTGAGTCACCTTTAAAGAGGGTTAATTATAGCGGACAATCCCTTCATAGGGAAAACTGCGTTGACAAAACCTCAAGCAGTAATAGCCATTTTCACCGTGGTAGTGATAGCCGCTATATAAATGTCCTTGTGGAAGAAATCTCCATGGGTATGGTTCATTATTGGGTTGTCAGATCTCCCTAGTAGCTCTTGAAGATTAAGTTCTTAGATTGTGTCAAAACCTTAGTGCGCCGGGATTGGAGTTCACCCCTTTGGATCATAAAATTTGCAGAGTCAAACCATTACTAAAAACCCTAGCGAAGCCAAATTTTCATTTTATAGGGTATATGTGCGTTATTACAAAACATTTTTGGAACATACACAATTATCACTTCTGAGGATTAGAACGAATAAGTCACTTGATTGTTCATGTGCAAGGTTGCTTTTGCTCTTGTTCATTATTTTCATACATGATTGAAATCACGTGCTTGCTATTTTGCATGCTTGTTTATCTATCTGGTTACTGAAAATAGACAAATCTGTTACAATCCTCAAATCTGGACATTGAAATTTGCAAACAATTCAAATCTGTAAACTCAAAATTTTGCAAAAATTGACGTAAAATCCTTTCTGGAGTCAAAAATCATTTCAGGAAGTCAAAAGTCATACAAGTTTTTCCAAGTGTCATTTCATTACAACCCATCTGTCGTATAATTGAGTACCTAGTGTCATACGAGTTTCCATGCCAGCAAATTCTCAAAGTCAAAATCTTGCAACTGTCGTATGAGATTTCCAAGTGTCGTTTCATTACAACCCATCTGTTGTATGATTGAGTACCCAATGTCGTACGAGTTTCCATGCCAATAAATTCTCAAAGTCAAAATCCTACTTGCAACTATTGTATGATATTGTCAACTGTCATTTCATTGCTACCCAACTGTCGTATGATTGACTACCCAGTGTCGTACGAGTTTTGATGCCAAAAAATTCTAAGAGTCAAAATATTGCTTGCAATTATTGTACGAGTTTTGCAATTATCGTTTCACATCATACCCACTGTCATATGAGTCTGCAGAGTGTCGTTTGGGAAATTTTTGAAAGTGGTCAAAAAAATTATCAGAATGGCCAGATATTTATCTTTTTCAGCCTAATTTTAGAATCTGTCGAATAAGTCACTGTGTCAGAAACAGAGCAGTAGCTATTGAGAATCAGTACACACATCTCAAAGAATCAGTACACAAGAGGAAGAAGCTCTAATCACCGCTATGATGAAGCAGCTGCAAGCTATGCAAGTCTAGCTTGACAAACTTGAGAAAGAAAAGGAACCTAAAGAGTTCTCCATGGAAACTCTATACTCTTTTCCATTTGATAAAGACTTCTACATGTCACCATGCCCCCGGACAGAATTTGAGCAACATGATAACCCTTATGATACCTCTTCCACAGAGAGTGACACACCCAACTTTGGAGACTATGATGACTATGACAACAGACAATGTAATGATACCTATGACACCTCTGTTTCTAAGAGTCCTCCTTGTCGTGTGTTCCTACTTACTACAAATGGGCTGTCACATTGGATAGATCGTGATGGTGATCCATATGATTCTGATTTTGAAAGATATTTTGACAGCTTTTGTGGACAATACCTTGATTATGATCCATCTACTACTATTGAGGAACTATAAAATGCATCGTGCTAGCTTGAAGCATCAATATTATAAGAATCCTTCTCCTAAGGACTCTCTTGCTGAAAATAAAGATTATCTTCTCAAGCAAGATCATGTTAATGCTGAACCTTTATCTGGGGATGGTTCCCTTCCATCCCCTACTTCCTCCAATACCCATACATTTCCTAAAGCTTCTGAGTCTTTCAAATCTTTCACAGAACCTTCATCTGACACAAGCCCTGATACTTTTCATGCGGTTCCCTATAGTTATCCTCCAGGGCTACCTCTTAAAGAAACTCAAGATAACCTTCACTTGGCTACCAATACTTTCAATAATGCTAAACCTAAAGAGCCTAAGCCTTTATATGCTATAATTCCTACTTCAGATGGTCCTTCACCATCTCTACAACAGTCTTC
Source organism: Chamaecyparis obtusa (assembly GCA_027943335.1). Lineage (NCBI taxonomy): Eukaryota > Viridiplantae > Streptophyta > Pinopsida > Cupressales > Cupressaceae > Chamaecyparis > Chamaecyparis obtusa. Next base: position 47,879 of record BSBK01006182.1, on the reverse strand, counting down.
CATACAATCCCAACATGCTTCCTTGTCCTTAGAAGTGGCTCCATGTCAAGAGGACTCTAAAAATGATGAAGAAAAAAACATAAAGAAAGATCAAGATCAAGAACCCTCCATGTCATCCACTCCTTTTTTCGATGTCTCTTATCTACTTCATGGTTCTTTTGATCCTGTACACCCTTTTTCATGCATTCCACCATGTCTTAAGTCTTCTCCTAAGCAAGATCAAGTTACTACTTACACCGTTGAGCTTATTGACAATCAAAATAACCTTACTACACTTGCACTTTCCAAAGATGATACTTCCATTAAGGTTGTTAAAAATGGTGTTGTTACTTCCAATGTTAAGCCTATTGAAAATCAAGAGAAAAATGATACGCTTGTGCTATCCAGAGATCCTTGTCAAGATCAAAGTCTTCCATCTTCTTATTCTACCACTCCATGTTCGCTTCCACTTTCTACTCTTCCTAATTCTTTGCAAGCTTTGAACAATCCTATCAAAGAAGGTGCTCATATTCAAGATATCCATGATTCTATTGAAAATCCTAATGCTCACTCTAAAGATGTTGATATCCTTGGTTGCGATATAGATGTTGATGAACTTATTGATTATCCTTTTGCATCTTCCGCATCCATCCTTGGACCTCTTCCACCACTACTAAGGGATTCACGTCTACCTTCCATCTTGGGTCCTTATGTCCCTTCAATTTTCCCTCCTAACTCTCCTTATTCACCATCCATCTTGGGTCCTTACGCCCCTCCATCTCTCATCTTTCGTCAAGATCAACATAGATGCATACCCTTGAATCCTTTTCATCCAACCACCCATCTAAACCAGTCATATCCTCCTTCTTCCACAAGTCCCAAGTCTTTTGGAAGTAGCTTGAATGTTCAATACAAGAAAAAGAAGCAATACAAGAATCCATCAAAAAAAGAAGATCACCATGTCTCCTCTAATAGACATGGAAACATAAAGTTAAAAGAAATATCTAAGAAAAAAACTACAAGACAAGTATGGGTTCCAAAATCCATCATTGAAGATATTCTCTCTAGATCATCGAAAGGAAATAAAAAGCCTACGGCTATATGGATTCCAAAGTCTCTCTTGAAAGAGTCTGGTGTTGAGCAAAAAGTTAAGTTGACATTCAAGCTTCCAAAGGCTTCCACTTCATCTTCTTTCAAAAATATCCTTCCATTCCATGCGCCTAAACCGCAACCTCTGCTATCCATTCACCATATTCCTTCACGTATTCCTTCATTCACATTTCCTCCATCCTCCCCCCACCTTTCAAGGTGTGTGTTGATGTTGATCTTGCCTTACTTTCCATCTACCCTTTCACAATCTTTCCATTCATTATCCTTCTACCTTCTATTCTTTTTCCTCATTTGCCTATTCCTCCTATCTTCCAACCTCATTGGCTTTACATAAAACCTTATCCTCCATTTTTCTCTTCCATCTTCCTTTCCTTATCAGCATCTTTGAGCATATCATTTTGAATCCTTGGCATATCACAGTTTATCCTTTCAAGGAGCACTATCTAAAAAGCTTGCCTTCTTCTAAAAAAAAATTAAAAAAAAATAAAATTTGAAAATGTGCCTTGGTGAAAACTTGGAAACAGGCACCTTGGTAGCAAAAGTAAAGAGAAATAAATTCATCCTATGGTGAAAACCACTCCCTTGTGGCACCTTGGATAAGTACCATGATGAAAACCTGGCAATCAGACATCATGCGTAGTTCTTCTACATATTTCATCCATTCCATCTTCGCTCTTTGATCTTGACAAGGTTGACCTATACATGAACATTTGGCTATTTTGTGAGTTGTCTTATGATGATCTTGCTTTCATTCCTTTCATGTTTAGCTTTCATATCCATCTTCCTCCATTCATTTTCACCTATCGCTATCCATTTCCCCTTTGGTCTTGATCTAATAAAAAAAGAAAGAAAGAGTAAAACATGATGCTTTGAAACCTCTTGACATGGCTACTCCTTTGGACTACATCATTTCCTTCTTTGGCATTACACTTTTGTGACTTATCTTATGCTGGCCTTTCATTGCTTGTCCAAATGTGCTTTACATGACAATTTTTCCCTAGCTTGAGTATTCTTGAGGATTTTTCCCTTGAAGATTTCTTCCCTTCATTCTCCTTCATTCTCTTGTCTTCCATCTCTTCCACTAGCTTGCTAATCCCTCTTGTTCTCCACCTTGCTAGACATTGGGACTATACGATATGATCTTGCTTGGGAGTTTGCAATGGAAAAAGATGCTATCAAGTATCCCAAGTATCATAATCAGTATCAGAACAAGTATCAGAACACCTACTAGGGCTACACCTTTCACTTTAGTTTATGGGTCTAAAGCGGTACTGCCTATTGAGGTTGAAATCCCATCACTAAGAATCAGAATGCATGGTCTCGTAACTGATGATGACTATAGAGTGTCTAGGTTGCAAGAATTTGAACTACTAGATGAGCGCAGACAAGCAACATATGATCATCTCAGAGTATATCAGAAGAGAATGTCTAGAGGCTACAACAAGAAAGTCAGACATAGAGAATTTCAGGTGGGTGATCTGGTCTTGCGAGAAAATCCTAAAAATCAATCCCATCGAGAACGCAAGGGGAAGTTTGAACCCAATTAGCTGGGTCCCTTTGTTATCACTGCTACTTTTGGCTCTAGTGCCTATCAACTCTCAATGACTAAAGGAGAACAGCTCTGAGAACCAATCAACGTTCTCCATCTGAAGAAATTCTACGCCTAAGGCATTCAGTCTATGGTAAAATGTCCTGAAAAAATCTTAAAAATTGGAAAAAGTCCTGAAAAAATGAACATCTTGGTGAAAACCTAGCAATAGGCACCTTGATGATTCACAAAAAAATCAAAAAATATCAAAAGTATAAAAAAATTGAAGAATGAAAAAAATGAAAAAAGAAAAAAAAGTGCCTTGGTGAAAACCTAGAAACAGGCGCCTTGGTAGAAAAAATAGAATCTCTGCCAAGATGGTGAAAACCTGGCAAACGGGTGCCACTTGTTTCAAAATGCTCCATCTATCAGTGCAATCTTGGTCTTTCCCAGCTTTTAGTCTTGCTTTAGTTTGTACATATCTCCTAGTCTGTTTCTGCATTTCCAGTTTTCAATAAGTCGGTCTGTACACCAAACAACTCAAGCATCTGTATCCTATCAATGTTCAAACTTGGAGGCAATCAATGTCATATCCTATGGTCTCTGGTGTATCTTAGACGTATCATATCTATTCAGAGTCATTTTGAAGCTTCATGTGAGTCAGTCAGTCAGTCTTGTCTCCCGAAAGGATTTTGCATCTACAACAATGCAATCAAACATAAAACTGACAACAATCTATGCTTTTTTACATGCTTTTATCTCCTTGTATGCTTACTAATTCACATTGAGATTTTTGCATATTGTGTCCCTTCTAGCTCTTTGATGACGTCCTTTATAGGATTTAGAGAGTGATGACTGGGGGCATAATCTTTTCTTTGTCTTCTGCTTGTATGTGAAAATCTAACGTCTTTGGAAATTTTGGATTGAAATGGTGTCTGACTGTAAGAGCCTCTATCTCGAATTGGATGACCATGCGTACCTCAACCATTGATACCTAGAAAATTCAAGGAAGTTTGATCTAACTATTATCTTTTTGAGTAAGTTCTTTCTCCTACTGTGAAACGCGATCTTACCTAAGGATGTGAACGATAAAGGGTCACTACGTGTAATTCACATTGGATTTAGAATGATCTCTTGGCTGTTTGATGTGTTTGTAATGTAAGGCGTATTTAGGTCATCACAATGTTCATGTTTTGATGCTTATACAAATTGCTATATCAAAATGGACATGATATTTAGGTCATCTTGGTGCTTATGCCTTGGTGCTTATATCTAATCCGACATTCCAAAAATAAAATCAATATTCATATATCCATGGTTGTTGACCAGTGGGTGTTGTATTGATTCTTGCGCATACAAATCGATATTCATATGTCTATGGTTTCATAGCTAGTGGGCATTGTATTGATTTATCCGGTTACCTAAAAGTTCAATGATGATAACAAATCGACATATGATCAGTGAGTAGGTCCTAGGTCTTAGGTTGCATTTCATTTTGCATGTCTCTTTGCATTTTGCATGTTTGCATGATCTCACAATGATTAAACGAACTTCAATGCTTAAATGATTCTCCACTCGCATCTTCAAGTCTAACAAGAGCTGAATCTCACACAAAGGTTCCTCTAACGAAACAACAAGTAGAATCCTTTTTCAGGATCAAAATTGAAATCTGAGATCATTCATATTATTCACTGCTTTCATATTCGACCTTCAATCATCACAGAAATTCAGTATTCAACTTAACTGATTATCTTACATCAAACTATCAAAATTTCAACTTGGTCAACTATGGTCAACTCATGGTCAAACCTAGTCAAATTTGGTCTTTTGGACCTCCAAACGATGTAGAATGCATTCTCGGATGTGTATAACCACTTCTCAAATCAATTAACATGCTTCTAAACTATCAACGCTGACTTTTCTTGTCAGATTTCAATTTTAATCCCGAAGGGGGCATGATATTGCACATCATTCAAAGTCTGTAATCTAATTTGAAATCATATCTTTGCTAAAATCATATCTTTCCTCAATAATCAAGACAACAACCATGTCTAGTTGCTGATTCATCAAAAGTCCTCATCGCTCGAGGAAAATCTATCATCACTTGGGGCATATCAGATTCATCAAGATCCATATCAATCTGGTATCCTCCTAATCTTGTAAAATGTATCAGTTTTTGCAACCATCGGATCATAGTGTTCTTTCCTTGGTTCTTCGACAACTGAAGGATTCAGATGTGATACCTGCTAGTTCTGCTAAGACAATCAAGTCTAGAACCGGTCACTCACTTCTTTGCAATCCTAAGGTTTGGAATCAGGCCTTTTGACACTTTTTCACAATCATAGGTTCATTTTCTGTTATAGTGAACATTATCTTTGGTCATTCAGGACCTATTATCTTCATATCAAATCAATATCAATCAGCTTCTATCAATTATCAATTTCGAATCAGTTTCATATCAAATATAGACTTTCTTTGAACTACTGCGCTTCACACAATAATTCAAAGAGGGGCAAAATGTAATACCCCAAAAATGGGCTATATGTTCATTAACCTTCTATATCAACAATTCGAACAAAATCGACATCAAAGTCCTAACCTAAGGCACATCTAAACATCATCGAATCATAATTGATTATCTTAAATTCTGCATCGGGGAATATTCCTAGTAATATTCCTAATCATCATAATTATCTTTAATTTAATGATTATTTGGTGATAAATCACATTTATCCTAAAGTTTGATTAATTGAATATTTTCATATTTAATTAATTAGATTTAATATCTTGCCACTTAATTATGTAATTAAATTTAATTCTATCTATTATTAATTGTATTATTTAATTTTGACAATAAATGCAATATCCTATGAATAATTGATTAAATTTTTAATTAATTAAAGCAAGTTGTCATTATTTAATAATATAGTTTTTAATAAAAGTTTGATAAAATAGTTAATTAACCCATAAATTAATTATTTTATTTCAAAAAGCAGTTAAGTTGAGAATAAATCACTTTATTTATTTATTAAATCATAATTATCCATGTGCACATTCAAGGACCAGTTAAACTCAAATTGGAAAATCAATGCAAGTTGTTAGCTTTTTGAAACTCAACATCTTTTTGAGTTTTAAAGTTGATCTAAACTTCTAATTCGAGTTGAACTATGCTTTTGCATGATTTTTGTGACTTAATTATCTTTATTTAAAAATAACTCAAAAATCAACCTGAGTTATTTGAGTGATTTATGGCTTTTTCTCATGCACCTCCAAAGCCCTGGATTTCTATAAAACCAAGGCTCAACTCTTCATAATTCATCTCGCAAATTGCAAACTTACTCTACAGGAATCATAGCATACTAGATTTGGAGAATTTGCACAATTGGAGCTTGAAAGATAAATTTGAGGATTCGAAGCTTTGTGAGATCAATTTCAAATTCATAGCTTTCATATTATTGTTAGAATTTTCATTCTCATATCATATCATTTCTAGATTAGCATTGCATATCAATTTTCATATTAGCATAGATTCATACCAGTTTTCATCATATTATTGCATAGAAAATATAAAAAATATAGATTAATTGCATTCATTCCATATCCATCTTTTGCATTCAAATCTTTTGTTTAGGTGTCGTCTAGGTCACTGATCTCAATAGCAATATGAGAACATCAATCTTGCACCTACTAGAAGGCAGCAAATCGCTTGGTTAAATTAGATTTCAATTTTGCACGATTTTGATTATAGCTAACCTCTAATGTTTTACTGAAGTGTTCTGTCTACAGATCAGGTACAATTTTCACACACACATGTACTATCCAACAAAACTTCCCCTTTGATAAAGTGAGGGATCCTTTCAAAATGGATTCCAACACATAAGTCCATTTCACCACCATCTCCAATAGGTTTCCATGCAAGATTATCACTTGAGAAATAATTTCCTTGGTTTGGAATATCTTGTACACCTAGTTTGATGAGTGAGTCCCATTTATTATTTTTACCCATCCTAAGCAATATTAAAATAATTAGTGACCCTCTATCTCACTCAAATATGTAGGAATAAATATATTATTTCTTCTAATCACTCCATAGTATAATTCTCTTACAAGGTGTTCACACTTTCTTTTGACTTCAAAAATAATATTAGAATATAATTCCAGGGCATGTTGTAAAAATCATAGAAATAAAGTAAATAAAAACTAATTTAACAGTATAGAAATTATAGAAATATCATTAAAAACTCGACAATATAAAAGACCAGATACAAAGGTTCAAAGCTTTTTTGATTTATTATTATAAGTGGATGTAAGATATTTTGTTCCATGTATTTTTTTTGTGTGTGATTTGATAAAAGATAATGCAAGGTGGACTATAATGAGCTGACTATAGTAATGACTTAGGAAGGAGACTATGTTTTTAGGATTTCTTGATTTTGGAAAAATGACTACATTACAATGCAAGGCTTAGCTATATGATTAGACAATAATAGCGCATTGGGAAGGAAACTATGATTTTGAGATTTTTTTGATTTTAGATATGTCTTCTAATAACAATACAATACTTAGCTATATGACAATTAAAGATGGAAAAATAAAAGATAATGCAAGGAGGACTATAATGAGCTAACTTTAGTAATGACTTAGGAAGGATACTATGTTTTTAGGATTTCTTGATTTTGGAAAAATGACTACATTACAATGCGAGGCTTAGCTATATGATTAGACAATAACAACACATTAGGAAAGAAACTATGATTTTGAGATTTTTTATTTATTTTAGATATGTCTTCTAATAACAATATAATACTTAGCTATATGACAATTAAAGATAGAAAAATAAAAGATAATGCAAGGTGGACTATAATGAGTTGACTATAGTAATGACTTAGGAAGGAGACTATGTTTTTAGGATTTCTTGATTTTGGAAAAATGACTACATTACAATGCAAGGCTTAGCTATATGATTAGACAATAATAGCGCATTAGGAAAGAAGCTATGATTTTGAGATTTTTTTGATTTTAGATATATCTTCTAATAACAATACAATACTTAGCTATATGACAATTAAAGATCCAAAAAAATAAAAGATAATGCAAGGTGGACTATAATGAGCTAACTATAGTAATGACTTAGAAAGGAGACTATGTTTTTAGGATTTCTTGATTTTGGAAAAATGACTACATTACAATGCAAGGCTTTGCTATATGATTAGACAATAATAGCGCATTAGAAAAGAAACTATGATTTTGAGATTTTTTTGTTTTTAGATATGTCTTCTAATAACAATATAATACTTAGCTATACGACAATTAAAGATAGAAAAATAAATCTTTAAGGGAAAACTTTGAAATTTTTAAGAGTATGATCTTTAGGTGAAACCTTAATTTTAGCTTTGTTTAATTTTTATGAGATCATTTTCTTTCTATATTTTTTCTATTATAATCTCTTAAGTGTAATTGTTGATATTCTTCAACATTTGAGCATAAACCTAAGTTTTTTAAAAAATCAGAGCAACTCTTATTCAAACATTGAAGTTTTACATTTATTTGACATACAAATATTAAGTAACTTGAACTCAATTTAATATTTTAATATTTTGATGTTGATAATAGATATGATGCTATGATTATAATTTTATAGTTTTTTGGTTATTTCTATGATACTATGTGGCATTCTAATCTTAAGAATTTATATTTGAATCATTAAAATAAAAATCTAATACTTTTAACTAAATATTTGAACTAATTAAGCATCTTTTAAAAACTTGCATCATTTATGTAAACAATAAAACATGTAGCTCTAGGTGGGTTGTCTTGCATCCTATCAGTTATCACTGGCCACACCTGTTGTATTAAGAGTCCCATTAATAATCATTTCATTTTAGAAGTGGTTATGTTGGCACTAATAAAGGTTGTGTACTTAACATAATAGTCCATAATTGCATAGTCTTAAAGGTTGTAACTGTTTTTTCTATTTTCTATTGAATTGTGGTCCTAACTTTTTTTCTTAGCTGTTATAAGTTATTATTCATTATAGCTAATTTCAGTGATTGAACAATCTTCCCAAATGGTATAGGAGCATTCTCTCTTAATTTTTAATTTTTAAATTATCTCTTCCCTTCCCTTCAAATTATATGCATCATAAAATAAATTAATATACATACACAATTAAGCAGTTTATGCGTGAGACTATGTTGTATTGTATTTGATTATTGAATAAATTTATATAAAATGTTTCTTAGCTGTAAAATGGAGGCTACTAATTTCTTCATTCAGACCAACACATATTTGACATAGGAATTAATTTGGTTTATTTGTATGGAAAACCAACCAATGTGGCGAGTTGTTGGGATCTTAACCAAATTTCAAGCAACATAATTTAATATACAATATAAAAACATTCGAGGAATTAATTGTATGGAATTTCTTAGAAATAAAGTAAATTAATATTAAAAACTGATCAAATATTTATCTATAATTTTAGTTTTAAAGTACTCATTCTATCTGTTATATGATTTCATATAAAATAAAAGATATATTATTTATTTTCAAATAATTAAATTTTATAATTTTATATATATTTAAAATTAAAACACCTATTAAATAAAATTATTAAATCTTCAATCTTATAATATTCCTATTTTATTAAGAGTCACTTAATATGCTTTTCAAATCTCAAAATAAAATGTATTAAAATACCTACTTTGAATATTTTAAAAGATTGAAATACCCTTTTAATGAAATAAATAAGCATCAAAATTAAATGTTTAATTTAAATTGAGTTTAATATAAAAAGTATTCATTTTGAATGTGGGTGTTTCTTTGATAGAGCACAAACTATTCTTTCATTTTTGGGAGCTATTGTTGATAATCTTGTTTTAATCACATAGGGTTGATGGGTTGAGTTCATATGTTTTTGTAGATGGGTTTTGCAATCAATATATTTCTAATATTTATCTATGAAAACAAGAATACAACAGTTGTAGTGTACCAACCTGGTATGCCCTGTATTTTTTTGTCTTTTAGATGAACTAATAAGTTGGTCAAATAATTATCCAGTAACTTCCCTCTTTGAATACCCCTAGCCAAACAATCAATCAAAATGTAAGATTTAATAGAAGCAACAGTAGCAGGATTAACTTACAATCAATCAAAATGTAAGATTTAAAATATATGAATTTAAAAATGTAAGATTTAAAATGTTATATTTGTTGGAAATATAGATGGAGTAACTGAGAGGGGGGGGGGGGGGGGGGGGGTGAATCAGTTAACCACAAAAATATTACCACAGATCCCTTGGATGTCTTATTAATTCATTTACTGCTGTCACTCGGTAAACATACAGAGAAATGCTGTAACTCAGTTATTGCAATGAGTATTAATTATAACTGTTCTTAAGCATTCATCAGTGATTAACATGCATGCATAAAGAAAATAACATGAACACAAGAGACACCAGATTTAACGTGGAAACCCAATATGGGAAAAACCACCAATGTAACTAGTTACTATTTTTCACTCTTCTGAAGTGAGCCCTGTTAGGAGCCAACCCGATTAAAGGTTACAAAACACACTGTTAGGTGTGACCTTGTTAGAGGATTTAATCAACCTGTTAGGAGTGGCCTTGTAAGAGGTCTTGAAACAATTCAATAGAACTGTCACCTTGTTAGAGGATTTACAAAATAGTTGTTAAACCAACTCGGTTAAGAGATTTTGAAATCACTGCTACAATGGTAAGAAAGTAACAATGAAATGACCTGAATAATGATGCAACTGAATTGCTGACTACAGATCTCTGTTCTGCTTCACTAGATCCTTCCTGATCAAATAAATCTTTGTTGCTCCTCAAGGATATCTAACCATCCTTCAAAATTTGCACACACCTTCCTTCAAAATCATTTGCATGTTTGCTCACAAACTTCCACACTTGCACATTATTCTTCACACTTTGAATTCACCACTTGACCTTCTATATATACCATTTAGATTGTCAAGTCGGCACTAATAATCATTACAAACATTAACACTCATTACAACAATCGGCTGGAATAAACAAACTTTATTTCTCAAATTAGCAAAATCCTTTATTGGGTCGACCTTGCTCGGTAAATACTAATCCTAAAAAGATTTCCTTTGGTGACCGAGTGAACTCGGTTACCACTGCGAATTCTGCAACATCCTTTGGAGACTGAGTGAACTCAGTAAACACTAACTTTCCTTCGATAACCATGGAAGCTCGGTTAACACTATTTTCTGCCATACTTTCCTTTGACGCCAAGAGATCTCGGTAGACACTGAAAACTGGCTTGCTGACCGACTAAGCTTAGTAGACACATAGAACTACTTATTGATATGACATTTGTGTGACATCAAAGACAACACACAATTAGACAATTGTATCCAACAATCTCCCTCTTTGGCATTGATGGCAACACAACATGTCATAGCATAATGAAATTTCATAGAAAACATAGAATAAGGAACATATCCTTAGCTTCATTCTGATTCTCATCTTCCTCTGTCAGCAAACTTCTCTCTCTGACTAAAAACTCTCCCTCTTAACTTCTCAAATTCTCCTTCTTAGAAATTTCTTGAAATGACAACAAACTCTCCCTCTTTGACAACACATGCCAAAGACAACTCACACACTTTCGGTGAATACCAATGTACCTTAAGTACTGATTCATATGCAATGATTCCTTGACTATGCTGCATCAACTGACTAATCTTCAACATGCTCTGGTTGATGCATCACTAAACCTCTATTTAGTGAGCTTCAGATAGGGGAATGACCCCTAACTTACCTCTTAGATACAAAAATGCATCCTTAGGTAGTGGCTTGGTCAATATATCTGCAATCTGTTCTTTTGTATGAACATATTCCAATCCGATTTCCTTGTCCTGCACCAATTCTCTGACAAAGTGATATTTTATAGCAATGTGCTTGGTTTTGGAATGCATTACTAGATTCTTTGAAATATTTATTGCACTTGTATTATCACAAAACATAACAACTGGTTCTTTGATCTCAACCTTCATGCCTTCCAATAACTGTTTAAACCAAACAATATTAGAGCAATTTACTGCTGCAGCAACATATTCTTCTTCTGTTGTGGATTGGGATGTGTAATTTTTCTTTTTACAGGTCCAAGATACCAACCTCTTGCCAAGAAAGAATGCTCCACCACTTGTACTTTTTTTGTCATCAATGTTTCCTACCTAATCAGCATCAGTAAACACTTTTAAGTCCAGATTGCCTCCAAATTTATACCACAAGCCATAATCTTCAGTTCCGTTCAAGTATCTCAAGATTCTTTTGTTTGCCATCATATGATTTTCTCTGGGTTTTGCTAAGAATCTTGCTACTATACCAACTGCTAAGGCAATATCAGGCCTTGTATGCACTACATACTATAATTGTCCAATCATTGATCTGTATAAGGTCTGATCTACTTCTTTTGAATCATCATCTTTGGTAGGCTTCAGTCTAGTACACATGGGTGTACCAACTAGTTTTGAATCTTCCATACCAAACTTAAGTATTTCCTTGATGTATTTAGACTGAGTAATGTAGATATCGTTCTTGCTCTATTGAATCTGAAGACCAACAAAGAACTTTATTTGACCAAACATAGACATTTCAAATTCTTTGTTCATTTTCTCTAAAAATTCTTTGCATTGATCATCATTACCTGTAAACGCAGTATCATCCACAAATATTTCTGCCAAAATAATTTTGTTATTTGGTCCTTCTTTGATGTACAAATTACTGTTATCGTTAGCTCTTTTGAAACCAATCTAAATAAGATAATTATGTAATCTTTCATACCATGCTCTAGGGGCTTGTTTTAGACCATACAATGCTTTGTGTAACTTGCAAACCATATTCCTTTTGTCTGGATCAATAAAACCTTCAGGTTGCTTAATGTAGACTTCTTCATCAAGAATACCATTGAGAAATGCAGATTTTATATCCATCTAATATACCTTAAATCATTTATGTGCTGCATATGCAAGTAGAGTCCTTACACCTTCTAATCTTGCAATAGGAGAAAAAGTCTCTCCATAATCTATACCTTCTTCTTGAGAATATCCTTTACACACCAATCTAGCTTTGTTTCTTGATACTTGACCATCTTCATTCAACTTATTTCTAAATACCCATTTTGTTCCAATTACATTTTTATCTTTAGGCCTAGGTACAAGCGTCCATGTTTTGTTCTTCTCTATTTGTTCTATTTCTTCATTCATAGCCTCAATCCAACTTTCATTTTCCAATGCATCTTTGACATTTCTAGGTTCAAAATCAGCAAATAAACATGTACCTTTTAGTTTACTTCTTGTCATAGTACCATCTGATTTGTTTCCAATAATCTGATCTGGTGTATGATGTTTCCTGACATACTTGGCCAATACAAGTTCCTTGCCTCTTGAATGAGTTACATTATCATCTTCTTGAATTTCATCTTCAGGTTCAGGTTGCTTGGGCTCGATAGATATTTGCTCGGTAGCTTCAGACTGAGACTCGGTTCCTTGTGACTCGGTTTGCACTTCTTCTTGTGACTCAGTTACTATACTAGGGCTCGGTAGATGTAGTCTCCTTATTGATATATGTGTCTAGCAATGTATCAGGTTCAATGTAAACAAATCTTTTGTAATCCTCTAGTTCCTTTTTGCTTTCTTCTTCAGTCTTTTCTGCAAACTCATCAACTTTCACATGTGCACTTTCTATGATTTTGTGAGTAGACAAATTCAGACATCTATATGCCTTACTCTTGCAAGAATATCCCAAAAATATTCCTTCATCATTTTTCACATCAAATTTGCCTTTTCTAGATTCTTTTAAGATGTAACATTTACTACCAAATACTTTCAGGTAACTTACATTGGGTTTATAGTCATACCATAACTCATAAGGAGTTTTGAATGTGTCTTTCCTCAACTGTACTCGGTTCAAGGTATGAATTGCAGTGCTGATAGCTTCCTTCCAGTATTTCATAGCAATGTTCTTTTCAATCATTAGAGTCCTTTCACAATCCATGATAGATCTATTCCTCCTTTCAGCTATTCCATTCTGCTCAGGAGTTCCTGGGGCTGATACCTATCTTTTGATTCCTCTTTCAATGCAAAAATTATTGAATTCATGGGAGATGAATTCACCACCTCTGTCTGATCTCAAGCACTTCATTCTTTTCCCTGTTTCCTTTTCTACTCTTGCCAAATACCATTTGAACTTCTCAAATGCTTCTGACTTTTCTCTTAAATACATAATAGTCATCATTCTAGAGTAATCATCAACAAAGAGAATAAATAATTTTTCTCCAGTATAGCTTTCAATTCCAATAGGTCCACATAAATCAGTATGCACAATTTCCAAAATATCTTCAGACTGATAGTTTTTACTTTTAAAGCTAGTCTTTCCCATTTTACCAATCTGACAATTCTTGCATAGACCAACATCAGGTTTCTTCAAAGTAGGAATACCTCTTACTTTCTTGAATTTGCTTATTTTCACCATATTATCAAAATTTACATGACATAACCTTTTGTGCCATAACCAACTTTCTTCAATTTGAGCATTCACCGAGATCAAGATAAAACAGGTTACCTTTGATTTGTTTGCCTGATCCAATCAGTTTTCCCTTGTCATCCAATAGTCTTGCTTTTCCATGCATGAATTCAACTTTGAATCCAATGTTGATTAGCTATGCTACACTTAGAAGATTATGCTTTAGTCCTTCAACCCAATATGCATTATCACATATAAGTTCTTTGGTCAATGAGATTCATCCTCTTCCTTTTATACAACAAGGTCCATTGTTTCCAAACCTTACACTACCACCATCATAGTCTTCAAAATGTTCAAAGTTTGTTTTGTCACCAGTCATATGATGTGAACATCCACTGTCTATGATCCATGTTTCATTTTTGCTTATATGAGAGATAAGTGCCATCTCATCTTCATCATCATCAGATTCATCTTTTATAGCAATGAAGACAATTTCTTCTTCACTATCATCAAAATCCTTAGCCAAAAAGCATGTTTTCTTACCTTTATCCTTGAAATTCTTCTTTCCATTGTACTTGTGACCTTTCTTCTCATCCTTGCTTTGCTTGTTTGGGCACCTAGTTGCAATATGACCAATTTCTTCACATGAAAAATAGATTAAGGGAGTTTTACCTTTGTATTTACCTCTACCTCTAGAATATTTCTTTGCAAGTACTGCTTCAATAACTTCAAGATCACTATCAGAACTTTCCTCTGATTCTTTTTCACTCTCTGACTAGATGTCCTTTATTTTCTTGCCCTTCTTAAGTGAAAGTTTGGCCTCAAATTCTGATTCAATATTTTTGGAAGTTGGAACATAGTTGTCATAGTTATCCAACTCAAAGGCTATCAATCTTCCCACTAAGGCATCCAAAGTTATATTGTGATTTTCTTCACATCTTCTTTCTTGAATAGCAGATACTCTTATTGCATAGATAGGGAGTAATGTTCTGAGAACCTTACTTATAACAGTTTCATCATCAATTGTTCCTCCAGAAGCTCTGATTGCACTAACACTTGCCTTGATCCTTTCAACATATTTTGCAATGTTTTCATCTTCTCTCATTTTCATCTCATCAAACTATCCTCTTAGGCTTTCTGCTTTGGCTCTCTTCACATTGTCATCACCACCATAAATTTTCTTCAGCTTGTTCCACATTGCATAAGCAGTTGTGCAGTCTTTGATCTCATCAAATTCTTCATAGCTAAGAGCTGATGCAATGTCTATCATCATGGTGTTATGGTTCTTTTTCTTTGCAATGTCTTCAATAGATAATGTGCCAGTAGGAACTGTATACTCTTGATTAAGATATTTGCATCTTGAATCACCAATGGAAGCTAGATGAAGTCTCATGAGACCTTGCCATGCTGAAAAGTTATCTCTGTTAAGCCTTGGAATTTCTCTCTTGTAAGACATCCTGATCTTTAGCTTAGGTCCTTGAAACCCTTCTTGCAAGCACCAAAAGCTCTGATACCAATTGTTGGAAATATAGATGGAGTAACTGAGAGGGGGGGGGGGTGAATCAGTTAACCACAAAAATATTACCACAGATCCCTTAGATGTCTTATTAATTCATTTACTACTGTCACTCAGTAAACATACAGAGAAATGTTGTAACTCAGTTATTGTAGTGAGTATTAATTATAACTGTTCTTAAGCATTCATGAGTGATTAACATGCATGCATAAAGAAAATAACATGAACACGAGAGACACCAGATTTAATGTGGAAACCCAATATGGGAAAAACCACCAATGTAACTAGTTACTATTTTTCACTCTTCTGAAGTGAGCCCTGTTAGGAGCCAACCCGATTAAAGGTTACAAAACACACTGTTAGGTGTGACCTTGTTAGAGGATTTAATCACTCTGTTAGGAGTGGCCTTGTAAGAGCTCTTGAAACAATTCAATAGAACTATCACCTTGTTAGAGGATTTACAAAATGGCTTTTAAACCAGCTCGGTTAAGAGATTTTGAAATCACTGCTACAATGGTAAGAAAGTAACAATGAAATGACCTGAATAATGATGCAATTGAATTGCTGATTACAGATCTCTATTATGCTTCACTAGATCCTTCCTGATCAAATAAATCTTTGCTTCTCCTCAAGGATATCTAACCATCCTTCAAAATTCTCACACACCTTCCTTCAAAATGATTTTCATGTTCGCTCACAAACTTCCACACTTGCACATTATTCTTCACACTTTGAATTCACCACTTGACCTTCTATATATACCCTTCAGATTGTCAAGTCAGCACTAATAATCATTACAAACATTAACACTCATTACAACAGTCGACTGGAATAAACAAACTTTATTTCTCAAATTAACAAAATCCTTCATTGGGCTGACCTTTCTCGGTAAATACTAATCCTAAAAATATTTCCTTTGGTGACCGAGTGAACTCGGTTACCACCGCGAATTTTGCAAAATCCTTTGGAGACCGAGTGAACTCGGTAAACACTAACTTTCCTTCGATAACCATGGAAGCTCGGTTAACACTATTTTCTACCATACTTTCCTTTGACGCCTGAGAGATCTCGGTAGACACTAAAAACTACCTTGCTGACCGACTAAGCTCGGTAGACACACAGAAGTGCTTATTGATATGACATTTGTGTGACATCAAAGACAACAAACAATTAGACAATTGTATCCAACAATCTCCCTCAGAAAATTGTATCCAACAATATTTACCTAGATAGATTAATTTTGGTGATTATGATGAAGCCACAGTAGCAGGATCTATCTTGGTGATTATGATGATACAAAAATAGCAGGAGCGAGGAGGTGATGTTTTAGCATGACTTAGAAACAAAGCCCTTTTCTACGGCAATGAAGCTTAGAGAATGAAATTTTTTTCCTCATAAATTTTAAGAGGTGAAAACCTGTACTGGTATCACATAAAACAAAGGGAGTAGATCGATTTGGTGAGCTTGACCTATACCAATAAGTAAGAGCCCATGTTGCTGATGCAGAACACTAGTAGCTGAAGGAGCATAAGTAGCTAAGAGGTAATAAGCCGATAGTTAAGCATGGGTGGATCAGTGCATCCCAACGTGAGTAGTTCTGAATCTATATAAATCTTTAGGCATCCCAAATGCCAGAGGAACAAAATATGAAAAAAAGATGACACGATAGGTTCGAATCCCGGAAGACATAACATAAATGAAGAGGTTGGTGGTGAAAAGTTTAATATTTATTATCACATCTTGGCTCGTAAAATTTATTAAGCTTGGTAGAATTTGGTGAGTAAAATTTATTAAGCTTGGTAGAATTTGGTGAGTAAAATTTATTAAGCTTGGTAGAATTTATTAAACAAGTTTGCAACGTATCATTAAACGGAGCTCCTCATTAAACAAGTCTACAACAAATCAATTAGAAGATTGGGGATGAGTGGGAGCTAACAACAACTGTCAATATTCTATTGTAGCTCAGTCATTGGGATGGGGGCTCGATGACAGTACGATATGAGCTCCCATGGATGTATGAGTGAGGGCATGTATGGGGAGCCTGGGGGAATTTGTTGGCTACATAGCTAGCTCCATACTTTTAACCCTTGGCTATACAATAGAAAATATGTAGACTTTTTTGAATTCATTAATTAAATAAAAAATACAGAATCACTGTTATATGATTTGATTCTGCATTTTTAATTTAATTAATAAATTTAAAAAATGGTCACGTCAGGTGCATATTTTTTGTTGTATAGACGCTTCTCGAGATGTTTTGGGAAACTTTATTGAACATGCATTTATATCTGCAAATTGCTTTTTTTAAAGTTTCTATCATTTTTCCATCAAATTTATTCACCATAAATCTTATATTCAGTCCAACTTTATCATTGTGATAAGCAGTTGTGTAAGTAGTTATTATAACTACCTTCTTTTGTCGATACTTTGTGCAAGTTTGCTAACTTATAATTACTATTAAAATTGTTGAAGAAATATGACATTTGCCTCCTTTTGGTAAGTTTTTCTTGTTGGACAAGACACCGATCAACTCAACTTAAAACCGCTTCATTCATTATTTACTTTGTCGATAGTTTGAATCATAGTTACAAGACCTAGATTCCACTCGGATTCAGCAAGCTGATTTTGACCTGGACTTGGACTCGGTGTCCAACTTGGTAAAAACTTAGCAAAGACTTGGCTAATTGAAAAACTCACGAAGTTTAAAAATATTTAAGGATTTAAAACTTGTTTCATGCATCATTTAGTAAATTAACCTTAAAGACACAATAATTTCAACAAATAGAAGCTACTTTGAACACATACACAAGTTTACATTGATCACATAAGTATAAATGTGAATTTCAGGTTTTACCTAAAGGAAATAAGTTAAACTAAATAATACATTGGAAATAAGTTAAACTAAATAGTGTCAAATGCCTACAATATTCATGGAATATGAAATCCATGGAATCGAAAGTTCAAAACAATATCAAAATAAAAGCTAGAGCCTAGAAAACTAAGGCTTAGAGGAGCCTATATTAGTGACCACTTGACCTCACAACCCTCCTACGCGTATGCCTAAGATAGGTCCTCGATAATTTTGTAGTCATGATATCTGCCCATGTCTCAGGCTCAACCTAGTGACATTCACATCCTCATTTACATCATCTAGGACCATATATATGAGCTTGGTTTGGATGTAGATTTGAAGATTGTTTTAGGTAGAGAATTAAATTATATTTAGGAACTTGTAATGTTCCCAAAAGTTTTAAATGACTTAATTAAATTAATTGATTAAGTGCTCCCAAATTTAATAATACCTTATGGACCCTTTAATTAATTGATTTAATTATAAAATAAAAAGTAATAAATAACTAATGTTAGCTTGCTTGTAACCTTTCGAGAAACTTCTTGGAGCTCTTTATAAGGCTGTGGTTTTCATTATAGGAAATCATCATGGAGTTTATTTTCTTGTGTATTTGCAACTCCAGTTGAGATTCAACGTTCATTGTTTCAGATGTGCAAAACCCTCCATATTTTGGCATTCCCAATTTCGGTGGGAGTCACTCCTCACCCTATTCCACCTATTAGTCTTCACCTAAAGGAAAATTTGTAATAATTGAGAATATTTATATTATCTGAAAATACAATTACTCTACTGGTGTCAATTCATTATTGTTATATTACCTATGTTGATTAATTGTTCTGCACAA
Organism: Chamaecyparis obtusa; assembly: GCA_027943335.1. Classification (NCBI taxonomy): domain Eukaryota; kingdom Viridiplantae; phylum Streptophyta; class Pinopsida; order Cupressales; family Cupressaceae; genus Chamaecyparis; species Chamaecyparis obtusa. Next base: position 28,542 of record BSBK01006182.1, on the reverse strand, counting down.
TATTATTGGCAATACATTGACATTGGGAACACCCAATTGAAGATTTGGATGAGTGTTGTGGAAATGGGCATACTTTGTCTATGGGCATCTTTTTCCGTACAAGTGAAGGGTGGAGATTGTGGTACGATGGAGGTTAAGCTTTTCGTGTAGAGATATAATATATAATTTTGTAGAGGAGGCCATCTTCTAATCAAGTTCAATAATTATAGAGACTGTATAGGTAAGTGGAGAGGATGTATGGGTGTGACGAGTTCTTGCTGTATGGGAAAGGCATATAGTGTTTCTTGTGTCATATGGTGAGAGGGTTTACTATGTTGTATGGAGGTGTGAATTCATTCTTCCTGTATGGGTGAGAAGTTTGACTGTATTGGTATTGTTGTGTTGTAAAGAAGTGTTGGGTACATTACATTGGTATCATAGCTAGTGGTCTTGTTAGCTTGTTGGGAAACATTGGATGTAGACAAGATCCCAATCAGTAGATAGGATGGGGAAATCAAGCACTGAGATGATGACATTTCTATGAGAGTTAACAAGAGGACAACAACAACTTAGTGAGACCTTGATGAATGGACAACAAGAACTCGGTGAGACTTTGGCAAAGGGAAAACAACAAATTGGAGAAACAATTTCACTTTTGGCATAAGGAAGGACAAATGGAGGTCACAATGGGCACGTCGATAATGTTATCAATGAGAGGCCTCATACACAATGTTACCACATATGCTCAATGATGCCAACATTTATCCAAAGTACTAAACAATGTGGAGAACAAAAGCCTACCTTCTTGGATATGTGAGATTAGTTTAAACAGGATTGGTTTGGTGTCAGATTTGGAGCAGAACTACCCTTCAAAGATTATGTGGATTTGCGAATGAGATATCCTAAGATCCATGGCTATCATAATAAGGACATCAAGCAAAAGTCAATAAGATAAACCTTTCTACTTTTGATGGGTCCAGGAAGACACTAATAAGAGCATGGGTACAAAATGAAGATACCTACTTCTAGATCAATCTAATTTGTGAAGATGAAGCAATCAAATTTGCAACTTTGTACTTGGAGGGGCTTTCTCACAAGTGGTGTCACCATGGGATGGTCACCCTCAATCATGTCCAAGTTCATTCATATGCCAATTTCATAGAGAGACTCATTGATCACTTTGATGGTAAGGATCCAGAACTCATTTTCAAGGAGTTGGCACAACTAGGACAGACGTGACTAGTGGACAATTACATCTCAGAATTTTAGAAATTGTTAGTGTTGGTTATTGACATTTTTGAGAGGAGGCTTGTAGTATTGTTCATGGAAAGATATATGGAACCCTCAAGGGTTGGGTCAAAGGTTTCAACTCCAACACACTCATGATAGTGATCAAGAAGGCACGTGACATGGAAATATCATCATCTTCTTCTAGGAGTTACACACATGCCAAACCACCACTCACATAGAAGGAAATGAATAATAAATTGTTCTCGAAGAAGCCTTCACTGAATGAGGCCACAAAACAAGAGCTTAGAATGAGAAGGAAGATTTCCTTCACATGTAAGGAGCTATGGAAACCATGCCACTGATGCTTAAGAAAGGGAAAGATCCACTACATTGATGTAGTGTTTGACAGTGAGGAGAACAAAGAACTTGAGTTGTAGGAGGAAGGGCATGATAAAGAAGAAATAAACTGTGCAAAGAGAATTTCCACACTAGTATAGAGGGGAGGTACCAATGCTACACTAGCTATTACCCCAAGGTGTAGTATGTTTCAGGTTCATGGTACACTCCAAGGGTAGTGGGTTGTAGTCATGCTCAACAAAGGAGCCACACTCAACTTCACCAACTCATCACTCATAACCATGAGGGGTTTGCGTACGGAGGAGCATGAGGGGTTAAAATTCAAGGTGGTGGGATGAAATCTATTGTCATGTACTCATCGGGTTCCACAACTCAACATCATCATGGGGAACTAGACATTGATAGATGATTTCTTTGTGGTATATTTGGATGACACATATGTCATCTTGTGTATTCAATGGATGGAGACCCTCCACTAGTACACACAAAGTTTCAAGAGGATGGAGTTCTCATTCAAGGTGTATGGAAAGGTGGTTTTGAGAGGAATATCCAACAAGGGCCCAAGGGAGATCTCAACAAAGTGAATGGAAGCAATTTTTATACATGATGGAGTTGTTTGGGAAACATAATGTTTAGTTTCAACCAAACCTTTTAGTGGAAAATAAGCATACTACCATGAAGATGAGCTTCAAGTAGTGTTGGGTAGGCACAATCTGGGCTTTGCATACATTCCACTAGGTATACCCTTGCATAGAGGTTTTGAGCATACGATCGAGTTAGAGGAAGGATCCAAGCTAGTTATCACTACTTCCTATTTCCATATCCAAAATTTCAAGGAAGAGATACATAAGACAATCCAAAAGCTCCTTGATAAGGGTTGGATTAGGCCTAGTTCCAATCCCTTTGCATCTTCAGTAGTTTTGGTGAAGAAGAAGGATGGGACTCTCAGGATGTGCATTGATTACTGATCATTGAATAAGAAGACAATCAAGAACATATACCCCATCCTGAGGATCGAAAGTTGTTGGATAAATGACATAGAGCGGTCTACTTCTCAAAGAATGATCTCCATTCTAGGTATCACTGGATCCACATGAGGAAGAAATATGTACAAAAGACAACAATCCATTTCCATTATAGACAATATGAGTTCTTGGTCATGTTGTTTGGATTGACCAATTCTCTAGTCACTTTAAAATCTTGCATGAGCCACATCTTCAAAAAGTAGTTGCGTAAGTTTTTGCTGATGTTATTTGACAACATACTTGTTTAAGAAATATGTGGGAGGAACATCTGAGGCATTTGGAAAAGGTATTAGGAATCATGGAGTCACACTCACTATTTTTAAAGAGGTCCAAATGCAAGTTTGGGATGACTGAGATCTTGTACTTGGGTCACATCATCAGTTCCTAAGGGGTTCAGGTGCATCAAGAGAAGATTTAGACAATTCTTGATTGGCCCACACTAGGACACTCATGGAGTTGTGTGGGTTCTTTGGATTATGCAGTTACTACAAAATATTTGTGAAAGGGTTTTTGAAACTAGGAGCACCACTAAAAAACTTGATGAAGAGGGGGGATTTCCATTGGGATGAGCAGACACAACAAGCCTTTGACAGATTGAAGGAAGTCACAAGTATATGTCCATTACTAGCACTACCATACTTCAGTTGACCCTTCATTTGGGAGTACGATGCATCAGTGAAGGCATTGGAGTGGTATTAATGCAGAACTATCACCCCATCACATTTGAGAGTCAGAAACTTTGTGAGTCAAATGACTGTACTCGATCTATGATAAGGAGATGCTCACCATCATGCATGCATTGAACAAGTTTCAACAATACCTTATTGGAGAAAAATTTGTGGTGAGGACAAAGCACAACTATCTGAGATATTTCTTGATGCAAAAGGACTTGAACAAGTAGCAACAGAAATGGGTGAAAAATTCCAAGCATATGACTTTTACATTGAGTAATTGAAGTCGAAGAAGAATGTGGTGGTTGATGCATTGTCAAGGAGACTTGCCATATGTTCACTATCACATATTTTGACATATTGGAAGGCCCACCTATTTGGTTGAGTACTCCAAGAACACCTTTTCATGCTAATAGATAGATGGTCAAATAAAGGATGACAAGTACAAGGTGGTTAATGATATCATCTACTACAAGGAAAAGATCTATTTGGTATCCGAATCGAAGATGAAGGAGAATATTTTGAGAGTTCATGATTCACCCTTGGTAGGACACCCAAGGTACCTCAAGACCTATAGGCCAATTCAAGAGAGGCTCTCTTGGAAGGGCCTCCAATATGATATACAATAGTACATGAGGGAATGTGCCACTTTCTAATAGAATAAATCTAAGCATACCTTGCATGGAGGGCTACTTCATCTTTTGCCAATATTCAATAAAAAATGGGAAAGCATCTCAATGGACTTCATCACTGGACTTCCCCAGGTGTAAGGAAAGGATTGCATTTATGTTGTGGTGGATTTTTTGACCATTCTTTTGGGATTTTAGGTAGCTTAGGTGGTAGATTTGTCCTTTTGAGAGGTGTTATGCTTGCATGAACTTCTATAGAACATAGTTAGTGATAGGGATAGCGACTTCCTCAACATTTCCTGGATGGAAATTTTTTTTCTTGGTAGGTACTGTAATGTCCCCTGTTGATAACTTTCTTAATTTATCCTAAATTTCTCAATTAGGTTTTGGATTGTAATGTCCATGATAGGATTAGTCATTTATCTCATTAATTAGATTTACTTATCTTTAACACTCATATCCAACCTTATTACTATTTTAACTCCATGAAGGGAAGAGTAGACATTATCCAAGGTTCTTAGAGACCAACTACAATGGGCTCCCTCAAAGTTTACAGGTCCAAGCCCATATCCTATCTTGGGACTTCCCCTCAAGGCTTCTAGGATGCTGACCCCTACCCTATCTTGGGACAAATAGACATTGCTTGGATTTAGACCAGCCCCTCCTTGGTAACATTACAATATTCTCTACTTAAGCCAAATAGTAAAAGAGATCTTGTATAATATAACTGATATAATTCCTATATATATTAAATAAATTAGAATATATAGAGATCTCTGGTTTTGATAGAATGTAAATATAATATGTTTTTATTATTGTTGATTCATAAATACTTTCTATAGTTGCAATCTTATTCCATCTTCTCTTCCTTTTGAAGAATATATCTACTTATTCTCCTTATGTATTTTCTTGCAAAACTGACGTTAGTAGAAAATATTACACAATATTCACATAAATCTTACTCTATTCAAAGTTAGTAAGGGGGGATTTGATTCTTAGGGGCTGCCTCTAGGTCGGGCTTCACATAATTCTTGATTCTTAGCTTGACGGATATAAGATCCACTCTAAGCAATCGGGTTATCAACATGTCTTCACATAGAGCACTGCTCATAAGAATCTCTTGGAAGCAATAAATGCTCTCCAAGCCTATGCATATGAGTGGTATTAGTATATATACTGCCTACATGAGATTATACAATCTTGAGACTAGGGAAACTATAATAATTTCTTCTAGCCCCCTCCAGATATAGGAATCCATCTAATGAATATAAGATTCATTCTATATGGTATCCATATCATCATCTCTAGTGAACATATAAATGTACAACACATAGTTTTAGACTTATCTATAAAAGAAATCCATAATTTCCCATGCATTAATTAAGAATTCTCAATATATATATATATATATATATATATATATATATATATATATATATATATATATATATATATATATATATATATATATTTATATATATATATATATATATATATATATATATATATATATATATATATATATATATATATATATATATTTTTCCTCCCTTGAGTTCCTCCTACATTTCCTCCTTTATTTTCTCCTATCTTTTCTCCTTCGTTTTCTTCTAGCTTTTCTCCTTCATTTTCTCCTATATTAGTTTCTCCCAAGTTTTCCATATTATTTCTTCATGTTTTTTCCTTTTTCCTCGTAATTATTTTCTTATACCTTTTTTTTTTTTTTACCAAAAGTCATGTCTTTTGGATTATATTATGTTATTTTGTTTATTTATATTTACTATATGAATAATATATTATAAATAATAATAGATTATAATTATAGTGTGATCACTTATTTATTATTTATTATATTTTAAATAATTTATTAATATTATTATATTGATTCATCAATATATTATATTTATATATCATATTTTTATTATTATTATTTTAATAATATTCTATATTAATAATATATTAGTATGCTTATATATTATTTTATTATTTTAATAATAGATTATATTATATCATTTTATTTATTAAATTTTCTTTTATTATTTTATAAAATATTAATTTCTATTTCAAAATGGGGACATCATTGTCCGTCCTTCTCAAAATGGATTTCCCTCAAGCAATTCAAACCTTTTGTGTGAGTGGTGTCTTTCTATGTCGATATCCCATCCAATGACCCTGAAATGGTAATTTCAACTTCAGGTTAGAATTGCAATACACTCATAAATATAAGCTTATGAACTTGAAAATTATTTCATCATATTATTCAATTTAAGAACAATTAAAAAAATAAAAATTTATCTTGATTTGTTGTAGCACTTTCCTCTCCTTCTGATAGATATTTCTCAACTCTAAGAATGTTCTTTATCAAATCTTGACACTCACCAAGAATGGCATTGATCAATCCTCATGGATAATTTAAACTTGTCTTCCTAATTCTATCAAATCTTAGGGGAAGTCTACCAGATCAATTTCCCTAACCCTCTTGAGGATCTCTAGGGTTCTGAATGATATAAGATCAATTCTAGAACCATCCTCAGTTATTTCATTGTCTTTCATCTTGGAAGATATATCCTCTATCCAAGGTCTTTCATCACTAGTCAATTTTAGCCTAATTTTCAACGCACATGAGTCTATTTTTTGATGCAAATTGGTCAACCAAATGACCATTATTGTTGTCAAACTTTCTTTGTTAATTTTTCCACAAGTTTATTTATTATCGAACATTCGAATAACATAGTGGTCAAAATTTTGACCAATTCAATGTCAAAATAGCCAACTGGGTGGTCAAGAATGGCCGAACTATCCTTGAGGACTTTCGACCAAACTTGGTCTAATAATTGACTACTATATACATCGCGAGTATAGCTTGGGCATTGACTAATAGAGTGGTCAAAAGTTTGACCAATTCAACATTGAAATAGCCAACTGGGAGGTCAAGAATGGCTGACCTATTCTTGAGAACTTTTGACCAAACTTGGTCAAATAGTCAACTACTATATACGTCACGAGTGTAGCTTGGGTGTTGATTAAAACAATCATTTTGGTCAAAACATCGACAACATGCTGAGTTTAAAATATATATATATATATATATATATATATATGAGCATATATATGTATATATTCCTTGAATGGGTCAACATAATAACATCATGATAACCATAATAATATACTGAAACTAACATATATCTCTAACTACATTGGTCAACATTAATGTCATTAGACACAACTTTGCTTCACTTAATAATTAGTTGGATTCACAATACAATTCCATATTAACATTAGTATTTCAATAGTAGCATTTGCATCTCAAATTATGACAACATAATCTCCCCTTATTGATTTATCTCATTATGCACAATTAATCCATATTTACCCAATATTAGTAGATTTATCATCCAATCAAGTATAAAATCACATCTCATCAATCTCAAGAGAGCAATCAACCACACCACCTATGTTCTCACAACTAGGCACAAGGAAAGATGCACACATCACAAAGCCATAACACAATATAAATCACCAAGGAGCAAACCATACTCATCACTAAGCCAACATGATCACACAACACATATAAAAGTGAAAAATAAAATAAACATCCAATGACAACAATATATGAAACATCGTAAGGATACAAAGCCAAAACTAGAATCGGCATAAACACATCAAAATATTGCAAACAAGAGGGGCACTACACTAAATCAATTGTGTGAATACATCGAGGCAAGTGAGAAAACACTAAGTGATGATTTTTTCACACCCATGATGTCTCATAATTTTGGAATACATAGTTATGACTATCGTAGTGTGACAATGGACTATTTTGTGGATTAGGGAAGTCATAAACTTTTGAAAACTCTTATTTTCATCAAAATATCCATCATTGTCTATTTTTTTGATCTCCTACAATCATTAAGCCAGCTTGTCAATCTTCCTTCATAGTTATTTCATGACTATTACAGTTACAAATGACATGACAATGAGTATTGTATAAATTTCATGGTTTTGTATAATAGTGGAGAAGAGTTGAAGTTAATCAATGTATGCATGATTGTAGTAAAGTAAATCTAATTTAGCATGATATGTTGAACCTAAACATTGTTTAACTAGCATATAAGGTGTGTGTCCTATTTATATATTGGTGACATGAGCAACTACACACACCTATCTCATTTTTCATCAACTCAAATTCATTTTCTCATGGTTGCAATAAATTAAATATTACAAAATGCTTAAATTTTGTTTATTCTATTTAGGGATTGGTGGTCACATACTTGTCTCATTTTTCATCAACTCAAATCCATTTTCCTATGGTGGCAATGAATTAAATGTTATAAAATGCTTCAGCTTTATTTATTAAAAGATTGGCATGAGTAATAATATGCATTGTGCACCTCATGGAGCCAAATTAACAATGCAACATTTATATGTGTGGATTACTACTATTAGTAGTCTCATTTTGGCACCCGAGGATCTTGATCCTTTTAAACTAGATTAGACCAACAAAATTTCTTAAGATCCCAAGACCAATAAAGTGCGAATCTTTTGTATGAGCCTTCTCTTAAACTATATCATCTTTAACTATCCCATTTGAACCTATGGATGAATGATTAGTCCAACTACTGATACCTATCTTAATTATTTTAAAGACACATCTATTTTACATGGTGGTGATGCATGCAATGATGTAAAATGATCCAATTTTATATAGAGAAGGGTGCTAGGACTAAGATTTTTCATTATGCAAAGTTCATGATGCTAAATTAATAATGCTAACACCTTTCATTGAGTAGAACATTACTAGTGGAGACATTCTTTAAAGCTACATTGGATCAATAAATAATCATAAAATTCCATATATCAAAAAATCTAAACTTTTACATAATAGCTCTCTAAAATTGTGAAACCTCCAAATGTCATGTTTGACCTAACTAGCTAACTTAATTCTTTTGAACTTAAATGATATTTTTATGGTGGATAGAAATACAATGTTAAAAAATGCTTTGTTTATTTAGTGAAAGGATGCAATAACAATAATTTATATTTTGCACCACATGGCACCAAATCAATAATGTCAACACATCTAGGTAGGTGGGCTAGTAGTAGTAGTACCATTTTAGTATCTAATCTTCCTAATTATTTTACATTACAACCAAAAAGTCTCTTAATAACCCTAAGAAGTGTCAAAATTTTGTATTATTTTATCATTTAGTGTAAGCATGAATAACATTAATCATTTATAATTGCATTATTTCATTATTCATTTCTTCATTTAATCATTACATTGGTAAAAGAGATTTGTATTAACAAAAAATTCATATAGGCATACAACATTACATGTTGATAAAATAATAATATATATACAATAAAGTTAGATATGATGTAGACAATTCACATCACAACTCCAGTTAAAATCATCATCAAGAGAAATTCATATTGGTTTCAGTAATTCTACAAGCATCAAAAAGGATGAACAACAAGTGTGTGTTTGGAGAACAGTTCAATGTGCATTTTGGTGGTGCTATGAAACATTACTATGATGCATTTAAAGGCCACTTCTATATTTATACTTGCTGCAGGTTAGTTTTTGACAAATAGTAGCAACTGAAAGTTAGCGAGGGAAGAGGTTTCCAAATGGCTAGTTGTGTCTTTGAAGCAACAATATGACTATATTGGCTGCATATAGTCTTCATTGTAGGTGGCAATGACTAGAACAATGGTAATGTGGTAAGATTGTCAAGTTATTCCTTTATATTGGAGAGGTGATAATTTATTTTCCATCTTGGCAATTGGATCTCATCCTTCCAATTTGGCAGACCATTATGATCTAGACAATCATCATTTTACCCTTGTGGGTTGTGAGGACAATCTCCACAAGCAAACAATATCTTGGCAGTTACATAGATGACCATTTCCATCCAAGGAAACTAATTTTCCATCTTCCAAACAGGGAAAATTCAAAGGATAGACACACAAGTGTCAAGCATTGATCCATCTCCATTGTTGAGGATGGTCAGAGAGGGATTTAAATCCAAAAGGAAGACAATGATAGGGCTGGTTGGCTCCAGAGCAGGTTCTCATACTATTTGAGAGAGAACACACACACACACACACACACACACACATACATAGATGCAAAGTTTCTATTGTACAAAAGAAAAGAATAGGTTCAAGAGCATGTGTGTTGCCAGAGAAGCTCCAAATTGAGAATTATTGTTATTAAATTTGCATGTAACAACACTAGAAATACTGATGGATGCTAGTTGCATACCCATCCTGATCCTCACCCATTTGGATATTATCTAGAGTGGTGTCATGTGTTATGTGCTTTGTATATTTGTTGAATTTATTCTCTATTATAATTTATTTTGAATATTGAATGCCATTACAACTTAATGAAGTCTTAAGACAATTCTTTTGAGAGTAGTAGGAGTAAGCTAGTTTAGGAATCCATTGCTAATGCAACAATAGGGTTATAAAATTAGTGCTTAAAGGATCAAGCATCAATACCATTAGATTAAAAATGTATGGATACCACAAATGAATTGGTTGATGTTGGAGTAAACATGATATTTGATTTCAAATGCCCAGGTAGAAACCATGACATTTGGATGAGGTTGATAGGTATAACTTGGAGGCAATGTTGAAGTTGTATGTGAAGAATATTGTGGTACTATCCAAGGCCTTTTGGTAAATGTTATTCAACATCAAAAAACAATAAAAAAATAAATGTGTTCTACAAACACTAAATGGTCATGTATTAGCAAGAAAAGTATATAAATGACTTATGTATTGCACACACACACACACACACACACACACACACACACACACACACACACACACACATATATATATGATGAAGGGTGCTCCCCTTAATGCCACAAACACATAACAGAAATAGAGAAACAACAACAATAATATGCAAGAACAGAAAATTGGCTTCTTATTATCTCCACAAATGTGGAATTACAAACATTCAGAATTACAATATGCAAAGCCACATGGGCATTCCCTTACAATATTCTTTAGGACAAAGCCTCGAATCAATACCCAGATCTACTACCCAGAACTATTCTGAACTGCCTAAGACAATAATACAGCCTTCCTTATATAGGCAATTTTCCACCGCCTGGGAAGGTTCCAGAATTTTAGCCAATAAGGCCGACCAACTTAGAATTATTTTATTTTACATTTTATTACATCATAGTCGGCTCAAGATAACCTTTGAAACCCGAATAGAAATTTTGAAGAAAATTATTTTCTGCCATTTCAGGTGGTCCAACTTCCGAAGACCATAAGTCATCATCAGTTGACCCGCTCAGCTATTATAACCCCATTTCAGAAATGCCACAAAGCGCTCTACAGGCTTGAACCATGCAAGTGCTTGTCACCCAAATTTTTAACCTCATCCGGGGCCTCTAAAGCCTTCAAAACTGAGTTCAAAGTTTCTGTACCCTGCTGCCAATACCGAAAATCTTCAATATCTTCCAATATACACTTGATCTGGCAATGAAACTTTACTGGCAGACTTATATGACCAAAATGAACCTCCAAGAAAGAAATAAGATCATTCTGAGCACATACAAAAATTACCAAAAATAGTAACTTTCCATAAAGTAACTTTCCATAAATAGCAGCTCTGCACAAAATAGCCCTTATTGAATACAAAAACAAAAATATTTTTGGGTGATGCAAGATTGCTCTTACACCCAGGATGCTCCTGCATCAGACACCTGGGGTAATTTGAGAAGTGACCCTGTCACGACTCAGGTGTGCAGAGGAAAACCAAGACGGCTAACCTCCTCCTTTGTCAGCCATAATGAATCTTCAATAGGTCATCCTTTCCATTTGACCAAATATTCTTCATATGTCATGTTCTTTGTGCTTCTGCCAACACGACTGTCCAGTATATCTTCGATCTCCTTAGTGTCTAAACTAGTTGCTGGAATACTCCACTGTGCTGCTGTGATCTCATCTTCAACACCTCCTTCATGATACTCTGTCAGATCTGAAATGTTAAACACTGGCGAAATATTTAGCTCAGTAGGTAATTCTACCTCATATGCATTTCCTGAATCATGTTTCTTCAGTATCCTACATGGTCCAAACTTCTACATTTTCAGCTTGTTATATGTACCAACTGGAAACTGCTCCTTCCGCAAATGAACCATGACTTCATCACCAACCTGAAATTCCTTATACCTCCTTTTCTCATTTGCCTTAGCCTTATACTGTGCATTCATCTTGGTAATATGCTTCCTCACCTCCTCATGGATGTTCTTCAAGTGTTCTGCAAAATCCTCAGCTTCAGCACTACTTATTTCTCCTTTATCTATCTTCCGCAATTCAGATGCATTTCTTGGACTACTTCCATATACAATCTGGAATGATGATTTACCAGTGCTCCTATTGACAGAATTATTCTATGCAAATTCAGCCTGTGATAAAATTAAATCCCATCCTGTTGGCTTATCTCCAACCAAACATCTCAGCAAATTTCTCAAGCTCCTATTCACCACCTCTGTCTGTCCATCAGTCTGTGGATGATGTGATGAACTGAACTTCAAATCTATCTTCAACTTCTTCCACAACGTACGCCAGAAATATCCAACAAACTTAGTGTCCCGATCTGAAACTATGGTCTTTGGCAAACCATGAAGTCTCACTACTTCTCTGAAAAACAATTCTGCTACATGAACAACATCATTAGTCTTCTTGCAGGGAATAAAATGTGCCATCTTTGAAAATCTGTCAACCACCACAAAAATTGAATCGTGTCCCCACTGTGTCCTCGGTAAACCAAGAACAAAGTCCATGCTGATATCCTCCCAAGGCTTCTCTGGTACGGGTAATGGCTGATACAACCCTGTATTCTACTTCACTCATTTTGCCATCTGACATACTCTACAACTCTATACAAACTTCTTCACATCTTGCTGCAACTGTGGCCAATAATAATTCTCACTAACCAAACCAAGGGTTTTGTCACGACCAAAATGTCCAGCCAATCTTCCGCTATGCTTCTCCTTGATGAGATTCTCCCTCATAGAACTTCATGGAATGCAACACTGATTCCCTCTGAATAGCATATCATCCTGGATGATGAAATCCAACCATTTTGTCCTGTCTAGAGTAACAGGTTCTGTACAAGCTTTCCAAGCTTCACCAAAATCAGGATCCTCTGGATACAAATTCTTGAGTTCCTTGAACCCAACCACTTCAATCTACATTTCTGTCAGCAATAGTTGCCTTCTACTAAGAGCATCTGCAACCCTATTAGACTTTCCACTCCTGTGTTTAAAAATAAATGTATAACTCTACAAAAACTCAACCTATTTCAAATGCCTTTGATTCAATTTTCCTTGACTATTCAAATATTGCAAAGCTTGATGATCAGTATACAAAACAAACTCATTAGGAAGTAGATAATGTCTCCACTTTTTTAATGCCTGAACTATAGCATAAAATTCTTGATCATAAAAAGAATATTTCCTCTTGGCATCATTTAACTTCTCACTGAAATAAGCAACAGGTTTACCTTCTTGGCTCATAACAGCTCCTATTGCAGTACCACTAGCATCACAATCTACTTGAAACACCTTATTGAAATCTGAAAGTGCTAAAACAGGTTGTTCTGTAACTATTTGTTTCAATAATTGAAAACTCTTTTCTGTTCCTTTAGTCCACTTAAACTCTTTTCTATCCCCTCTCATTGTTTCAGTCAAGGGTCCACAAATACTACTAAAATTTTTGATAAACTTTCTGTAAAAGCTAGCTAGACCATGAAAAGATCCTACCTCAGTAGCACTCCTTGGAGTAGGCCATTCAAGGATAGCCTGTACCTTCTCTGGGTCCATTTTTAGACCTTCTGCTGAAACTACAAATCCCAAATACACTAACTCTTTCTTCACAAAACTGCACTTCTTCAAATTAATCAACAATTTCTCTTCTCTCAACTTCTCAAATACCATACGAATATGCATCATATGCTCATCCAATGTCTTACTAAAGATCAAAATATCATCTAGGTAAAGAATGACAAACTTACCCAGAAATTCTTTCAGAACCTCATTCATGAGCCGCATGAAAGTGCTCGGTGCATTGGTTAGCCCAAAAGGCATGACTAACCACTCATATAGTCCTTCCTTTGTCTTGAAGGTAGTCTTCCATTCATCTCCTTCTCTGATCCGAATCTGGTGATATCCACTCTTCAGATCTATCTTTGAGAAATACACAGCTCCACTCAAACAGTCCATAATATCATCCATTCGTGGCAATGGAAACCTATACTTGATTGTGATCTTGTTTATTGCTCTGGAATCTGTACACATCCTCCATTCTCCATTCTTCTTTGGTGCTAATACCGCTGGTATAGCACAGGGACTCAGACTCTCACGGATCAATCCTTTCTGTAACAGTTCATGTACTTGTCTGTTCAACTCCTCACTTTCTGCAGGTGTCATTCTGTGTGCTGCCTTATTTGACAAACTCGCTCCTGGGATCAAGTCCATCTGATGACTGATCTTCCTGACGGGTGGTAATCCATCAGGCACATTATCAGATACAATATCCTGAAACTCATTCAACAAATCTGCAACTTCTACAGGAACATCTTCTACTTTCTCTTTACCAGCTTTTGGAATTAAAGTAAAACATACATGCTCATGCCTCATACCATCTAGAAAATTTCTTCCATCAACAAAAGTTATCCTTGCATTACCACATACCTTTTCTTCAGTCTCCTTCAATAGTTTTAGCTTATGCCGCACTCCATCCTTTGTCAGGGAATAGGTATTCGCACGACCATCATGTACAGCACATCTGTCAAACTGTAATGGTCTACCCAACAACATATGACATGCATCCATAGATATGATATCACACAATACCCCATCTTGGTATCCGCCAATCTTGAACTTCACCAGGCATTGTTCATTGACCATTACCTTGTGGTCATCCTGTACCCAGGCAATCCGATATGGATGTGGGTGTTTCTGTCTCTTGAGCTTCAACTTTGTCACCGTCTTTTCTTACACCAAATTGTCAGTGCTCCCACTATCAATGATCACGTCACAACATTTACCTTCACACTTGCACCTAGTGCGAAACAGGCTCCTCCTTTGCTCAGGTTCATTCTCACCACTCAACATGACTCTTTTGTTAATCAACGTTTCTCCTCTTTCAGCATCTTCAAAATTTGATGATCTGGCATCTTCATCTACATGTGCAACTCTGGCCTGGCCTTCATTTCTTCTGTCTGTTCTGCCTTGGCACTGAGGACATTCAAATGCCCTATGACCTTCTTCTCCACAGTGAAAACATGTTCCACGGAAGCCTCCTCTTCCAGATCCTTGTCCTCTTCCTCTTCCTCTCTGATCTCTATTATTCTGATCCTGGAAGCGATTGGAAGTATTACCACGCTGATTCGGACTACTACTGGCCTCATCCTTCTTTTTCAGATCTTCATTTCGGCCACCATATGACCGTCCACCAAATCGTCCACCGCGACCTCTTCCGTTTTGTCTGCTCTCAAACTTCTTGTTCAGCTTTTCCTCTACTTTTAGGGCAAATTGGTATGCCTCCTCAATACTGCTCATTCGAACCAGATTCAGCTCCTCTTGAATGCTTGGCCTTAACCCATTAAGGTATCGAGTAACTTTCTCCTTGTCAGCTTCTGCGTGGCTTGTTCTGATGAGAA
Source organism: Chamaecyparis obtusa (assembly GCA_027943335.1). NCBI lineage: Eukaryota > Viridiplantae > Streptophyta > Pinopsida > Cupressales > Cupressaceae > Chamaecyparis > Chamaecyparis obtusa. The sequence goes on along the minus strand of BSBK01006182.1, from coordinate 12,953 downwards.
GTCGATAGAACTCCTCTGTATACTCCTGAACAGATCTTCCTGCTTGCTTCAAACTCTACATTTTTTTCAGTAGGTCAAGCTCATAATCAACAAGAATGAACTGTCACTTCAATTTATCCACCATCCGATCCCATCTTGTGATTTTATCTTTCCCTCTTCTATTTCGCTCCAATTAAATTTCTTGCCACCAGATTTTTGTATGACCTTTCAGTCTGGCCTTCGCAAATTTGACCCTATCAGGATGGTCAACATCTTCATACTCAAAATATTCCTCACATTCCTTGATCCAGTTGATCAATTCCTCTGTGTTAAGATTTCTAAAAAATGTAGGAACCTCAATCTTAGGTCTTTTCCCAATCTTGGAAATCGCCTGAAAAAGTCTTTCTTCCTCCTGGTTCACAATTTCAGCTTCTCCTTCTTGATATTCTTCTTCGGCTTCATCCTCGCTTTCATCTCTGACATTAAGATTCATTCCTCTGTGAATCTCTTCTTGCAATGCTCGCACTTGTCTCTGTAGCTCTCTAACCTCAGGTGTTACAACACCAGCTCTTTCGCCACGTTCCCTTCGTAGAGGCATTTTCGCGATGCGCGCTGAAACCCTAGCCATGATCCTGGTGCAAACTGCCTCATAGTCGGCGATCTATTTACACACTCAAGAACTCCTGCTCTGATACCAGCTGATGAAGGGTGCTCCCCTTAATGCCACAAACACATAACAGAAATAGAGAAACAACAACAATAATATGTAAGAACAGAAAATTGGCTTCTTATTATCTCCACAAATGTGGAATTACAAACTTTCAGAATTATAATATGCAAAGCCACATGGGGATTCCCTTACAATATTCTTTAGGACAAAGCCTCGAATCAATACCCAGATCTACTACCCAGAACTATTCTGAACTGCCTAGACAATAATACAGCCTTCCTTATATAGGCAATTTTTCACCGCCTGGGAAGGTTCCAGAATTTTAGCCAATAAGGCCGACCAACTTAGAATTATTTTATTTTACATTTTATTACATCATAGTCGGCTCAAGATAACCTTTGAAACCCAAACAGAAATTTTGAAGAAAATTATTTTCTGCCATTTCAGGTGGTCCAACTTCGGAAGACCATAAGTCATCACCAGTTGACCCACTCGGCTATTATAACCCCATTTTAGAAACACCACGAAGCGCTCTACAGGCTTGTTTCGCGCAAGCGCCCGTCACCCAAATTTTTGACCTCATCCGGGGCCTCTAAAGCCTTCAAAACTGAGTTCAAAGTTTCTGTACCCTACTGCCAATACCGAAAATTTTTAATATCTTCTAATATACACTTGATCTAGCAATGAAACTTTACTGGCAGACTTATATGACCAAAATGAACCTCCAAGAAAGAAATAAGATCATTCTAAGCACATACAAAAATTATCAAAAATAGTAACTTTCCATAAAGTAACTTTCAATAAATAGCAGCTCTGCACAAAATAGCCCTTATTGAATACAAAAATAGAAATATTTTTGGGTGATGCAAGATTTCTCTTACACCCAGGATGCTCCTGAACCAGACACTTGGGGTAATTTGAGAAGTGACCCTGTCACGACTCAGGTGTGCAGAGGAAAACCAAGACGGCTAACCTCCTCCTTTGTCAGCCATGATGAATCTTCAATAGGTCATCCTTTCTATTTGACCAAATATTCTTCATATGTCATGTTCCTTATGCTTCTGCCAACACGACTGTCCAGTATATCTTTGATCTCCTTAGTGTCTAAACTAGTTGCTAGAATACTCCACTGTGCTGCTGTGATCTCATCTTCAACACCTCCTTCATGATACTCTGTCAGATCTGAAATGTTAAACACTAGCGAAATATTTAGCTCAGTAGGTAATTCTACCTCATATGCATTTCCTGAATCATGTTTCTTCAGTATCCTACATGGTCCAAACTTCTTCATTTTCAGCTTGTTATATGTACCAACTGGAAACCGCTCCTTCCGCAAATGAACCATGACTTCATCACCAACTTGAAATTCTTTATACCTCCTTTTCTCATCTACCTTAGCCTTATACTGTGCATTCATCTTGGTAATATGCTTCCTCACCTTCTCATGGATGTTCTTCAAGTGTTCTGCAAAATCCTCAGCTTCAGCACTACTTATTTCTCCTTTATCTATCTTTCTCAATTCAGATGCATTTCTTGGACTACTTCCATATACAATCTGGAATGGTGATTTACCAGTGCTCCTGTTGAGAGAATTATTGTATGCAAATTCTGACTGTGATAAAATTAAATCCCATCCTGTTGGCTTATCTCCAACCAAACATCTCAGCAAATTTCCCAAGATCCTATTCACCACCTCTGTCTGTCCATCAGTCTGTGGATGATGTGATGAACTGAACTTCAAATCTGTATTCAACTTTTTCCACAACGTACGCTAGAAATATCCAACAAACTTAGTGTCCCGATCTGAAACTATGGTCTTTGGCAAACCATGAAGTCTCACTACTTCTCTGAAAAACAATTCTGCTACATGAACAACATCATTAGTTTTCTTGCAGGGAATAAAATGTGCCATCTTTGAAAATCTGTCAACCACCACAAAAATTGAATCGTGTCCCCGCTGTGTCCTCGGTAAACCAAGAACAAAGTCCATGCTGATATCCTCCCAAGGCTTCTCTGGTACGGGTAATGGCTGATACAACCCTGTATTCTACTTCACTCATTTTGCCATCTGACATACTCTACAAATCTGTACAAACTTCTTCACATCTTGCTGCAACTATGGCCAATAATAATTCTCACTAACCAAACCAAGGGTTTTGTCAAGACCAAAATGTCCAGCCAATCTTTCGCTATTCTTCTCCTTGATGAGATTCTCCCTCATAGAACTTCATGAAATGCACAACTGATTTCCTCTGAATAGCATATCATCCTGGATGATGAAATCCAACCATTTTATCCTGTCTAGAGTAATAGGTTCTGTACAAGCTTTCCAAGCTTCACCAAAATCAGGATCCTCTGGATACAAATTCTTGAGTTCCTTGAACCCAACCACTTCAATCTGCATTTCTGTCAGCAATAGTTGCCTTATGCTAAGAGCATCTGCAACCCTATTAGACTTTCCACTCTTGTGTTTCAAAACAAATGTATAACTCTGCAAAAACTAAACCCATTTCAAATGCCTTTGATTCAATTTTTCTTGACTATTCAAATATTGCAAAGCTTGATGATCAGTATATAAAACAAACTCTTTAGGAAGTAGATAATGTCTCCACTTCTTTAATGCCTGAACTATAGCATAAAATTCTTGATCATAAACAGAATATTTCCTCTTGGCATCATTTAACTTCTCACTGAAATAAATAATAGATTTACCTTCTTGGCTCATAACAGCTCTTATTGCAGTACCACTAGCATCACAATCTACTTGAAACACTTTATTGAAATCTGGAAGTGCTAAAACAGGTTGTTCTGTAACTTTTTATTTCAATAATTGAAAACTCTTTTCTACTCTTTTAGTCCACTTAAACTCTTTTCTATCCCCTCTCATTGTTTCAGTCAAGGGTCCACAAATACTGCTAAAATTTATGATAAACTTTCTGTAAAAGCTAGCTAGACCATGAAAAGATCTTACCTCAGTAGCACTCCTTGGAGTAGGCCATTCAAGGATAGCCTGTACCTTCTCTGGGTCCATTTTTAGACCTTCTGCTGAAACTACAAATCCCAAATACACTAACTCTTTCTTCACAAAACTGCACTTCTTCAAATTAATCAACAATTTCTCTTCTCTCAACTTCTCAAATACCATACGAATATGCATCATATGCTCGTCCAATGTCTTACTAAAGATCAAAATATCATCTAGGTAAATAATGACAAACTTACCCAGAAATTCTTTCAGAACCTCGTTCATGAGCTGCATGAAAGTGCTTGGTGCATTGGTTAGCCCAAAAGGCATGACTAACCACTCATATAGTCTTTCCTTTGTCTTGAAGGTAGTCTTCCATTCATCTCCTTCTCTGATCCGAATCTGGTGATATCCACTCTTCAGATCTATCTTTGAGAACTACACAGCTCCACTCAAACAGTCCATAATATCATCCATTCATGGCAATGGAAACCTATACTTGATTGTGATCTTGTTTATTGCTCTAGAATCTGTACACATCTTCCATTCTCCATTCTACTTTGGTGCTAATACCGCTGGTACAGCATAGGGACTCAGACTCTCACGGATCAATCTTTTCTGTAACAGTTCATGTACTTGTCTGTTCAACTCTTCACTTTCTGCAGGTGTCATTCTGTGTGCTGCCTTATTCGACAAACTCACTCCTGGGATCAAGTCCATCTGATGACTGATCTTCCTGACTGGTGGTAATCCATTAGGCACGTTATCAGATATAATATCCTGAAACTCATTCAACAAATCTGCAACTTTTACAGGAACATCTTCTACTTTCTCTTTACCAGCTTTTGGAATTAAAGTAAAAACATACATGCTCATGCCTCATATCATCTAGGAAATTTCTTTCATCAACAAAAATTATCCTTGCATTACCACATACCTTTTCTTCAGTCTCCTTCAATGGTTTTAGCTTATGCCGCACTCCATCCTTTGTTATGGAATAGGTATTCGCACGACCATCATGTACAGCACATCTGTCAAACTGCCATGGTCTACCCAACAACATATGAAATGCATCCATAGATATGATATCATACAATACCCCATCTTGGTATCCACCAATCTTGAACTTCACCAGGCATTGTTCATTGACCATGACCTTGTGGTCATCCTGTACCCAGGCAATCCGATATAGATGTGGGTGTTTCTGTCTCTTAAGCTTCAACTTTGTCACCGTCTCTTCTGACACCAAATTGTCAGTGCTCCCACTATCAATGATCACGTCACAACAGTTACCTTCACACTTGCACCTAGTGCGAAACAGGCTCCTCCTTTGCTTAGGTTCATTCTCACCACTCAACAAGACTCTTCTGTTAATCAACATTTCTCCTCTTTCAGCATCTTCAAAATTTGATGATCTGGCATCTTCATCTACATGTGCAACTCTGGCCTGGCCTTCATTTCTTCTGTCTATTCTGCCTTAGCACTGAGGACATTCAAATGCCCTATGATCTTCTTCTCCACATTGAAAACATGTTCCGCAGAAGCCTCCTCTTACAGATCCTTGTCCTGTTCCTCTTCCTCTCTTATCTGTATTATTCTGATCCTAGAAGTGATTAGAATTATTTTCACGCTGATTCAGACTGCTACTGGCCTCATCCTTCTTTTTCAGATCTTCATTTTGGCCACCATATGACCGTCCACCAGATTGTCCACCGTGACCTCTTCCGTTTTGTCTGCTCTCAAACTTTTTGTTCAGCTTTTCCTCTACTTTTAGGGCAAATTGGCATGCCTCCTCAATACTGCTCATTCTAACTAGATTCAGCTCCTCCTGAATGCTTGGCCTTAACCCATTAAGGTATTGGGCAACTTTCTCCTTGTCAGCTTCTGCGTGGCTTGTTCTAATGAGAAGTCGATAGAACTCCTCTGTAAACTCCTGAACAGATCTTCCTGCTTGCTTCAAAATCTGCATTTTCTTCAGTAGGTCAAGCTCATAATCAACAGGAATGAACTGTCGCTTCAATTTATCCACCATCTGATCCCATCTTGTGATTTTATCTTTCCCTCTTCTATTTCACTCCAATTGAATTTCTTGCCACCAGATTTTTGCATGACCTTTCAGTCTGGCCTTCACAAATTTGACCTTATCAGGATCCTCAACATCTTCATACTCAAAATATTCTTCACATTCATTGATCCAGTCGATCAATTCCTCTGGGTTAAGATTTTCAAAAAATGTAGAAACCTCAATCTTAGGTCTTTTCCCAATCTTGGAAATCGCTCGAAAAAGTCTTTCTTCCTCCTAGTTCACAATTTCAGCTTCTCCTTCTTGATATTCTTCTTCGGCTTCATCCTCGCTTTCATCTCTGACATTAAGATTCATTCCTCTGTGAATCGCTTCCTGCAATGCTCGCACTTGTCTCTGCAGCTCTCTAACCTCAGGTGTTACAACACCAACTCTTCCGCCACGTTCACTTCGTGGAGGTATTTTCGCGATCCGCGCTCAAACCCTAGCCACGGTCCTGGTGCAAACTGCCTCACAGTCGGCGATCTATTTACACACTCAAGAACTCCTGCTCTGATACCACCTGATGAAGGGTGCTCCCCTTAATGCCACAAACACATAACAGAAATAGAGAAACAACAACAATAATATGCAAGAATAGAAAATTGGCTTTTTATTATCTCCACAAATGTGGAATTACAAACATTCAGAATTACAATATGCAAAGCCACATGGGCATTCCCTTACAATATTCTTTAGGACAAAGCCTCGAATCAATACCCAGATCTACTACCCAGAACTATTCTGAACTGCCTAAGACAATAATACAGCCTTTCTTATATAGGCAATTTTCCATCGCTTGGGAAGGTTCCAGAATTTTAGCCAATAAGGCCGACCAACTTAGAATTATTTTATTTTACATTTTATTACATCATAGTCGGCTCAAGATAACTTTTGAAACCCGAACAAAAATTTTGAAGAAAATTATTTTCTGCCATTTCAGGTGGTCCAACTTCCGAAGACCATAAGTCATCACTAGTTGACCCGCTCGACTATTATAACTCCATTTCAGAAATGCCACGAAGCGCTCTACAAGTTTGATTCGCGCAAGCGCCCGTCACCCAAATTTTTGACCTCATCCGGGGCCTCTAAAGCCTTCAAAACTGAGTTCAAAGTTTCTGTACCCTGCTGCCAATACCGAAAATCTTTAATATCTTCCAATATACACTTGATCTGGCAATGAAACTTTACTGGCAGACTTATATGACCAAAATGAACCTCCAAGAAAGAAATAAGATCATTCTGAGCACATACGAAAATTACCAAAAATAGTAACTGTCCATAAAGTAACTTTTCATAAATAGCAGCTCTGCACAAAATAGCCCTTATTGAATACAAAAATAAAAATATTTTTGGGTGATGCAAGATTGCTCTTACACCCAGGATGCTCCTGCATCAGAAACTTGGGGTAATTTGAGAAGTGACCCTGTCACGACTCAGGTGTGCAGAGGAAAACCAAGACGCCTAACCTCCTCCTTTGTCAGCCATGATGAATCTTCAATAGGTCATCCTTTTTATTTGACCAAATATTCTTCATATGTCATGTTCCTTATGCTTCTGCCAACACGACTGTCCAGTATATCTTTGATCTCCTTAGTGTCTAAACTAGTTGCTGGAATACTCCACTGTGCTGCTGTGATCTCATCTTCAACACCTCTTTCATGATACTCTGTTAGATCTGAAATGTTAAACACTGGAAAAATATTTAGCTCCGTAGGTAATTCTACCTCATATGCATTTCCTGAATCATGTTTCTTTAGTATTCTACATGGTCCAAACTTATTCATTTTCAGCTTGTTATATGTACCAACTGGAAACCGCTCCTTCCGGAAATGAACCATGACTTCATCACCAACCTAAAATTCCTTATACCTCCTTTTCTCATTTGCCTTAGCCTTATAATGTGCATTCATCTTGGTAATATGCTTCCTCACCTCCTCATGGATGTTCTTCAAGTGTTCTGCAAAATCCTCAGCTTCAGCACTACTTATTTCTCCTTTATCTATCTTCCTCAATTCAGATGCATTTCTCGGACTACTTCCATATACAATCTGGAATGGTGATTTACTAGTGCTCCTGTTGAGAGAATTATTGTATGCAAATTTTGCCTGTGATAAAATTAAATCTCATCCTGTTGGCTTATCTCCAACCAAACATCTCAGCAAATTTTCCAAGCTCCTATTCACCACCTCTGTCTGTCCATCAGTCTGTGGATGATGTGATGAACTGAACTTCAAATCTGTCTTCAACTTCTTCCACAATGTACGCCAGAAATATCCAACAAACTTAGTGTCCCGATCTGAAATTATGGTCTTTGGGAAACCATGAAGTCTCACTACTTCTCTAAAAAATAATTCTGCTACATGAACAACATCATTAGTCTTCTTGCAGGGAATAAAATGTGCCATCTTTCAAAATCTATGAACCACCACAAAAATTGAATCGTGTTCCCGCTGTGTCCTCGGTAAACCAAGAACAAAGTCCATGCTGATATCCTCCCAAGGCTTCTTTGGTATGGGTAATGGCTGATACAACCCTGTATTCTGCTTCACTCCTTTTTCCATCTGACATACTCTACAACTCTGTACAAACTTCTTCACATCTTGCTGCAACTATGGCCAATAATAATTCTCACTAACCAAACCAAGGGTTTTGTCATGACCAAAATGTCCAGCCAATCTTCCGCTATGCTTTTCCTTGATGAGATTCTCCCTCATAGAACTTCGTCGAATGCACAACTGATTCCCTCTGAATAGCATATCATCTTGGATGATGAAATCCAACCATTTTGTCCTGTCTAGAGTAACAGGTTCTGTACAAACTTTCCAAGCTTCACCAAAATCAGGATCTTCTGGATACAAATTCTTGAGTTCCTTGAACCCAACCACTTCAATCTGCATTTCTGTCAGCAATAGTTGCCTTCTGCTAAGAGCATCTGCAACTCTATTAGACTTTCCACTCCTGTGTTTCAAAACAAATGTATAACTCTGCAAAAACTCAACCCATTTCAAATGCCTTTGATTCAATTTTTCTTGACTATTCAAATATTGCAAAGCTTGATGATCAGTATACAAAACAAACTCTTTAGGAAGTAGATAATGTCTCCACTTCTTTAATGCCTGAACTATAGCATAAAATTCTTGATCATAAACAGAATATTTCCTCTTGGCATCATTTAACTTCTCACTGAAATAAGCAACAGGTTTACCTTCTTGGCTCATAACAGCTCTTATTGCTGTACCACTAGCATTACAATCTATTTGAAACACCTTATTGAAATATGGAAGTGCTAAAACAGGTTGTTCTGTAACTTTTTATTTCAATAATTGAAAACTCTTTTCTGTTCCTTTAGTCCACTTAAACTATTTTCTATCCCCTCTCATTGTTTCATTCAAGGGTCCACAAATACTACTAAAATTTCTAATAAAATTTTTGTAAAAGCTAGCTAGACCATGAAAAGATCTTACCTCAGTAGCACTCCTTGGAGTAGGCCATTCAAGGATAGCCTGTACATTCTCTAGGTCCATTTTTAGACCTTCTGCTGAAACTACAAATCTCAAATACACTAACTCTTTCTTCACAAAACTGCACTTCTTCAAATTAATCAACAATTTCTCTTCTCTCAACTTCTCAAATACCATACGAATATGCATCATATGCTCATCCAATGTCTTACTAAAGATCAAAATATCATCTAGGTAAACAATGACAAACTTTCTCAAAAATTCTTTCAGAACCTCGTTCATGAGCCGCATGAAAGTGCTCGGTGCATTGGTTAGCCCAAAAAGCATGACTAACCACTCATATAGTCCTTCCTTTGTCTTGAAGGTAGTCTTCCATTCATCTCCTTCTCCGATCCGAATCTGGTGATATCCACTCTTCAGATCTATCTTTGAGAAATACACAGCTCCACTCAAAATGTCCATAATATCATCCATTCGTGGCAATGGAAACCTATACTTGATTGTGATCTTGTTTATTACTCTGGAATCTGTACACATCTTCCATTCTCCATTCTTCTTTGGTGCTAATACCGCTGGTACAGCACAGGGACTCAGACTCTCACAGATCAATCCTTTCTGTAACAATTCATGTACTTGTTTGTTCAACTCCTCACTTTTTGCAGGTGTCATTCTATGTGCTGCCTTATTCAGCAAACTCCCTCCTGGGATCAAGTCCATCTGATGACTGATCTTCCTGACTGGTGGTAATCCATCAGGCACGTTATCAGATACAAGATCCTGAAACTCATTCAACAAATCTGCAACTTCTACAGGAACATCTTCTACTTTCTCTTTACCAGCTTTTAAAATTAAAGCAAAATATACATGCTCATGCCACATACCATCTAGAAAATTTCTTCCATCAACAAAAGTTATCCTTGCATTACCACATACATTTTCTTCAGTCTCCTTCAATGGTTTTAGCTTATGCCGCACTCCATCCTTTGTCAGGGAATAGGTATTCGCACGACCATCATGTACAGCACATTTGTCAAACTGCCATGGTCTACCCAACAACATATGACATGCATCCATAGATATGATATCACACAATACCCCATCTTGGTATCCGCCAATCTTGAACTTCACCAAGCATTGTTCATTGACCATGATCTTGTGGTCATCCTGTACCTAGGCAATCCGATATGGATGTGGGTGTTTCTGTCTCTTGAGCTTCAACTTTGTCACCATCTCTTCTGACACCAAATTGTCAGTGCTCCCACTATCAATGATCACGTCACAACATTTACCTTCACACTTGCACCTAGTGCGAAATAGGCTCCTCCTTTGCTCAGGTTCATTCTCACCACTCAACAGGACTCTTCTGTTAATCAACGTTTCTCCTCTTTCAGCATCTTCAGAATTTGATGATCTGGCATCTTCATCTACATGTGCAACTCTGGCCTGGCCTTCATTTCTTCTGTCTGTTCTGCCTTGGTGCTGAGGACATTCAAATGTCCTATGACCTTCTTCTCCACAGTGAAAATATGTTCCACGGAAGCCTCCTCTTCCAGAACCTTGTCCTCTTCCTCTTCCTCTCTAATCTCTATTATTCTGATCTTGGAAGCGATTGGAATTATTTCCATGCTGATTCAAACTGCTACTCGGCCTCATCCTTCTTTTTCAGATCTTCATTTCGGCCACCATATGACCGTCCACCAGATCGTCGACCGCGACCTCTTTCATTTTGTCTGCTCTCAAACTTCTTGTTAAGCTTTTCCTCTACTTTTAGGGCAAATTGGTATGCCTCCTCAATATTGCTCATTCAAACCAGATTCAGCTCCTCCTGAATGTTTGGCCTTAACCTATTAAGGTATCGGGCAACTTTCTCCTTGTCAGCTTCTGCGTGGCCTGTTCTGATGAGAAGTCGATAGAACTCATCTGTATACTCTTGAACAGATCTTCCTGCTTGCTTCAAACTCTGCATTTTCTTCAGTAGGTCAAGCTCATAATCAACAGGAATGAACTGTCGCTTCAATTTATCCACCATCCGATCCCATCTTGTGATTTTATCTTTCCCTCTTCTATTTCGCTCCAATTGAATTTCTTGCCACCAGATTTTTGCATGGCCTTTCAGTCTGGCCTTCGCAAATTTGACCCTATCAGGATCCTCAACATCTTCATACTTAAAATATTCCTCACATTCATTGATTCAGTCGATCAATTCCTCTGGGTTAAGATTCCAAAAAATGTAGGAACCTCAATCTTAGGTCTTTTCCCAATCTTGGAAATCACCCCGAAAAAGTCTTTCTTCCTCCTGGTTCACAATTTCAGCTTCTCCTTCTTGATATTCTTTTTCGGCTTCATCTTCGCTTTCATCTCTGACATTAAGATTCATTGCTCTGTGAATCTCTTCTTGCAATGCTCGCACTTGTCTCTGCAGCTCTCTAACCTCAGGTGTTACAACACCAGCTCCTTCCGCCACGTTCCTTTCGTGGAGGCATTTTCACGATGCACGTTGAAACCCTAGCCATGGTCTTGGTGCAAACTGCCTCACAGTCGGTGATCTGTTTACACACTCAAGAACTCCTTCTTTTATACCACCTGATGAAGGGTGCTCCCCTTAATGCCACAAACACATAACCAAAAATAGAGAACGAAACAACAATAATATGCAAGAACAGAAAATTGGCTTCTTATCTCCACAAATGTATAATTAAAAACTTTCAGAATTACAATATGCAAAGCCACATGGGCATTCCCTTACAATATTCTTTAGGACAAAGCCTCGAATCAATACCCAGATCTACTACCCAGAACTATTCTGAACTGCCTAAGACAATAATACAGCCTTCCCTTATATAGGCAATTTTCCACCGCCTGGGAAGGTTCCAGAATTTTAGCCAATAAGGCCGACCAACTTAGGATTATTTTATTTTACATTTTATTACATCATAGTTGGCTCAAGATAACCTTTGAAACCTGAACATAAATTTTGAAGAAAATTATTTTCCGCCATTTCAGGTGGTCCAACTTCCGAAGACCATAAGTCCTCACTAGTTGACCCGCTCGGCTATTATAACCCCATTTCAGAAATGCCACAAAGCGCTCTACAGGCTTGACTCGCGCAAGCGCCTGTCACCCCAAATTTTTGACCTCATCCGGAGCCTCTAAAGCCTTCAAAATTGAGTTCAAAGTTTCTGTACCCTGCTGCCAAAACTAAAAATCTTCAATATCTTCCAATATACACTTGGTCTGGCAATGAAACTTTACTGGCAGACTTATATGACCAAAATGAACCTCCAAGAAAGAAATAAGGATCATTCTGAGCACATACAAAAATTACCAAAAATAGTAACTTTCCATAAAGTAACTTTCCATAAATAGCAGCTCTGCACAAAAATAGCCCCTTATTGAATACAAAAATAGAAATATTTTTGGGTGATGCAAGATTGCTCTTACACCCAGGATGCTCCTGCATCAGACACCTAGGGTAATTTGAGAAGTGACCCTGTCACGACTCAGGTGTGCAGAGGAAAACCAAGACGGCTAAACCTCCTCCTTTGTCAGCCATGATGAATCTTCAATAGGTCGTCCTTTCCATTTGACCAAATATTCTTCATATGTCATGTTCTTTGTGCTTCTACCAACACGACTGTCCAGTATATCTTCGATCTCCTTAGTGTCCTAAACTAGTTGCTGGAATACTCCACTGTGCTGCTGTGATCTCATCTTCAACACCTCCTTCATGATACTCTGTCAGATCTGAAATGTTAAACACTGGCAAAATATTTTAGCTCAGTAGGTAATTCTACCTCATATTCATTTCCTGAA